>PVLA01001931.1:0-308342 GCA_004027455.1 Hydrochoerus hydrochaeris | reverse complement strand
GATTAAAGGTATGCACCACTATGCCTGGCTTTCTATTATGATTTTTAAAAAGACAACTCTTCTCATTTTAGTTTTGGTATTGTGACTCATTTGTGAGGTTCATGTTACAAGTTTCAGACTGCAGAGGGAATGTTCAGTCCCATTCCAATTCAGCCTCCTCATTTGACCGAAAAAGAGACTGAGGCTAGGGCATGGAATGCCCGCTAGTTTGTTAAGCAGAGTGATCAGAAATGGTCTGCTCCCTGTATGCCCTTTCTTTCAGAAAATGTTGCCATCTGCCTTTGTGACTGTGGCGAAGACCTGTCAGGAGCAGGATTAGGGATGCCCACTTGGGGTATTGGTACAACAGGACTTCCGTTTTGTGTCTGGGGTATTGGATCGCCTTATTTCACAACCATAGTGTAACCGGGACTCATGTTTACAACCTCTGTTTTCTTTTCTCTACCCACGTGGGGTAAGGATGGTCCGTTTCCCTTGAGGTCCGCCGTGCCTGTTACAGAGAGGCAGCCATCCTGGAACAAAGCGCCGTGAGACACACGCACTCCTTTGAAAACTCTAGTCATCTTGCAAGATGTGGCAGGTTAGGTTAAGCAAAATGCACATGGTTTATATATTTTATTTTCTAAACAGGACGTCACAGGGCGGTCCAGCCAGGGGAGATCCCATCACATCCTTCTGGTGGTAGGGTGACTCAGGAGTTACCCTAAAACCTAAAATCCTGCAGAGTCAGGAAAAAGCAGAAGGACCAGGACCCAAATGAAACTAACCCTAAAGTTCACTTTTTGATCAGGCTGTCAGGAAACAGCACGTGAAAATTTGCTTGGGCGCAGTTTCCTCATAGTACTTCAGGAGCTTGAAATAACGTTTTTAACTGGCAGGCAACAGACGTCTGAGGTGATCATTTTCTTTTCATCTGATTGAACAGGGTATTATGTAGAGAGGTGAAGCAAAACAAGAGCGTGTTCCTGAAGCCTAAGTTTTGGGATCAGTACTTTATGCAATAGAGTTCCTTTCTAGGCCCTGTTACCTTGAAAAGAGGAAAAATAGTCCTTAGAAAGGTACGGACATCTTTTAAAGTTATGCACTACCTTCTTTTTATTAAAAAGAAAAAGCTGGAAAATTGTGTTACACTGATACAGAGGGGATACTAAGCAATAGAAATGAACAAACCACGGATGTATAACATGGATGAATCTCAGCAATATTCTGAGAGAGAAAAAAACCTAACACAGAAGAGCATATACCACTTGCCTGTCTTTCTGTGAAATTCTAGAGAAGGCAAAAGCTAACCTGTGGTGACCGACGGCTGACCAGAGAAGCCGGGGGTGCCGGGGTGGGGTGCAAAGAGGTGGACTGTAAAAGGCAAAAGGGGCTTGGGGAAGAAGCGGCAGCGTCACAGGAGTTCATTTTGGTTGTCATTACATAGGTGTTTGTACACGTGGCAAAATTCTTCTTAGCCCTGTTTAAAATTGGTACATGTTATGTAGATTATGCTTCATGAAGTTGATTTAAAGAGGCAAAAAAAGGTTTAGAAGTGGAGGACCTTTGTGTGACTTTTTGAGTGAATAGTCCACGTAGGCCAGTTCTCAGGGCGCTGTCCACAAGGGCCTGTACCATCACAGCTCCTCGGCGCTTCATTCAGGGCCATTGCTCGCCTCTCCCTCTCCTCTGCCTTCCTCTCCTTTCCACGGTTTGGCAGTGAAAACTTCCCTTTTAAACACTTAAATCTTTTTTAATAGTAAGCAAGAGTGTGTCTTCCATTCACCTGCAGTTACCCTTTAAGAAAGGGGTTCCTGTAAGCGCTGGTGGTTTTCTGGAATGAAGTGTGCCGGCAGCTGGGATGCTTGTGTGTGAAAGGTGTGTGTCCCGGGCCTCCGCTGCACATTTGTTGTGGTTTCATCTCTGACGAACTATTGGTTGAGGGGGCGCTGAGTATGGTTGGTGGGTGGTCATTGAGGGTAGAGGAAGGGTGCCTTGTGCATTCATTAATCTCTGGTCTTTCATCTCAGTGTCAGGCCCATTAGAATTTAGGAAGCATTTTTCTGGGGTGCTACAGAGAAATGGAAGTGTGCTTAGCAGTGAGTATTTGAATGGGCAGGGGGACAGCTAGGTATTGGCAACTTTGTCAGGTCCTCAGTGTCCGGTCAGTGTTCGCCTCTAAGAAGGAATGAGCTTGTCATTAACGGAGCGCACTGGCTGGATTTGGTACAAGTGCTTTTTCTTAGAAGGGAGCATTACACGTTATAGTAACAAAATGTTCTTTTATTTCCCAGTGGATCAAAAGATGTTGATTGTGAAATATGGTGTGCAGATACTTCAGATCTTACCGTCTTGTAAATAGATAGATGAGTTTGAAAGAGTGAAGAGGGCTTGTGTCAAAAGGTTAACTGGGCTTAAGGAAAGTTAAATAAGTGGTGTGGGACAGAAAGGTAAATACATTGTCCTGTGTTGTGTGTTTCTTTGTCTTTTGTCTTGTGTCTGTGTTAATTTTGACTTCCTGCAACTCTTGCAGTAGCGAGAAGGGAGATGGCAGAACGTTTTTCACCTATAATATCCAGGCCTGCAAAGAGTGTTGAAAAAAAAAAGTAGGAATCAAAGGGCAGCTTAGGTTTTCAGTTTAAATTGTACGTTTACAAAGAAGTGAAGACCAAACGGGACGCAGGGCCTTGCGGGTGGTGGCCTAGGTCTTCTGTGCCCCTGGAGCCTGTGGCTGGGATGTGTCTCAGTCGCGGATGGGACGAGGGCAGAGGTGGGGCCATCAGCAACCCGAATGCCCTCTTGTGCCCAAATCAGGCTTTGTTGAGTCTGGCAGAGTTCCTGCTCTTTCCGAACATGACCCCTGCCAGCCCCTGAGCTGTGATGCAAGGAGGGACTACTCTGAGCTAAGTTGTGAAGGGAAGCTCTCCTTTTATGTCCTTACGAAAGCTTTTCAGCACTTGTGTGCTGTTCGAGTATATGTATCCGTGTGATTTGGGTACAGAAGCTTTGCAATGCAAGGTATTTTCATGCTGATCCTCCAAACAACCCGATTGGTTTGGGTTTTGCAAACCCTTGTCATCAAGCCACAGGTTGGTGAGGCCAAAGCATTTGGTTTATTTCTGTTGAGTTCATGAGAGGTGTGAGGATAATAATGTTTTTCAGTAGCAATGTGGAGTGCAGATTGAGGCATACTGGAAGCATTTCTAAAGAAAAAAGGTGAAAACATACTTTTCATTATCGTTGTTCTCTTTCTACTGTTCAACTTACTGTAAGTTTAACTAATGATACAGAAAGCTTTGGTGCTTGTTATATTGAATTTGTTTCCCAGCCACACTCATTGTTTCGTGCATCAGTTTTTGTCTTTAAAAAAAAAAAAAAATCCAACAGGTATAAGAACCCCGTCTCCACTTCATCGAGACCATTTAAATACATTTTTGTAGTTTCTGTGACTTGATGTCCACCCTCTCATAGATGTTTATTTTTCTGGGGCGGGGAGACAATGTGTTAATATAAATCTTAAAGGGTTTTAGGAGAGTAGGGACCAAAGGAAGCAGAAACTCTATAGACTCTGGCTTCATATGTGTACCGGTCCTGGGATAAGGTCCGTTCTTTGTTTTAAGGCATTGTTGTCTCAGGGAGCAGTTTGCACTTTGGTGTGGGGAGTCTGCCAGTGGTAAAATGGCCTGGTGCCATTTGTATCTTACAAAATCATGAGTGTCATGATTTTGCTCTACATGACCTTTGCACTGGTGACCTTTGCTCTACATGACCTTTGCACCAAGGGTGGGAGATGCCAAGATACAAGTAAAACCAGTATTTTAATGGTGATAGCCCTGTTTCATTCTGTCAGACTGACTAGACCCTGTTTCCCTCTTCCTGCCTTTTTGGGTTTAAACTTATATCTCTTCTTTTTTTGGTACTGGGGATCGAACTCAGGACCTTGCTCTTGCCAGGCAGGCGCTTAAGCCACTGAGCTAAATCCCCAGGCCCCTTACATCTCTTCTTTTCTCTCCCTAAGATGACCCTTCACTTTGAAGAGTGTTTCTCAAATTTATATACTGGCTGTATGTATTACTTTATTGTAAGTCAAGTGCTTTCTATTCTGTTTCTCCTTTCTGATCTGTTATCCCTTGGTGTGAAACACATTTTTAACACTCTTTTGCTCTTATTTGCCACTATTTTTGAAGGATCCCTTTGAAAAAATTATGTTGGTTATCCCCCAATAAATGTAATCACATATAACACTTCGAATGTCATTTGCATGATTTCAGGGTTTATGGGCTCATCCATGGATTCCTTGTTAGTACTCTTAAATGTTTTTTAAAAAGTTCAAAGTAAAAGTAGTAATGTTGACTGTGAGTAATAGGGGGAAATGTCCAGATTACTAGGAAAAGTTAGGAATTGTTGAATGAATCACTCTTCAGGCGTATTTTGTAAACAGGGAAAGAAAATATATATTGCAAATGGAATGGAAGAGTTTAAGCTGGAAATGGAAATCAGAGATAGGGCACTAACAAGAGACACCTAGAGAAAAGAGGAAAAGGGTGAATGTGTACTTATCCATAGATAGAGTTCCAGGGAGCAATAGCTAATCAGGAACACTAGCCTGATCTCACACTGAAAGGGATCTGTGTTTGAATGTGAAAATGCGAAGTGCCTGTTACCCACTAGGTGCTCCAGGGTCTGTGCTCTTCACAAGTGCTGCAGTAAAGAAACCTGTTTTACAAAGTTAAACCCAGCACATCCCAGACAACTAAGTGCATGATACAGGTTTTGGTAGGACACAGTTTTATCAGCAGAATACAACCTGGGAGGTGAAATGCCAGAGTGAATAAACCAGAGTCCTTTCCACATTTTTTTTAGAACTTGAAGTGTGGTTATAGCCTGAACCACAGTCATCAGAAAAAATTCTGAAGGACTAGAGAGAATATTGACTCTAGAGGTAGCTAAGTGAGAACATTAGTAGCCCTGCAGTTGTGTGTTCCCTCATCCCAAGAGGGAAGTGCTAGTTACATCAGTGGTACTGTTGGAGTGTGTTGGATAGTTTAGGGTTTAAGTCTCCCAGTGTTTAGTGGAGAAAGAGAGCCAGCCCAGGAGTGTTTAGTTGAGTCATTATGAGCAGCGTCAGCTTCTGTGTTCCCATTAGATCCAGAAGCATGTGAGGCTGAGAATAGGTAATGGCTATAATCACGTGGAAAGGCTTGTGATTCTGAACTTGGGTTTACTTTTATCTTCAGCTTGTTGATGATGTTCATTTCAGAGTTGCTTTCTTATTAGCCACAATGTGCTGTCTTTAAATGTATCAGAATATCTCCATACTGCCTTGCAGCAGTCATACCCATTCTGGATAATGGCCGTGTGAAATCACGGATTCTATGTGCTCACTGGAAGCTCACAATGTAAGATTACAAGGCAGAGGGTTGCTTTGGTTGGACTGCACCTTGCACTGCCAGTCCCCCGAGCCTCAGCAGGCTCTCGCACATATGCTCCATGATTCTATGTTTTAAGATTTTTTTTTTTACACAGATATTTTGAAGGCTATGGTGGCTCAAAACTTAGACCTGTATGTGGTCAAATTCAGCCACAGTATGGGAGGTAGCCAGAGAGCTATTTCAGGCATAAACCTCATGTTTCCTCTCATTTTTAATAAACACTTAGGTCTGCCTGACTCTTGAGATGTGTCATCGAGTCTATCACATGTCACCGACCAGAGTTGTAAAGAGTTACTAAAATTACAATGCATACTGTCATTTTTAAAAAAAATTAGTAATTCTTTTCTGGTAAAACTAAGAGGTTATTTGTTAATTAACCTCTCAAAAACCTAGAAAGTAGAATTTATGAACATTTATACTAAAGCAAATGAGAAAAAATTTACAAAAAAAAAAAAAAGAGAGACCACTCCTTTGATAGGTCAGAGGTTCCTAATTGTTTGGTGTGGGGTTTGCCCTTCAGAATCCAGTTCCCCTTGCGGTCTCTCTGTTTCAGTCCTTGCCTCATTCCTCCTGAACCTCCCCTCGCATCTTTCCCAAGCTGTGGAGGGGAAAATTCCCATGTCTTTCTGTCTTTCTGCTCTAGAATTGAATCCTTCAGTAGTTTCTTCATCTTCGCTTGAGCTCCCTCAGCCTCAGAGAAGGTGTGGGTTGGCTGAATTCTGCTGACTTGTTGCTACCCAGCTCTGCTGATACGGACTTTTGTAGGGTGGGGATGACAGGGGATTACAGAGCAGTTGCCGAATGATAAACTGAACTGAAGCAACCACAAGCAGGATGCACGAGAAGGCTGCTGGAACACACTGATCATTGCTCTGAACCAGCTGTCTGTGCTGGGGCCTGCTGGAAAACATAGGAAAAGTGGAGAACTTTCTTTTGAACAAAGTTAAGTACAAAATGAGTCAGAAGCCCAATTCCAAAAGGCTCAGGGCTGTACAGATTTGGAGCAGGGAGTGTCATACGTTTTATGGTGGTTGACTTACTGGAAATTAATCATGGGAACAGAAATTTAGGGAAAGAACTCTAAATATGTCCTGGGAAGGTTCCCATTCATGGAATGGATTCAGCAGACAAATGGCTTCCAGGAATGCCCAGCCCAGTTGGATGGTTCATAATCAGTTTTCCGGATACTTCAGTCCGGTGGTGGTTGGAGACTGACTGTCATCCAGGGCAGTGAGGGCGAACCTTTTAGAGCTTTCAGTGACACAGTCTGCTGCAGCATGCGTGCCATGGGTTCGCCACCGCTGGTCTAGGCCAACCCCCCTACCCCGCCCAGTTCCCTTTACCTTTTTTCGGGAGAGCCAGCAAGGAATGTCTCTGATTCTCATGTGTGCATGTTCTTCCTCTTTTCTTTTGCTTTTTATGTAATAAAAAGGTTGCTGAAAGTTACTACATAAGAAACTGAAGATACACACGTCATTAGAAACCAGGATGAGAGCTGTTTGCTTATTCTTAGGTTTAAGTAACTTTATGAGAGCATTTGGAGAGGGGCAGTACTGGAGATTGAACCCGGGACACTATCATTAAACTACAGTCCAGCCCTTTTTATTTTTTTATTTTGAGACAGTGTCTCATTAAGATGCCCAAGCAATCCTCCTGCCTCAGCCTCCTGATATTATAGGTATATGCCTGGCTAGTGCATAGGTTTTTTAAATTCTGTCTTCCACCTTCCTTTTTCCCTGTTTTTTATTCCAGTTAGTAAGTTAATGACCTGAGTTCAACTGGTTTGGGAATATTCTTTAAAAGCATAGCCTTTAAAATTGGAATTTTTTAAAGATAGGTAATTTTATTAAAAAATAAAATATAATCTTTTTTTTTTTGTCTTTTTGAGACAGGGTCTCGCTATGCAGTTCAGGCTGGCCTTGAGCTCACTTTGTAGCCCAGGTTGGTCTCGAACTCACAATAATAATCCTCCTGCCTCAGACTCCTGAGTGCTGGGATTACAGGTGTGAGCCACCACGCCCAGCCTAAAAATATAATCTTGATAGATACATTTCTTGCTTAGTCTAAGACTGAGAAGTATATTAAGTTTTATATATCTGTATGCTTTTAGCTATACCTAAAGCAGTGTGTGTATGTACCTATCACAAGTATGGCTTATGCATTTATATTTAGAGTATGATTATTTGTTATTGTTTGAATGGCACCCCATATTTTAGTTAGAATACAGCACAGATAGTTCTAGATTATTGACTTCTCATAGTGACTTTTCACCAGGATTTGCCTTGATTTGACTGTTGTGTTTCCATGAAGACGCATTTTCCTGGCCTTTCCTAGGTTCAGCCTGCCAGCTTTCGACTGCAGTTCAATAGATTTATTTCTGAATTGCTTTTACTCTCCTTTACAAAATTAGTCCATTAAAGTCTGACTCACAAACAGAAATGCTGTTGTGTAAGTGTGTGAGAAGTAAGTCTACCCCAAATACACCAGTCTACAACGGTTTCTGGTGGGGGCTGTCCTGCCTCAGACGGATTCCAGCCATTTCCTTCCATTCCAGTTGTTCGTGACTGGGAGTGTGCGTTGTCCCATCTTAAATTTCCCTCTAGAATGTAGCTATGTTTCAGCAAGAAAATAGTGGGTGGCTGTTTCCCTTAAGAATGGTCGACCTCGCTGTCGGCCTCCTGTTTGAGCACGATTGAGTTCTAGTTCCCAGCACCCTTTGCCCCTAGATTTTTCCGCCTTTCACATGTCTGACTTTAAAAGACTACTGATAAAACCTAACTGTGGTACTTGGGAGGACTAGCTCTACTGAGATCGATATTCCATAGATACAAGCTTTTAAAATTTTATTTCTTTTATTAAAATACATGTATTCTCTGTAGAAAACATAGAATCTACGGACTGCAAAATGAAGCAAATAAAAATTACCTAAAACTGCAGTTAATCACCACTAATACTTCTTTGTGCTTACTTCATGGTGGTTTGGATAACTGATATTATACGTGTGATTTTTTTTTTTTTTTTTTTTGTTACCAGAGATCAAACTCACTGCCTTGCATTTGCCAGGCAGGTGATTTTAAAACCTGATTTTTTTGTTTTTAATCTAACCTTTGGGAGCGTTGTAGTTGGATGTCTTGGCTAATTTTCACAAAAGGGGCAGGTATGGATGCTTTTCTACATCATGAAGTAAAGAGAAATCTCATGTACTTTTATCCAGTTCTCCCCACCCCACTGGTAATATCTTGCAAAACTGTAGCGTACACAACTAAGATAATGACACTGATAGTCAAGATGCAGAATATTTCCATCTCTGCAAGGATCACCTGGTATTTTGTGACCATACCTATCCCCTTCCTGTACCTACATGCTGACTTCTGGCAATCTTTTAACCTGTTCTCCACTTTTCTAATTTTGTCATTTCAAAAATGTTATGTTTAATAAAGTAGAACCATGTACTGTGTGCCTTAGTCAGCTTTGTGTTGCTGTGACAAAATACCCGACATAAAAAGTCTTACAGGAGGAAAGATTTATTTCAGTTCATGGTTTCAGAGGTTTCATTTCATGGCCATCGAAGCTCCATTGCCCTTAGGCCTGTGGCAAAGCAGAAATGTCACGACGGATGAGCAAGTGGAATCCTGCTCACTTCAGGGAAATCAGCAAGCAAAGAAGATGACCAGACAGCCCAGGACAGAGAGGAAGGGCCAGGGACAAGATAGTACTTTCCAGAGGTCTGCCTTTAATGACCTACTCCTCCAGTTGGTCCCCACTTCCTGGGGATCATGGACTGAAACTCTGAAACCATGAACCAAAACAGACCTTTTCTTCTTTAAACTTGTGTCAGATATGTTGTAACAGCGACAGAAAGCTGAGTAACTCAGTAACATACTGTACTTAGTCAGCTCTGCCCACTGAACTATGAATGAATTGGTTAGAGCCCTCGTGACCCAATTCTCTCCCTAGGCCTCACCTCTGAGTATTGCTGCACTGGAGATCAGCCCTCTAGTACATGAGTCTTTTGAGCATACTTCATACTTAAACTATAACAGTGACCTTTCAGGATCAGCTTTTTCCATTAATCTTAAACCCCTGGGTATTTATCCAAGTTGTCAACGTATATCAGTAGTTCTGCTTTATTGCTGAATAGTGTTTCCATTCTGTGTGTATATCACATTTTATGTTCACACTCACTAATTAATGGTATTTAGGTTCTTTCCAGCTTTTTAAATAAAACCACTGTGAACCTTCCTGTGCAGGTTTTATGTGAACATAAGTTTCCATTGTTCTAGGATAAATGCCCAGTGACTTAATTTTAATGATGGCATAGTATTTTGTTGTGTGGCATTCCTTTTTGTTATATGAAACATATCATTTATCTAGGTGGTTACTTCTAGAGGGATTGTTAAGGTTTTTTTCACTTTAATTTTTCTACGATAAATATCACTGATGAAATTCTTATGAATAAACCTACATACATACCTGCCTTTATTTCTAGAATTGGAATTATACTTCAGAATCTTCAAAATTTTAAAGATCTTTTTCTAACCTCTCATTTGTCTTTTCTAAAACCTTTTAAACTGCTACAAGAAGTGGCTATTTCTTTTTTTTTTTTCTTTTTCTTTTTTTTTGGTGCCAGGGATCGAACTCATGACCTAGTGCTTGCAAGGTAGGCGCTTATGCCACTGAGCTAAATCCCCAGCCGCTAGAAGTGCCTATTTCTTATACCTTGCTAACAGCATTATTATCTTTAAACATTTTTGTAATTTTCTATCAAATCCTTGTAGCAACATTTACTAGGATCCTGACCATTAATTTTCCAGACCTTCTTGACCTAAGAAAATCTTTTGGAGGAACAAGCACTAGTGAAATCTTGTTTTGTATGAAGTTTGGAACTGAATATTTTGTTTAAATTCAGTATGATTTTCTTTTAAAATACTCTCTTACTTTGAAGAATGCCCTCATATTTATAATCTGTCCATACAGTGGTTCTTCGGTTCATAAACTTCTGGTTGCAAACTGAATTGGAAGAAAACCAAATCAAATTCAGTGGTTGGTGAGGTTCAGTGTTGACTTCATGGGCAAATGTTACTTGGTTCTTACCCAGTTTGGTTTGTTACCAGAAAGGTGGAAAAAAGTCCATAAACTTAGGTACCTCTGTGTTATTTTACCATATAGGTCGCATCTTTGATTTGGATTTGGATATGAAAAATAGGTGTTAAGTTGCTTAGAGAATGCTTACTGTTTTGATATTGTTGCTTATTAGTCTGTCACATTCACCCAGAACTAGACAAGAGTGTATTGTCTTAACTAGTGGCATTTTTTAAAAGAAGGAAAGAGAAAACTGAGGTGGTAGCTTAGTGGTAGAGCATTTGAGATATGAATTACTTTATGAAGGACTGATTAACACAGTATATAGCATATAGGGGTGTGTGTGTGTGCGCGCGTGTGCGCGCGCGTGCATGTGTGTCTGTTTTATACAGTGCAGGAACCCTTTTGAAGCCATTAGGACTGAGATTTCATTTGATGGAATTGCTGTGAGAAGGTAAGCGTGGTTAAGTTGCTTTTTCCTTCCCTTTCTACAAGGAAATGTTCCAGTGGTTTGTCTCTGGGACTAAGCGGTGACTTTGAGGAATAAGATTTAATATATCGATATCAATATTTGGACAGTGTATTGATGTTTTCCAAGATATATTAAATCTTTGGTTTGCAAGTTGCTTCCTGGTGCAGGCTAGCCTGGCCTGTCTCAGAATAGAATTTAAAAACAGAGATACAGCTCAGTGGCAAGCATGAGGCCCTGAGTTCAATCCCCAGTGTTGCCCCATAAGGAAAAGATAAATCAGACCAATTCCAATAAACATTGGGTTTTTTGTTTGTTTATCATTCCAGTAATATAAGGTTGAATGATTTCAGGAGAGGTGGTACTTACCAACTAATGTTTTTGGCACCAAAATTAGTGCCCTAGAAGAAAGAAAGGTTACATTAGTACACATAAAGAAAGGAGACTGGCAGGATCTGGCATGTCCCATTTTAAAATTTATAACAAATTCTTACTCATTTAGGGAGCCACTTAAGTACTTTCTCCAAGTTTGTAGCTAACAACTACATTAATGTTGCAACAAAGTGAGCAGATCAAATAAAGCATCAGCCATGGAAACTGTTCCCTTCTCAGAGATGACAGGAGAGAAACCCTTTTATCCCTATGTCATCTTTTCCAATTTTTGTGATTGTAACAGCGTTGAAGTTCTGAATATTAAGGATCTAGAACATCAGGCACACTTAGGCCTAGGGAAGACATTAGGGTACAGAGTGTCGCGGTTGTCATTTGTGACTCGGGGTATTGATTATACAGCATATAACCTGACTTCCAAAGCGTGGCTTTTGGTGTAAAGAGGCTGTAAGGAAGACACCCAGCTAAAGAGGGAGAAGGGGGCCATTCCAGGAGTTCTGGGTGGACCCTGGCCTGCACAGGGTCACCCGGCGGCTCGTTTCCTCCTTTTCTTTAGGTCAGTAGATGGGCTCTGGACTGCGTCAGCTTTAGTAAGGCTCAGAGCTTAGTTTTTGAAATAAAATTTCTCTGCATGATATTGTAGACTTTTTTTAAAATGAAGTTTTTTTGGCTATGATTATGGAAGTTCTGCAAGCCCAAGAGAGCCTAGAATAACCTTGGACCATGATGTTGTCTGGAAGAATGATGAAACCCACCCCGTAGGTGTGTGGTGAGGGTGACAGGGTGCCAGCAGCAGCAACCTCAGACCCTCACGCTGCTTTCCGAGAGTCAGTCACGCTAGATCGTCGTCTGAGTGGTTATTAGAGATGAACAGCCTGCATTTCAGGAGGTCAGATGGGAGCTAGAAAAAAAAAATTATTTTAAACAAGATTTATTCATAGATATTTGGGGAAGGATTTACTTATGAAAATCTAGAATTGTGGTGGTTACAAACTGGAAGATGACAGTATCAGTTGTTAGTATATTTCTTGGCAAATAGATGAAATGCATCGGTTTCCTTTGCCCTCTTCAGAGGCACATGTAGGTTTGCAAGGATTACCATACCTCCAAATGACAGATTCTGTTCTTCTGGGGTTCAGGTAATGTTTCCTACACTTTTGCCTGAAGTGAGTGATGTACTAAAATGCAGGTACTTCATCTGACTTACTCAAATGCAATACAGTCAGCCCTCTGTCTAGGTACTGAATATGCCCATTATTGTTATTACGCCCTAAACAATACAGTATCACCACTATTTACATAGCGTTGACGCTGACACCGCAAGTAATCTAGCGTAGGGCAGGGCAGGTCACGCACGGTGTTTCATGCAAGAGGCTTGAGCATCTACAGATTTTGATGTCTGCCAAGGGAGTTGGGGGGATCTTTTTGACACTGACCTACTGGCCAACAGGGAATAATCAGTTTGCTTTCATTGTTCATTGTGTTTGAACAGCAAAATAAATGTTACAGTTTTAGAGTTTGTGCTGGGACTGAATTTGAACAGCTCGTGGTTTAGCCAGAGAAGATAGCTAATCTGGGTATTTTAGGCCTCTTCAAGTCTGTGAAGCTTAGGGGATTTTTTGGTTGTTGTTTTTTTGCTTTTCTGTGTGTAGGATCGGAACTTTTCCCTGTGGAGTTGCCCTCATGTGCCATATCTGATGTGCACGGTGATTTTTTGTATTTTTTTTTTTTTTTTTTTTTGGAGGAAGGTAGCATTGGGGATTGAACGGAGCCTTCACACTGAGCTCCTCTTGTACAAATATGTTTGTATTTTTTATTTTAAGACAGGATCTTGCTAAATTGCTTACACCATACTCAAACAATTGCTCCTCCTGCCTTAGTCTCCCAGGGGCAGATGTGCACCATCATGTGATGTAGCTCACCTGTGGATTTTAGTTGGTTTGAAGATGAGAGAAAAAGGAATTTACTGTGAAATGCTTCTATTTTGCGGCTTTTCTTTACGCTGTTCTACCCCAAGGCATGGCCTTGTGGCTTAACTAATTTTTATTTTTAAATTTAAGGTTTGCCTAAGCCAAAACAAACATTTTAGTTGAGGTAAGTGAAGTTCATAGGTGTTCTCTTTATCACAGAGATCCTTGTATTTACTACTAAGACCCTGTACTAGTAGGTCCCTACCTAGACCATTTCTACTCCCCACTTTTACAATCTTCTGCAGAGGAAACAGGAGCTTAGATGAATTAACAGCTTGTGTTGGATGCCATTCCTACTAACTAACACTGGGACTGTAGATCAGATTTTCTTTTATTTCATAGATGGCTAAGTGATGGTGTGAATTATATTAGATTTGTTTGTTGTAGTACAGGCAACCTCAGGATGTGTCCCCATTTGATTCTCTGCTTGGATAATGTGAGAGGACTGAACTGTGGCTGAGAGAGGTGAGCAGGGGATTGCAGGGTATGAGGCACACAAGCACACGACACAGCAAATTAAAGGAGGTTGAAGAGAAAAGCCATTATCTTGATGTATTATTTTCAGAATACTCCAAAGACACTCCCCCAAAAGTTTTATTGCTTAAATATTAATAAGTGATACTTGATAACTACAAGGTGGGATCAAACTATACGGTGAATGCTGCTGCCAAGTACCATCCAGTGGAAAGACAGACTTTAAAAACCATTCTGTCCGTCCTCTTCTAGCTTACTCACTGGGTCCGGCGCCCAGTGATTTCTGACTCCTGCCCAAAATAAAAATGACCATGAAAGGTAAACATTTTGAATTGATTCAGAACAACATTAAAGCACCCACAATAGCACAACTGAAGACATTTACAAAAGAGGGTTTATAGAACTGCCTCAGAAAGTGGTGAGAGTGTCAGAACAATTGTAAAGCAAGGGAGAGCATACTGAGGGGGAATCATAATGTGTCTTTTACTGTAATATTTTTTTTAAATTGAATATGCATTGTATTTTTTTAATCACATCTTGTAATTTTTGTAATTGCTTTGCAAATTGTCACTGGAAAATTTTTTTGGGGGGGTGTTATGTAATAATTACAAATAAATTAAGATGAAAACCTTGTGAAACAGAATGTAGATTTAGTGAAGATGGAACAGGGCAAAGAAGAACTGATTTGATCCCGAGGGTTGGAAGCCTGGATTTCTGCTGCATGTAGTGTGAAAGAAGCTTGTCAGTGCTCCTTCCATGGTTGTCAGTGTCCTTGTTAATGATTAATTGCCACTCCTGCCTGAATGTCCAGAACCTCTGGAGATGAGGAATTCTTTCGGAGACTAATTCCACAGAAACTCCTTTCTGTTTGCTGCTGCATGCTGTACTTGGGCAGCTCATTGATTGGCAAGACTGGAAGGGTGGTGTTCCCTGCATAGCAGCTAGGCTGCTGCCATTGTGATGCTTCTGCCCCTCACCCTACCTGAATTCTTTGGGTTCTTGGCACAGTGGCAATGCCACCGGTAGAACAGAAATCAGGAGTCAAGGAAAAACAGTCTTCTCAAATTTGATACGTCTGCACAATTCTGCCTCTCTGTGATTAAGGCTTGTTGCCTACAGAAAACTCTGCTGAAAACTTTCTTCCCAGGAAGTGGTTTTGTGAACATGCAGCTTCAGAAAGCTAGGGAGCTAACAACCTTTCCCTAAACTTGTTAGCAGCTTGTCCTACTTTTACCAAGGGTTTAGCAGTCAGTCTGCACACGTTAACGTGTTAAAATGTATATTTTGATCACCTTTAGCACATGTTAATTTGCACATCAGGTTAAAAAAGCTCATGTAAGGCTGACCACTTGACCACAGTTGTGTGCAGTTTTTATTTTTGTTGCCTCCTGTAACAGTTGGGGGTCCCATAAAGATAACTCAGTGGGAGTCGAAGAAGTTGAAGCAGTGGAGGAAGACAATGATGATTTAACCAGCAGGCATACATGTTGGTTTTTTGTTTTGTGAACTCTTAGACTTTCAGAATATTTGGGAAGCAAGATGTTATCAGTACTCAGACTCACAGATTTTAGAATTCATTATCTTTTAAATTATTAATTTGAGTCATTAATTTTGGCTTTCCTATGCAAAATGACACACTCGGGATGGAAGAATTTTTGTCCCAAATTCAAATACTATAGAATGCTTTCCATATGCCCTTCCTTGGAAACTTGCTTTGCAGATACTGTGTTTTCTGATCATTGAAAAATTATGTTATGAAAATGGAACTATAAAATGTTTATTTCTAATCCTGTTTGCCTCACTCTATTCACATGCCCAAATGATTGCGAGTGAATTTTCCTTGGTCTCCCAAAGTCATAAAGATAGTCCCTGTACCCTAAGTTTACTGCCATTTGACATGTAGTGGGATGTAAGCATCCCCTTCCTTAAGGGCCCATAGATTAAATATCAAATGCTTTACTTTAGAAAAAACTTGTTCACTTACTCAATAAATACTTACTGATGTTCATCACATTCCTGACACTGTCAATCAGCAGGAACAACCCAGCCCCCTCAAAGGAGACTGCATCCCAGTAGAAATGTGGGTCTTTAATGGTATGTTGTTTAAAATGTGTATTCTTCAGTGGAGGTGTGTCTCGGCTGAACCGATCTGCATCATGCTGAGGCCAGGGCAGTGGCATTGGAGTGGCAGTGCTCACCTCTAATACTGTCCTATTTGCGGTCATGTTCCAGGAACCTTGAGATCATAGAATGTCAGCGTTGAAAGATGTCCAGGTCCCTCCTTTCATTCATCAGAAATAGTAAGAACCTCATAGGCACATGGCTAGTCAGCCAGCCATGAGACTACCTCAAGCTTCTCTGTTTCAAACGCTAGAATATATAAAAGTCATGTTCTGTTCAGAGTCGTCTTTAGAATATTGGGGTAAAGTGAGAGCTCTCATTCATCCCCTTGGAAAACAGGCCAGGATCAGGTCAAGGATGCGCCTGCTTCACTGAAAGATGACTGAAGATTGACTACATAGTTCTGCCAAGGAGGCTGACTTTTAAGTGGGAATTATCCCTAGAAACAAATATTGTAGTCACAATCCAAACAAAGTAGAAAATACTCAGAGGGGGGGGAAAAAACCTGTTTCAAATGTTACTGCAATCTCTCAGTCAAAATAAAATCCAGAAGCAGAAATACCCCAAAAGAAATTAGTAAAACAGATATCCTATCTGCTGGTCAGCTCCACAGTTTCTGACCAAAGTACCATTTAACATCCTTTTTAGTTGTTTTGGGGCTTATTTAAAAATCACTCCAGTGTGTTTATAAGTAGAAACAATTCCAAGGATCCTCTTTTGGCTTTGGAACTTGTGTAGGATCTGGCATTTTTACTAATAAAGTCTTTAGAAAGTTTGAAGAGAAATAGGATATTTCAAGACGAGAGAGAGATGCTTTTTTCCCTCTAACCCTTCCACCCAGAGTCAGAAGAGTGAATCCAAATTCCTAGACAGATTCGTTTTAACCACAGGATAGTTGCTTGTGCAGTTAATGCTTTAGCAGTTTAGAACATGTTCCCTTTGCTAATGTGGAGATAATCCGAGTTCTTCCTTCAGTTGGAAAAGTTTGTTCACTGTCTCTCAAGCTGTTCAGAATATCTTTGGTTGGTTTCACTCTAGCCTAGCTGGAGGATGTGATGCAGAAGAGGTTATTGGAGGTTAGTTATTAAACGCCTTTGAGATCAGCCTATTGTAATTCACATTCTTAAAGCTACGGTGTATAACTGGTAAGCTGAATAAATGGCTTATCGCTAAGCCTTACTATTCTTAACTTCACCCCTAAAATGAATGGTGGGTTGTCACGTCACTCTCAAAGGTTTTGTGTTGGTGAGTGTTTAGAGACTGGACAGATCTCAGGAGTTGTTCCCAGGGGAAGGCAGAGAACCCTGGGTGTGATTGTGATAACTGCTGGAATAGCGTCTGCTCTGGACAGATAGGCACCAGACTCTTACTTGCTGGTGGAAAGGGTCATGGGTTCTAGTTTAGGTTTAGCTGCTTTGTAACTTGGGCCAAGTTGTAAAGCTCTCATCTTAACCTCTAGCTTTAAAATTAAACAAAATACCCATTTCCCTGTGTACTGCTTGTCAAGGTGGTGGTGAAAGTACAGAGAGTGTAGATGGTGCTGTCAAAAGGCAGGGGGAAGGCCCAGCTTGGACGTGTGAATTTGCTTTCTTCTGCGATGTCAGCGATGCTGTGAATCGCCTGCCACTGAGGTGTTTCTAGGTCAGCCGTGTGGACCAAGTGACCCTTCTTAAACTGGAAGACAGTATTGCGTTTTTTCAGGTCAACGTTTCATTAATGGGGCATAGCACGTCAGGTCTTTCAGTTGTAGCTTTGGGGTTAACAGTGCATATAAGAACGTGCTGCTGATGTGACTTGTAGAGAGGGCTTTGCTGTCTTGTCTGCAGTCTTCAAGTTCAGGAGATACATGTGTTAGGTTTTTAAAGTGCTGTGTCTTTCTCTTAAAACAAAGATGAGGACACCTGTCCTAATGAATTTACATGCATCCCTTGCAGACTTATTCATATACGTGTGCAGGTGTATTTACTGAGTTGCAGTAAGAGACTCTGTGCTCTTTGCTTTGTGTGCACCCCTGCCCCATGTGGAGCTCTTGGTAAAATACGTGGCTATTTTAATTACTGCTTCAAAGGAGCACGGGATGGATGGATTTATCATTTAGCTCTTTCTCTTGGTTTTTTATTTTATTTGAGGTTTTGTTTTTATGCTTTTAACATAAGTGAGCCTAAAGAGCCTTGTAAGTGGCCCTAAGTGTGGCACCCACCCAGGAATTCACAATGAACTGGCTCAGGGGAGATCTGTCTTACAGAAAACTCAGTAGGATTAGAAGTGGTCCTAAGCGCAGATGAGAGTCTTGAGATTGTCCTCTCAGCTTGGTGGGCTGAGACTCCCTCTTTTGTGCTGTGAGTTGAGGAGAGAATGGAGCGCTTGTGAGTGTGAGTGTGTGTGTGTGTTTTGTCTTTAAAGAGAAAGTACCTTTATAGTCTATGGCCTTTGTAAATAGATACACATGGAGTGAAATCTGAAACATTTAAAACAATTCTGAGAAGAGCCCCTCACATTTTTCTGGTACTTCCAGTTTTGTTCCTGTTTCCCCTCCCCATCCTGATACCTAGAGAGAATGAAAACTTTTTCCAACAACCCTGCTGGTTTTTTGTTTTGTTTTGTTTTGTTTTGCTTTGCTTTGTTTTGTTTTGGTACCTGGGATCAAACTCATGGCCTCACACTTGCCAGGCAGGCGCTTATGCCGCTGAGCTAAATCCCCGGCCCAACCCTGCTTGTTTTTGAGGCATTTGTCTGAATTTCACAGTGAAATAAAATTGCCCGTTTTTCTTTTTTAAACTATGGAAATTTATTGCGAAATTCATGTGTAGGAAAAACTTAATCAGATTTATGTTATGTTTGAAAATAAAATTTACCAATTTGAGTGTAAAGTTGGGGTTTGATGAATGTGCACTGTTCTATAACAAGATCACAACCATGATATAAAACATTTCAAGTATTTGAGTCCTTCATTTTTTTTCTCTCAGTCCCCTCCCCTTAGTTGTGCACCTTGGCAACTGTGGAACTGCTTTTGTGTTTTTTAGAATTTCATCTGAATGGATTCATACTCAAAATAGCCCTCTGTGATAGCTTTTTTTTTTTTCTTAAGCACGATGCACTGGAGATGTGTTCGTGCCTTTTGTCAGTGTCTGAAAAGTACCACTATGAATGTTCTGTTATACAGATCTTGCACATATTGTATCCATCCATTGATAGGTGAATATTTAGATTGTTTACAGTTTTTTAATTATGAATAAAATCATCAGAAGTCTTTGAGTTGTATATGCTCATTTTGGGGAGATAAATACCTAGGAGGAGGTTTGCTGGGTCATAGTACATGTTACATAGTCTATGTTTAACTTTATAAGAAACAGACCTTTCCAAAAGGTATGCATTTTGTATTTATTTATGTATTTTTGGTACCCAGGGATTGAACTCACGACCTCGTGCTTGCCAGGCAGGCACTTACGCTGCTAAGCTAAACACTCAGCCCTGCATTTTATATTTCATATCAGCAAAACGTTATATTTTATATCAGCAAAATGTTGAGAGTTTTAGTTTTTCCATGTCCTTCCCAATACTTGTGATTGCCAGTCTATTTTTATCCATTGTAGACTGTGCTGTGTTTGCAATGGTAGAGACCTCATTATAGCTTTCATTTCCATTTGTTTAATAGCTGGTTGGTTAAGCATCTTTTCCTGTGTTGTGGTTTAGATTTAAAATGTTCCCAAAGCGTCATGTGTTGCATGGCTAGTGTCACGTGTTTGAGAGGTGGTTGGATCATAGGGGCTCTTACTCATCAGGAAGGTAATCCATCGATGAGTTAGTTTATTTGCTGTAAGGAAGTGGGCTCTGGTGGGAGGTGACTCTAGGGTTATGACCCAGGAGTATTCTGGTACTGCCTCCTCTCTTCACTGTCTGCTTCCTGCCTACTGTGGGTTGAGCAGCTATCCTCAGCTGTACCTTTCTGCCATGCTTCTTCCGCCTTGGAGTCTTCTGACCATGGACTATCACCCCAAAACCATCAACCAAATTAAAACTCTCCCCCTTTAAGTTGCGAGTGTCAGGTGGTTTTGTCTGAGCAGCAGGCAAGGGACCATCGCAATATGCTTATTGTAATTTTTTAATCTTTTTGGGTGCAGTGTCTATTGAAATCTTCTGCCTCTTTTAAAAAATAGAATGTGTTTATACTATTCAGTTAATAGGAGTTTGTTAGGTATGCTTATGACTTTTTTTTTTAATTGGTACCGGGGGTCGAACTCACGACTGCCTGCTTGTAAGGCAGGCGCTTATGCCACTGAGCTAAATCCCCAGCCCCATGACTTTTGCTTTTAATCAGAAGTAAGTTTTACAAACCAAGTATGGGGTACACGCCTCTAATCCTAGCACTCTTAAGTGGCTGAGGCAGGAGGTTCACAAGTTTAAGCCTAACCTGGGCAACTTAACAAGATCCTGTCTCTGAAGCTAAAAATGGGTGGAGACGTAGCTCAGTGCAGAGGTTCTGGGTTCAGACCCTAGTGTGTGTGTGTGTGTAAGTTTTACAAGTGTTTGTTCCTGTTTGTGGATTCTTGCTCATTTTCTTAACTGTTGTTTTTGAACAAATTTTAATTTTTTTTTTTTTTGTAGAGGGGATCAAACTCACAAACTCATACTTGCAAAGCAGACACTTATGCTGCTGAGCTAAATCCCCGGCCCCAAATTTTAAATTTTGCTTAAAGTTCAGTTCATGCTAATTGTTCCTTTGGTTATGATTTGTCCTTTCTTTCTGTGTGCTTTGTTTTGTATGCTTGTTGTGGTTGTGTCTTAAGGTCTGTTATCTTACGTGGTGTCTGATCCGCTCTTGACGTATCTCATGTGTTTTCCAATGCAGACAGCTCATTTTCTTCGTTAAAAATGCCACTGAATTGGTTTGTTTTGTATCTTCATTTTCATACTTCCTTTTTTTGCTCTTGCTTATATGAACTATATTTATAACTTTATTTAGACATCTACACATTGCATATAATTGACCTATTTAAAGTATACAAATTAAGGAGTTTTGATATATTCATAGGTTTGTGTAACTATTACTGTAATCTAATTTTAGAACACTTTTATCACCCTAGAAAGAAACCATATACTTTTTTGTAGTCTCTCCTCATTTTCCTTACTCCTCTCCAGCTTAGACTCATGTGAACTGTCCAGACTATTCTGAACATTTCATATTAATGGAATGATGTAATCGTATAATATGTGATCTCTTAATTGTTTTCTTTCACTTAATATTCTCAGTTTGTCTATGTGGTAGCATTTATTAGCACTTCTTTGGTTTTTATTGTTCAAATAATATTCTGTTGTATGGATATACCATATTTTACTTATCCATGTATCAGTGGGCATTTGTTTCTGTGTTTTGACTAGTATGAATAATGTCAATGTGAAATTTGTTACAGGTTTTGTGTGAACATAGATTTTCGTTTATTTGGGTATATGCCTGAGAGTGGAATTCTGAGGTATAACTATTTTTGACCTTCTGAAGGATGATCAACATATTTTTTCAAAGAAGCTACCCCATCTATAATGGTTTATTTAATTCCCTAGTCTGCTAATCTGCCATCTTGTCATTTCTGTCTGTGTCTATTGATGGCTGTTTCTCCTGTTATGGGTCACATTTTCCGTTTTCTTTACATGCCTGATGTTTTTTGCTTGGATAGCAGGCATTGTGAATTTTACCACATTGAATGATGGTTTTGTTGTAATTTTTAAAGTGCTAGTCATTGTTCTAGCATGCAGTTAAATTACTTGGAATCAGTTGTATCATTTGGAAGCCAGCTTGTAAGTTCTGTTACAATAGGCCCAGAGTAGCCATTAGTTTTAGGGATGATTTAGACGTTTCTATTAGTAAGTCAGTCTTCTGAGATCTTTACCTCCTGTCAGGTATATTTACTTGTTTTTGCTGGTGGAACTTGGACTCCTAGCCTTGCATGAGCTCTGGGGCTTCTTATGCCAACTGCCTTCCTGGTGCTTCTATCTCAGACTTCAGTTAGTTTCCTCCTGCCCACGTGCAAATCATTCTTAAGACTCTTGGGGATTCCATCCCGGATGCAGCAAAAAAAAAAAAAAAGACTGCGGAAGACTCTAGGGGACCTCTGTGACATACTGCTCTGCCAACTCTAGTTGTCTTGGGCTCCTTGAACATGGCCTTCCTGATTCTTGATTTCAGCTGCCTCTACTCTGTGAACCTGATGTGTTCCTGAGTCTCCTTCTCTGTGCTGTAGCTTGGAAACTGCCTTCTGGCTGTTCTAGGGCTGGTCTCAATCGGTTCACTTTCCTCAGGGATTAAGTTCTGTGCTGCCTGATGGCCAGTGTCTGAAAACAGTTGCTAATGTATTTTGTCTGGTGGTTATTCCACCATAGATGGAAACCATGATAAATAAGCCAGTGCCAAAAATCTGTTACTCTAGTAACTCTTTAAAGTAGAGTCTGTTACCAGAAGTAGAAAAAAAAGAAGTCAGTGTAACTGTGGAGCCAAGACAGAAAGTCATGGTTATTTTTACTTTTTAACACTGACTATTTATGATTTGAAAAAATTGTATCTAAAAATTATCAAGATATGCTATATACATATAGTCATTCCCCCAAACAAATGTAATTATGATGTATTATAAATATATACTACTAAAACTAAATAGATGTAAAGAGATTCATTAATACATGAAAATGCTTAGAGTTAAGTGATATAGTAGGATATAAGTACATGTGCAGTATAAAATATCAGCAGTGTGAAATACGCATGGAGATACTTACTAGGCGTCACTGTGCTGTTCCTACTTCTTCAGTGTCAGAATGTGCCAAACAAATGAAATAAAAGTAGTTTTCTTATTCTGGTTAGAAGGTTGAATTCTTAAATTTATCTCCAAAGTTTTGACGTTCAGAAAATGAAAGTGGACTACGGTGTATTTTCAGATGCAAAGTTTACCTCATTTCCTCACTGGCCATTTATTTATTTGTGTCAAAGAATAACAGAATTTCACCGACATATTTGTGGGGTTTTTCTCTTGTTTTGCGATTCTGGGGATCTAACTCAGAACTTCATGTGTGCTAGGTAAATTCTCTACCGCTAAGCTATATCCTTATTCTTATATCTATATTTTGTTAATTACTAAAAATAATGTGAGAACTGAGCTAGATTTGCCCCACTTTGGAAACAGTTCTTCTTGTAGACTGTTGTAATAGGAGGCTCACACCCCAATTAAGAATAAAGACCAAAAAAAAAAAAAAAAGAATAAAGACCAGAGCTACATAAGCACATGTTGTGTTGCTGTACCTGAAGTCTGGGTGTGATTAATGGTCCGTAAGCATGTTCTTTTGGCCCGTCTTGTGCTCGAAGCTCACTGAAGCTCGGCTGCAGAGCCTGACAGATGAGAGTTTGGTGCATGCCATGCTAAGACATGACGCCACCTTCTTGAAGGCTCATTTCAAATCCTGCTTGGGATCCTTCTACACAGTCACAGGATAGGGCCATGTGTGCGTGGAGTCAGAGGGTTAGGGTGACTCTACAGGTTTTTGTAGATGGTGCCCCCTGTTTATTTAGAGGTAGGGGCTCCACATAGCAGATACGCTGGAGAGCATAGTGTTTTCTGGTAGAGCTGGGATCGTTTGTGTTAGGAAGCTTTGCTTCTAAGGATGAGAACATCAAGTCATTATTTGTCTTGGAAAGAACTAATAATTTCTTTATAGTAATAACAATTTTCTTTTATTTTTCTTTCTCAGTCAATAGCAGCTGCTGTTGGCAGCTTATTACTAAGATTTCAAGTTGTAGTTTTTATTCTGAGTTAGCGGTAGGAAACAAAATTAACACTGTGAATGTTTTTACTTGGTAAAAGTAGTTTTTTGGATATGGGGCCTATGCTGGTATCTTTGTTGTGCTGTTATACTCCCTGCCCAGCTCTCTCCCAAATGTAGATATTTTTTAGCTGTTTGATGCAAAAAAAAAAAAAAAAAAAAAAAAAAAAAAACACATTGCAGTGTGTATTAAAATGGTCTTATTCTTGCACTCACTTTCAAAGAGAATTTTAAGGATAACTTAGTAGTATTTTGATTGTTCAAGTTGAATAATTTTGTTTTGATGGAGAATATGTTCTTGTGAAATAAGTTTGGAAAAAATAAGATGAATGTATAATTGGGCACATCCTGTACTGTTTCATGAATCACCAAAGGAGTGTAATAACCATTAGGCACTTTGGAAACAAGGCTGTGTCCTTGCTCTACATGAAAAGCGGGGAGCGCCCATGAGGAGCAGCAGTTCATTCAGGCAGTGCTCACAGGACAGCGTGGAGCGCCTTGCTTCTGGGTCCCAGCTGGCTGCCTCGCTAAGTCACAAATATGACAGATGCTGTTAAGTCAAACCAGGGACTTGCATGGTCATTCTTAAGGCTGTGGCAGGAGGCACAGTTCAAAATAAAATACCCAAGGCAGTGTCTAGAAGAAAGGATTTTTCTTGTATATATGATGTACCTTAGTTACTGCAGTGAAAAATTCTTGGAGTGAATGTTCTGTCCCCCACTTGTCAGTTTTCTTTAGCTTTGAATCGTTAGGATGAAAATGTCTGAAAAAGTGAAATATAAATCCAAGGCCAGGTTAGGGGTTCACATTGTCCTGACCTTGTAACAGGGAAAGGTCTTTTAAGTGTTAAAGGAATGCAGAGATTGGGAGTATGGATACTTTTCTAGGATTTGGATGTGTTGCACCCCTGGGGCCATCAGAGGTGTCCATGACTCTGTGATGCTGTGACCTGCTCACCTGAAGAGAAAGGTTTGGTGTAAAAAGAAAGCTCATGCTTTAAACACACTAGAAGAGAAGACTCTTCCCTCTGGAAGAAGTGGGAGTATTCACTGGTCTTCACCTGTGTCTGCCTATGGCACCTCTTTGCTCCAACCCTTGAATTGTTTTAAAGAAGGACTTTGATTTATTTTCCTTATGAGCAGTAGCATTTCCAACATGGCTAAGTGGCCATGAGACACAGAGCTAATTTTTAAAGAACGTTTTGCCTCCAGAGCGCTTTTTCTTTGCCAGTCCCAGGCTTTGGCTTCCTTCTGAGCTCCCCACTGGTCTTCAGCCTGAACACTGGGCCCTGTGCACTTTTGCAGTATGGTCTCCAGTGCTTCAGTACACAGTGCTCTTAGGTGCGCATTTAGAATTGAAGAAGCCCTCTTGAATCCCAGCTCTACCATATATCAGCTGTTTTACCTTAAACAAGTCACGTGGCCTCTTTGAACTTTTTTAAACAATAGCGTGAGGATGGTACTACCCCTGTATTACAGGGTTGCTAGGATTAAAAGAGGATAATGGCTATGAAGTGCATAGCATGGAGCTTGGCAAATTACAAGCTTCCCATAAACTTCAGCTGCTGCTATTAGGTGGTGATAAAGATGTTGATGCATGTGTAATCTTTTCCCAGCTTGACTGTCAGCAACTTGAGGGCAGGAATGCCTTAACCTCTTAGGTATCATCCAGTCTCCTAGAATAATAATTGTTGGTTACTTTTTAAGTGTGGTCCTGAGTCCCTGTGAGGCCACAGCAGAGTCCCTCTGCCTGTGCTAACTAACCTTCATGAGACATTGTGGTCTTGCCTCTCACCACTTTAGTTTTGACACAGAGGGCACCAGGGCACTTGATTATGTGCCTTGGAGGGTGGGAGGGTGGTTTCTGGTTTGATTTCATTGATCAGGGGCCCATTTGACATTTGGTTACGGATGTTTGGTGCGGTTTATCATCCCTGAGGTTCGGTTGGATAAGACGGCCCTTGACGTCTCTTCCGCTTATTGGTAAATAGCAGGGGAAGTGACCCTATCAAGAGGGCTGTGAGAGGGGTCAGTTGCTTCCTCTCGTACTGCCTTTCTTACCGCCATGTCTTAGCACTGCCTCCGTTTGGAGGTCTCAGGTCTCCTGCCTTTAATAATATGGAAATTTACAAAGCGTATGCAGAGGTGATCTGAAACCTGTGATTTTACATATGAGATGTTGCGCTTTTGGACCCAGAACACCTTTGGGTACTTCGCTTATCACGTGGTGGGGCAGAGAGGGATGACGTCACTAGAGTCCAGTGAGTAGAGCTGGCCCGGGATGCTGCGGAGTATCCACAGGCAGCCTAACACACAATAAGCTGGCTCCAAACCCTTGACAGTGCCAAGACTGGAAGACCACGGCTGAAACCAGAGAGGGAAACTGCTGACCCCTTCAAGAGTGTATGGGGGGAAAGAGGTGAGAGGTCTCAGCATCCCTGAAGTCGGCAGCATCCAGCGCTTGCCAGGCAGTCAACCTGCGACCCGGTAGAAGAAAAAGGCTTGCAGAGTTTGGCTGCAGGCCTGGCGTGCAGTGCTCTGGTGCACTGTGACATTAGTAGTGGGAGAGCTTAAAGTGCCTGGAGCTGAATCACCAGCTTTTGTGAATGTTGGGAGCCTCTGAAACTTGGAGGAGAGGGCAGGGTGGCTCTCCTTCCTGTCCTCTTGGAGAGCAGAAGTTACAGAGGGCGCTTTCCATTCTGAAGGTTGCTTTGTACCTGAGTCAACCTGGAAAGAAAGGCAGGAGAAGTCGGAAGAGGGCTAATTTAGCTCCCAGCCATTTCCCTGTGGGGTCTAGTCTGAGGGCCGTATTCCTGCCCCTCAGAGAATTCTGAGGATTTGGGTGAGTTTTCTGCTCCCCACCAATTTTTTTATCAGTATTTTTTCTTTTTAAAAACACCTCTGCTTCCTTCCCCTCCTGTCACCCCTGTTTATGGCCTCCCTCACTACCACACTGACGCCCAGGGCGCCCTTGTGTTCCCACAGGGAGGGAGGCAGCAGGAGCTGTGATGGGCTCCCCTTCTCCCTGGGGATAGAATCTCACACATACTTTCTGTGCTGATCGATGGCTGTGCCCTGCTCACTTACTCTGAGCAAAGGTGGAGCATGGTGTGTGAGAGGAAGCTGGGCCGCCCACATACCTGTCTCTTTCAGCTGTTCTTTCAGAAGCTTGCTTCTTCTGGCTCTGTGTTTAAGAGGGCCTTAAAGAATTAGAAGCTCTCCCCAACGTGAGCTGCGGCGGAAGGTGGAGGAGGGCGGGTCACTTCTGGGGCAGAATGAGAAGGCACTGAAGGAAGTCCGAGCTGAAGCCCAGCTGATGAGGTGTCCACTCTCTTCTGTGGCTCAGCTTGTTCCCCCGTCTCTTTGTGAATGTGCCTGAGGATGAGTGATCTGCTGTTGCTTCCCACACCTGGATTTGGAAGGTTTGTGGTGAAGCTCAAAAAGTGACAGGACAGACACACGCACTGAGAATCCTAGATGTCTCTGGAACCTTCTTTGACGAACCTGTAAATGGCCTCCTTTCGTGGTGTCCAGGTCAGTGCTGAGTGTGGGTAGGAGGTGTGGAATGTTTTGTAGAGAGCAGAAGATACTGGGGGCAGGTAGGTTTTAGCGAACCCACCTGCACATGTAAGTCATTCTTTCCTAGTGTCTCACTTCCTTGGGGAGTAGAGAAACTTGTCAGCGTCATCCTAGGACTGGTGGACACTCCAGCTCTCTCCTGTCCAGGACTACTGGGTATGGCCTTCATCTCTGAAAGAACTTGTTTTTCCCTCAGGCAGACCTGGTCAGAATGTATGCCCCTGGGCATATGCTTTTATGGTGTCCTGATGATACAAAAACCACTCAGCCTCTCTTCAGATGGACAAAGCCAGACACACTTGCCACACCTCCGATATTTATAGAAAATGTAGTTGTAACAGGTATTAAAGATGTAGCAGGTATTAACAAAGTATATATGGCAGTCTGTGGATTTCCCTAATTAAATAATCTCAGCTCCTAAAATGAAGGGGGAAGAAGAATTTCAGGTCTTCAGCTGTGGGTATATGAACTGAGCTTAAGAATCTTCCTCCTTGTGTGATGCTAACTGTTCTCAGTATCTCACAAGAGGTTTCTTCTTCAGTCCAAAAAATAGAAAACAACCTCCACATTTTCATTGACTATTTGTTAACTGGATTTAGAAGAAAATCATATGTGTCCATGAAAGTAGGTAGTTATTAGACAGGTGGTAGTAATAGTTGTTACCAAGATTTTTCATCTGAATTACATACAAAATTGTGACAGGAACATCACAAAATAGTGTTGGGGCCTGGTGGGGGGTAGAGCAGGCTAAGGGAACTTCATTCTTCCCAGGAACATGTTTGATATTCTGAGAATGTTCTTACATGGTGAGCAAGGTCTAAGTTTGTATATCCAGGTCACATACCCTGATATTTTCAGGGGTCATCAGCCGGAGGTTTTGAGGCCTGTGGTTGATGGAATTTGGGGTGTATGTTGTTCTGATGTCATATTGCTTTTTTTTTTTTTTTTAATCTTGGTTTACTTTAGAAAGATAATTTTCTTGGGGGGGGAACAAAGCCAAAGAATTCCAAACAAGGATTATGTAATTCAAGATATATGAGAAAATTACTAAGTTTATTAGACCATTAGATTTCTTATTTCATAAATAATAGCAAGGAAAAGTCATAGATCCGGGATGGGAGCAATTTTTTGAGAAGATTATTTGTACTTTGCAGGCCAGATTACATGTGGGCTTTGAAATACATTGTTTTATTTTTTTATTTAAAGAGAAAAAGCAAAACAAAAAAGGGAAGAAGCAAAACAGAATTTCAAAGAAAAAGAAGAAAACAGGAAGAAATCACTAGTTGATAAATTACATATTGACTTCTAGATATAGTTGCTCAAATTACAAAATTAAAGCAAGGTGGACATTCAAACAGTGAGGCTGCAAACAGCTCTGTTCAACCATGGCGCGTTGCAGGTCTCAGGAAACACTGGTATGGTTCTCGCCCTGGGGCGGCCGTGGCTTGCCGGGCACAGCCACTTACCAGAGCAGCGTGCTGGCGCTGCCTTGATTTCATACCTTTTTAAAAGCATACACCCATTCTTATAGCGGAGTGAAGTATCCCTTGAGGGTAATCTTATTAATCACTAATGTTGAATTGTATGTTTCCCTGCTACCTATGCCAGTATTTTAGTTACGTCTGTATGTGATTTTTACCTCCACTATAGACTCTGTGGTATCTCACTAGCAAACAAATTCTTAAACCAGGGCTGTCTCAAACGTTTGCCATATGGGGCAACTCAAATCTTGAAGGGTGACCAGATTTCTGTAGCTAAGAAGGGTGGGTGAGTTCCGTGAGGCCAGGGTCTGTGTATCTCTAGATCACCTTATATCTCTAGCCCCTACCAGAGAGCTTGATCTGTGCTGTGTATTGCGTAAATATTTGCCAAATAAAGAAATGAGTGTAGGGATCCGTAGTAGAGATGCGGGGATATGACCTGTTGGTAGGTATCTGAGAGGCTTGTCACCTGTGGTTAGAGGTTGGGCAGATGCGTTTCTTTGCTTGGTGCATGTCTCTGTCTGTCCAAGTCCATCCTGCATATAGGGAAGGAGGTAGAGATAGAAGGAAGGGAGAGGCCATCAAAGTTCTGTGCAGGTTCTGTGGTGGTGAAAGAGACTAAACCCACTCCACAGCCAATTCCAGTTAGATGTGAAACACTGCTCGGCCTAGGGCTGGGGTAGGTAGGATAGAGCCTCACTGGACACTGTTAGCAGACAGGTGGAAATAAGCTTGGGCGCTAGTAGCCTGCTGACCTCCAGGGGCCTTTGAACTTCTGGAGTTGGTACAAAGGCACTGAGTGTCCTTTTGGCCTGATGTCAGTCCCATCAGTGGACTGACAGTATGGCTGACGTGCTGAGGACCTTGTGTAACTTCTGTAACTTCTCTCTGCCCCGTTTCCCACTAGTGAAACCAGAGCTAGCTGAGGATAAGTTGAGGTTGTTAATGATTTCTAGCAAAAGCTAGTTCATGCCTTATCTGGTGGTGGTGGTGGTTACCAGCATCCTGTGGATCTTGGAGAGAGGAAGAAGCAAGCAGCGTTCTCAAGGGCGAGACGTGAAAGTGGCCTGGACCGTAGAGAACTGTTTTGAGACTGTTTCCTGGTCTGGAAGAGGGCTCTAATCTTCTGCCACTTTCTTCCTGTGTGTTGCTTAAGTTCTGAGCCACATGGAGAGGTTCGTTAGTCTAGGGTGTCAATTTAGGGGAAAATTGTTATTTCTTTCCTTTGACTGATATATCCCACATGGTAGACTTTGTGAAATTGTGAAGTCAAAGGATGATATCATATACATATATTCTCTTTTTTAGAAGGGCTTAGCAGGAGGTAGAAACTTGAGATAATATTTTTGCCAAAATCTCTTTCAGCAGTATTGTTTTATAATCTTTTAAAAAACACCTTTTTTTTTTTTAATACAGGAGACATTAAACAAGTGAACCATCTACTTTCTTCTAAGGTTTTATCAGCCTTTTTTATGAATAGAGTAACATTTGTCTTTTGATAGAAATTCCTTTGATAGGATTTTAGATAATAAGCCAAGGAAAGGACTTTTTCATCTATAAATCCCTGTGGCCTTGATAATGGTGAGCCTTTGATAAAAAGATAAGTAACACAGACCAGGAAATTGATTCCTGTACATTTGTTTGGTTGCATACATGCTGTACTTCCACCCCTGAGATAGACAAGGCCTGTTTGAAACTTAGAGACTGCTGCTTTAGGTCATCGTGGAGTCTTCCAGTTTTAAAATATGGCCTTTTATTTTATTTTACATAGTTCTAAACTCTAACTGGCGGTTTCTTAGAGAAGTTCATTTCTCCTTGTCTGGGGACAGATTCCAAGTGGCTGCAGGGACACAGACTTTGAGGTGTAGCGTGAAGAAGGGAGGAGGGCAGGTCAGGGAGGTTTTAGGAGGCGATAGAAGAGCAGGGACGGCAGTAAAGCAAACAGTAAGACAGATAAAGGGGGTACAAGAAAGATAGAGAAGGAAGGAATTACAGACAGACAGACCCGGAAAAATAAGGCAGAGTGATGAAAATAAGGAATTAGGAGCCAACCTGTTGTAGTTTAAATGTGAAGTGTCCCCCCAAAGACTTAGGTATCAAGGTGTGATCCCCAAGGCAGCGGTGGTCAGAGGTGGACCCTAGAGAGGCGACCGGTCCACTGATGAGCTAACAGCTGGCTGGGCTGTGGGGCCGAGCTGGAGCCTGCGCAGGGTATCTGGCCTTAGCCCTTCCTTCCTCTGTGCCTGGCCATCTTACCCTCTGCTTCCCGGCTGTGCCTAGGTGAGCTGAGCAGCTCTGACACCCTTCTGCCATGGTATTTCTGCCTTGCTTGTAGGCCTAAAGCAATGGAGCTCACTGAACGTGGACTGAAACCTCTGAAACTTCACCAAAAATAAATCTTTGCTTCTTCAAGTTGTTTATCGCGGGTATTTTCACCACAGTGATGAGAGGCCAACACAAACCCTGAGGAGGCAAAGAGGGTAGCAGGGAGGGATGGCCTGAGATCAGGTTGAGGCAGAGGGTAGAACTGGGTAAGGGGGAGAAAAAGAGGGTACATTAGGCCAGGGCAGAGTGGGGTGGGAGGACCCAGGGAGGGAGGAGGGTGGAGAATGGTGAGCTTTGGGGGATGTCTTTGGGGCTGGCAATTTGAACATGTTGCGTGTGCTGAGAGACCTGGGGAACCTGACTGTACAGAGGGGTGATTGAGCATGTGGGACTTTCATGCTGTGGGCTGGGAGGAAATAGCTTTGCTGATCCTTTTGTGTTCTTGTGATCCTATGAGGGAGAGTGAAATGTCTTGGGTCAGCTAATTCTGTATATCCACCTCCTTCTTCCAAGTTGAATTTGCATTAACTCATCCATAAGTTTTACCACTTCTTTCTATAACTCTTGATAACCTGTTTTGCTTTAAATACAAAAGGAAAGAGAAGACAGCTCTTACTAAACTTCAAACTTTACCACTGTTCGGGGAGTTATTATAAAGAGGTGGTATTTGTTAACTAAATGATTAGAGAGCAGAAAATAATCTTGGGCTTTTGAAGCTTTGTTACTTCTCAGTGCACAGGGTTTTGTTTTTATCGCTTTAAACATCTGTGCCCAAGTCCATTTATTTTAGACACTTCAATTGTCTTTCTAAATGTATAAAACCATGCTGCTTTTTAAACTAAGTCTGGAGCTTAGTTTATCATAAGGGACCACCGTCAGTATTTTCTAAATATCTGGTTTTCAGGAGATAGAAGGCTGAGGTAGTTAGGATTGTGGGTACAATTATTCACACTCGTCTGAGTGTGTTTTATGCGCTGAGCAAAACGGACACCACCGTTGCACCTTGAGGGCTTAGTCAGGCGATTCTGAATGACGCTGTGGATCTGAGCTGTGAGGAAAGCTTCATTCTGTTCATGTCAGCGACGGATTGCTCTGTTCACAGCGCTGACTTGGGTATGTTTGATGATCTACACGTGCCTAGCCCCTCAATCCAGATGGAACATTGGGTTTTCTTTTCTTGGGGTGGGAGTGAGGAAGAAGGTAAGGAAAGGGGCATGGGTCGATTTGCAGGAAGGCAGGGGAGTGTTGGTCTTTTTCTACATTTTAAACAATGATTTTTGCCATTTTTTAAAACTTTTTTTTCCCTGACAGAAGACATTAAATAAATGAGGAACCAGCTCTTTGCTTGGTTTTCTGTGGCCTTTTTATGAATAAAGTAGCACTTGTCCTTAAGCACCTTTGATGGGAATTAAGATAATCAGCCTGCGAAAAGCACAGTGCTCCGCGCTGTGCCTGCGGGAAGGGCCTCCTGACCCTTCTTGTGTTGTGAAAAGTTTCTTGAGTGTTGCCCTCACCAGCCTTTCTCTTTCCCAGTTGCCTGCCTCAAGGGGTCTGGCTGCCTTTCTTGGACTGGAAGCTGTGCATACAGTAGAGGACCCTTGAACAGTGGGCACTGCAGATATGACCACTATTTACTATTTATTTGACAGTATGTAAAATGTTTTGTCCTTGTAGAACATTGTATAGGTAACCAGGAAAAAAACAAAAGCTTGATTTTTATCATTCATTCTCAGATGAACTGGCTCGGAAGTGAATGTGGTGATTGTCACCTCGCTGGGGAGCGCAGCTGTGTGCGCCTTTTCTCTCCCTGGGCCTTAGACGAGAGGCTCTGGGGCCACGGTGGACTGTTCATAAGCTCTGCGAGGTTTGCATCCCTGATTTGAGATTCTGCCAAGGTAGTTTACTTCACTGACAAGTTTGAGAATGTGGCCAGAGAGATTTAAATGTATTCACTGAGTTTGCACATACATATTTTGAAAAAGTATGCCTTTCAGATTCCTTAATTTAGAAATTGTGAGAAAAATCCATACAGAAGTATGTTACCAAGATTTTGCTTCATTTACTTAATCTGTCACCTTCTTTTTTTGGTTTTGATTTTTCTGTTATTCCTTTATTGGGGATTTTACAGCAAAGCCTAGGCCTCCATCATTTCACCTCTGTATACGGTTATTGTGCACTTTGAAAAAATAGAGCTATCTTCTTGCATAGGCACAGTGCCATTATCCCAACTAACTATAGTTCCTGTGGTTTGTTGGTATCATCTTAATGCCCCATTTAAATTTTTTAAAATTCTCAGTTCTGTGAAGAAAAGGTCCTTTTAGGGATGTTTTGTTGGAATCGGGATTAAACGAGGGCCACAGGTGGCACACAGATGTTACCTCCTTTAATCAAGCACAGGTACCACTCGTAAAACCTTCTGCTCCTTTTTCTATGCCACTGACTTGCTGCAGAAACTGGGCCAGCTGTCCTGCAGAATGTCCCACATTCTAGATATATCTGTCTTCCTGTGATGCCATTATCGTGTTGTCTGCCACCTGAATTTCCAGAAACCGGAAATGAACTCTAGGGGCTGGAGTAGATTCAGGGTCACCCTTTGATTGAAAGTGTTGTGTGCTTCCCATTGCATCACAACAGGGAAGGCCTCCTGCATTTAATTAACTAATTAATTAAACATAAAAATGTTAGTGAGCTGAGGTTGGTGAGACATGGTGCCAGGCAGCGTGAGGACCACCGAGATGAGCAGAGTGTCTTCCCAGTGGCCTTGTATTTCCTTTTGGAAGCGGACCATGACCAGGAGTTCTAGCTCCCGGGGAACGGGGAGTCAGGAGTTAGCCTTCGGTGGAATACTTCCCTATCTAAGAAAGACTGCCCCGGCCTAGGAGACTGCAGCTCTCTGAAAAGGAAATAGGGAAATGTAGCACTTCCCGTGCAGTATCACTGTGCTTTTTCATTCAGCTGTTCTCATGCCATGCAGTTCTTGGTAGAGTGATTTCTGTCCCCGACACTGTGTACTGCACTGTGTGAGGTTACAGGAATATGACTGTGGATGCTTTTGAGTGTACTTGGGTCAAGATAGGACCTGCAGGAGTCCCATAACTTCCAGGTCTATTTAGTGAGGGCCACAGTAGAAGAGAGAGCTGCCACCGTGCTTGAACTGGTGATCCTCTGGTGTTTCTCTGGATCCTCCTGCCTGAAACATAATGTTAAGAGTACGGAGACAGGGAAAGCACTTTTGATGCTAGTGGCAGCCTTAGTATTTTGCCTTTCGAAGGGTTGTTATGGAGAAGTTTATACTTTACTAAGACTGAAGCTGGAGCTTTAAAATGGTTTACATACACTTTATAAAACTGATTTTAAAACCTGTAAAATAGAATGTTCATATGTTACAACTTTACCTACATAGTCACCAACCTTAGAAATTATTCTTTCCCATAAGAAAGTAAAATTTCAGCTGGAGGATGGTCTCTCCATTGAGGGCTTTGAAAGCAGGGATTTGTGCAAACGAGGAATTTCTCCATATGGAATTGGAGGTCTGAGCTCAGCCTGGCACCTTAGCAAGACCCTGTCTGAAAATGAAAAATTTTGAAAAGGGTAGGGAATGTGGCTCAGTGCAAAGACCCTGGGGTTCAGTCCATAGCTACCATGGTACGTATGCATACACACCCACATTACCTCTCTTCTGTCTTTTTGTTTCTCTCTTTCTCTTGGGGAATATCATGTTCACTGTTGTATTTCAGTGTTTATGTAGAATACTGAGGACTCAGCACTCAGTAAATGCTTATTGGCTAAATAAAAAGAGCCAGTGCACGGTATTGTTTGTTCTCATGTAGAAATTGCAGGTACACAGTACGATCACGTGAAGGATCTTTTTAGCCTTGGATAAGAAACTTGATTCACACATGAGAAAAAGGGACGGAAGGAACAGTGTGTGTTACATGCATGTCTGGTATTGGCAAATCGGAGGATTATCATATTGTTGATTTTTTTTTTAAGGAAAAGATTGTATGTTTATCATAAAGGAAATAGACTTAGTTTAAAAAAACTAAGTACAGTTTAAGAAGTTACCATGTAAAATTTGGGATTTTGTTTTTAAAAGGAAAATGACTTTTTCTTTAGAAACCGTTTTCTATTGTGAATGATAAAAATTTGTTAGGGGATCGAGTTTTGATGCGTTTGCTGCCTGAAGGTCAAATACGTAGGTCATTATAATTCTGCCCCCTTTTGTGCATGCAGAACAAAGTGCTCTTTGATATGGCGATGCCAGTTCTCATGATGAAGGATGGTCACGTGCTTTGAGGCCTTAAGAGCACTATCTACTCTCTTTCTGTTCTGTTTTTCAGTGGCTGTTGGGAATATAAAGTTCAGGGAGAGGCCGAACAGATGAATGGCTTTTGTATACCTTTGTACTATGTTGCACTTTTCTTACACAGAAGTCAATTTGGTTGCGACCTCTTCAAAGGAAAAGTTGAATGCTCTCGAGCTGAGAACCAGCTTTCCAGAGTAGTCCGCAGACAACCCTCAGTCTAGCTTGGCTGCTCAGATTCTCATTGCATTCTTGCTAGTGGAAGTTCGATTGTCTCCAAATACCGGCATGCATGGCTTCTTTAACCGGCATTGCATGGCTTCTTTACCTTTCAGTGGAACAGCTCTGTTAGCTAAGGAAGCAGAGTGGATTGCTCTGTGGACCTTGGAGCCTGTCTATCTGGGCTCAGTGCACGGTTCTGTTGATAGGAATTAATGCCTATGTGTCTGAGCTTCCTCATCTGTAAAATGAATTAACAGTGCAATGTGAGGCATGAAAAAATGACTTCCACAAAGAATACACTTGGTAAACATTAGCAACTGCTGTCACATGTGGATATATAAATTTAGTATTTGAAAGGGGTAACTTAGATATTGAGGACATGAAAGAAGGGGAAGATGGGGCTTCAGAGCTGAGTGAAGGTGAACGTAGTGGGCAATGGGAAGGCTCAGAGGTGACCTCCACCCATTCCCAGAATCACCGGGAGAGGAGAAGCTCCCACTTAGACCTGGGCCTGGCCGCAGCCCGTGTCCTTTGGGTCCTACTTCAGCCATCTGCTAGTGCTTTGGGCTGTTACTCCCACGATGGTTAAGGTTGTGCTATGTGCTAGGAGCTCCCTACCACCTTCTGCTTTGCTTCTTTGTAGAAAGCCAGCCAGCTGCAACACAAACTAAACCTTTAAAAATTTTCAAGTATGGAATTCGTCTCAGTGATTGGAGGGCTAAGAGAGGAATGATACCTACATATAGTTTAAGACTGGCCGTGAAGCTAGATGATGAATCATGGGTATTTTATAGCACTCTTTCTTCTTTTGCATATCTTGTGAACTTTCCATTAACAAATTTTTTTTAAAATTCAGTAAAATACAAGTTACATAACAGTATAGATAACATGGTACCATCTATATAAATAAAGTTTTAAAACATACAGATTGTTATGCATATGCACACATGTAGTAATAATTAAATCTTAGATTAAAAAATAAAAATACTAACTTAAGGATTGTGATTAACTGCGAGGATGGTGGACAAGAAATGGAATGAACATAAGCTGATTTACTTGTGTCTAATATTTTATTCCTTTAAAAAGTTATTTGAGGCTTATTTTGCAAAATGCTAAGATTTATTAAAGCTGAGCAGTGGATACTTAGATGTGTGTTATTTTCTGTGTAACTTTTAAAAATGTATCACAATAAAAGGGTACTGGTCTGTAAGGCATATGGTTAGGCCTTTCGCTGGCTGAGCTGCAGGCGGTGCTGTTCTGAGGTACTAAGGCACCTTTTCCTTCTGTTGAGGCATTGCACCCTGCAGCTTGGGGTGGGGAAGTAACCAGCCATTTGAGTCCTAGTGATTTCCGCTACCATTACAGAACAGGGACAGCAGCCCTCAGGGGTCAGGAGAAGCAGGGAAGGCCCCCCAGATTCAAGGCCATGAAATACCCCAGAATGTGTGTTTTTGGAACATGCCGAGGTACTATGTAGCCTTTATGAGAGGGATTAGACCAGGTCATAGGGTAGGTTGGTTACAATGACTCGAGTGTTTAGAAACAGCAAGAAAAAGGAGTATTTCTAAAAGGCATAATGTTTGTACATGTTTGCAGTACATAATGTTTACACTGGGGCCAGGGAAGGGAAAAGAAAGGGAGTGAAAAAGGAAATAAAGATGTATTATGTGTACCAACCCCCCATAAAGAATGTAAACATTACATACTACAAACGTTACATACTAACAAATGTGTTTTAAAACTTCATTTGGGGGGGGAAAAAAAAGATAGCGTGTGCCTGTAACAGCTGGATCCCTCGATAAGACTTTTGAGGACAGAGGAGCATGTTTCTCTCTCCGGATTGGCTAGCTGTGTGCTCCTCATCTCAGCCTCCCCCACCAAAGCAGCAGGATTAGCTGGCCCAGCCCTCAGCCTCCAGGCAGGCCCTCTGTTTGGACAGTGAGAAGACTGTTCTGAGACTGAGTACTGGGCTGCTAGTACCTCTTGCCTGCTCCCTGCTTCTGGGGAGAGAGATCCAGAGACCGAAGCAATCTTGTGCTTGGGTCCCATTCTGAGTGACTGAATGTCTTACAGATGTTGGGGTCACCTGAAGTGTTAGTTTAAGACCACAGGGAGCAGACATGTGCTATTCACTTGTTGGCTGTCTCATCACTAGACCTGCCAACAGGATCTGGTGGGAGCTCCTTTAGCAAAGGGAATGGGAAACCAGCAAGTCTTACAAGCTCAACATTGCACTAATCAGAACTGGCCTGGTGTTGAGCCTGCATGGAACAGAACGAGGTCCATGAGGCAAGTTCTAAGTGTCCCAGGGCCTTGTGTTTTTAGCACAGGTATCCTGAAAGCCAGTATCCTGAGTTTTACAGAAAGAGGGACTAGATCAGCCCAGTCCAGCCCAACCCTTTATTACCATGCATACTAGGAAGTACCTGCCCTCCATATAGATGAAGGGCATGGTCCCAAAGTTTGTGAGGATGAGGACTGGAGCTGATGGATCACCCAGCATGACAGCTCCTTTTTAATAGTTGCCAGGTGAGAAACCACAGGAAACAGATCCTGCAGACTGATGATTTCACGGTCTCTACTGAAACAGCCTTATTTGCATTGGCTGGAAGAGTTTGAGAGATACCTGGGTGGCTCCGTGCACCTTCTCAGGCAGTCCCTGTGGACCACCTCCCTCTAAATCCTGAGCAGTCTTTAAAGGGATCTGCAGAACAAGGGGTTTTATGAGTGGTAGGCATAGTTCCTGCTACATGGCCTTTGTCTTTCATTATAGTTTATAGCTTTATGTCTTCCTTTAATAATTTGAGATATTGAAGGGAAATGCCTATTAGTGGGAGATTATTTTTCTTATCTTTACTTCACTCTCTCTTGTTTTGCTGGTTCAGCACCATTTGAAAAATAATTTTACATTGAAGTCTGACTTCCATGTGTGTATGAATCAGTGGTTTCTTGAGGGTATTGATGGGTCCAGTGACACAACTGGACACAGAGAGCCAGAATCAATCTAGAAACTAGGCAGAAGACCTTGTCCTAGAGTCCCGCCTCGTTTGCACTCTGTTAGGGATGTAGAGTGTCTAAATCTCGCCCTTAATCTTCCCTCAGAATAGCAGACAGTAATTGAATGATGTGATTGGCTTCTGACCGGTTTCATGGAAATATATATACCACCTTGGTTCACAATGAATTCTTTACATGATTCTGGTCACAAACCAAATTGGACAAAACACGAATCAAATTTCTCTATAAGGTCAACATTGAACCTAACCATTGAATTTGATTCGATTCTCATCCAATTCTAGTGATAACCAGAACTGTAAAAAGCCCAAATATTTCAATTTTCATTTGCTTTATATATCAAATTTTGCTCAGGATTTCATCTGGGAAAAGGATTCTGCTGCTGAATATAAAATTTGAAAAGCAGGGGTGTGGACGAGAGTACCCCTTGGGATCAGAGGAGGGGACCGTGGATCCTAGGCATGCCTTTACCAGTGCGAGATTGTCCAAATGCTTCAGCTTACCAGACACTGCTCGCACCTCTGAAACGATGAGATTGCACTAAGGATAACATAAAGGTTCTTACACCTCCTCCAACACTCGATTCTATGAAAGTGATACTGAAAAATAACTCCAGGAACAAGAGCTGTGGTTCCCAGGCTCTTCCCTCTGGCCCAGTGATTTTCCAGGCATCTAGAGAGAAACCAATGACTTATGCAAGCATCTTACAATGAAGTTTTGCTTCTTTAACTTGTGGGTTCCCCCCACACCATTACTAGTGGCCATTATGACAGAGAGGAGCAACAGAATTCAGTAGAGCAGTGGCCGTTTTTAAAGGCGACTATTTTTAGATTAGAGGCCCAGGCTGTTTAGAAAAAGTGGATGGTAATTTCTCTCACCCTCAAGTTATTCCTGAAGTTTTGCTAATCTTTAGTTGGAAAAGGGCTGGAGCAGGCACTGTGTCCAGCCTAATGGTGTCCAGCGTGCTCATTTTCACAGGCCACCTTCCTTCCTTATCTGCTGGTACATCGGCACTGTGTAGATGGCCTGCCCTGGGAGGCTGAGCTCACTCTGGTTTATAACAGGAGACCTTGCACGGCAGTTGGCCAGCAGGAAAGATAACCCCAGCATCTGCCTTTTCTCTGTGGAGATGCTGTAGGCCTGCACCAGTTTGCTCCTCTGACCTAAGACTGGGATCCTCCCTTATCCTGCCTCCCCACTGCTCCATTGGGTGAGGTCGAATCCCGATCCCTTTCATATGCAAAACACACCCTCTTCAGAGGAGATAAGAGCTCTGTGGGCCACTGTACTGTTTAAGCAGTAACTTTTCATCTGCAGGTGTATAAAATATGCGATGTTATAAATAAAATCTGGACCTCACTTTCTTGGTCTCATGTGCATTGGGAGAAAGCCAGGTAAGATTGTTCTCTCACTGTAGTCCACTCTCAGTGTTTCCTGGGATGAAAAGCCCTGAAACTGGGTGTCGCGAGTGACCTCTGGTGTTAGCAGTGGCAGAGGCTCTTCTGAAAGGAACTGGTGGACCCCGAGTCAGACAGGTTTGGATTTGCCCTGGCTGAACCCCCACCCATAGCCCCGGGGAAGAAAAAAACCCAGCTACTGCAGTTACTCGGGCACCTTCCATTTTTACATTTAGTTTGAATAACTTAAGTGTGGGCTAGTTTTTCTTGAAAAGTACATACCAGTTTTAAGAAGACAAAATTTGGTTGATTAATGCATGACAGTCTGGTCTAATAGCATAAAGTTGTACATTTTACCTTTTCTAAATATTAATCGAATACCACACTGTATTATCAAACTGTGCCAGTCATGCTGCGAGGTACCAAAAAAAGGTAGGAAACGGCCTCCTCAGTCCACGAGGGAGAGGCAGCGTGGAACAGAAACCCATGCAACTGTGAAACAGAGACTTGCTCAAAGCAGCAGAACTCCCAGCGCAGAATGGTGCTGTCTCTCAAACAGGGCAACACAACAGTGGTCTGAGTGGGGCGGAGCCAGTCCCACTGGTTTCCAGTGGAGATTTGAAGGAAGAGATGGGTATGGGTGCTCCCAGAAAGAAGAAAGGAAGGGGTGATACTGGAGGATAACAGGAAGGCTGCGGATGGTCGGCCAGGGGCATTTTCGGGTGCCTCCATGAGCATAAAGGCTGAGGGCCTCTCAGGGTGCTGAGTGCGTAAAGCTAGTGTACAGTTTGGGTCACAGAGGGTAACTGCATGCTTTCATGAGTACTAAGTACACACCAAGTAGATTCACAGAGGTACGTGCCTCATCACTTACAAATGTCAGCATTTCATGTGGGCCTGGTTTCCGTTTTTTCCTGATGTTTAACATGTTTCATTTTAAGTTGTATGAATTTTTTTATCATCCATTATCTAGCATATTTAGGATATTCTAACAGTTTGGGTTTTTTGATCCTTCAAATTTTCATATGTACACATATAAAATTTGGGTGATTGATATAATTAATACGATGTACTGTAATAATGCCTGCTGGGGGTCTTCCTTTCTGCTGCTTTGACTGTATACGTCTGTGCTGTGTTTTTCTATGAAGCTGATGAATCTCATTCACTCATGTTCATTCAACAGATGTCTATTTTGCACTACTATTGCTAGGCGCTGTTGTATCGAGTGACTCATTTTTTACTAATTTGAAACTCAATATTTCAACATGAGATGACTGTTTAAGCTGTTTGATTTCCTTAAAATGACTTGCATAAAATAAAATGGTTTTGAATATAAATTACCGAGTTAATCTAACATTTCATTATCAGTTATAGAACCTCAGCATTCTTATTAGTGCTATTAGAACATTTCTGTGAGTCCTTTAGAAAGCAGTTTAGAAAATTGATGCCTTGAACCTTAGTGAGTTGGTCTGCTTCTCTTGTGTAGGGTTAAGGGAACCTCAGTTGGAAATCACTGGGTTGGATGAGCTCTGAACTCTCTTCCTATGCTAAAATTCTGTCCCAGTTTCTCTGTACTATTTTTCTCCTGTATCAAATAGGGTAATAAACTAGACAGCATTATAATAATTACTTGATACAACTTAAAGGTATAATTCACCTTCCTGCTTTTTAGAGGTGTTTCTTCCCCATAGTGGGCGTAGCTGCTCCCTACCCTTGGTAAGTAGCATGAGGCTTGAGGACAGGTGGCTATGTAAGCAACCATTAAAATAAGTTTGTGAGGGAGGTCCTCAAGGATGATGCACATGGCGTCTGTCACACACATGTGTGCACGCACAAAGTAACAGCTGTCAGAATCTTTTACTTACAAAGAATGAACTGTAGCTAAAAAAGGAACTTTGTACCTTGAGTGCAAATGCTTCTCAGCATATTGACTTGACCACACAAATGGGTTTGACGGGAAGAACATTCTGCATACTCTACTGATGTTCTGTATTCTGCATGGAATTCAGGGAGAAGAATTCAAGAATACATGGCACTTGAGTTATAGAGCCTTAATAATTAAGACTTTGAGAGCAGCGCACAACTAAACAATAATACAGGTCATTGAAGTACTAAAATATACTTAAGTGGGTGAAGCTGCTTCTGATACAGTGTTAATTAGGACAGCATGAAGGGTGTTCATTCATAAAAACAAAGAACTATAGAAAACAAGTAGCAAGGTCTATAAAGGTTGTATCCAGAAGATCAATTACATGATGTTTTTTCTTATCTTTGTACTTTTCTTATCTTGCCTGATTTGTAGAAGTTTCTATTACTTCAGGGATCAAGAAAAAATTTAAAGACTGAAAACAAAATAGTTCAGCAGCTCACCAAATTCAAGTCTTGCAAATAGCAAAAGATCTTGAAAATTTTGACTAATTTGTGTATGGCAAGAAGATACTATAATTTAAATTGAGTTTGCATTGTTTAGGACAAGTAGTATTGCATGGTTTTCATCTAGCTGAATCCAGTTTATGATCCTGCAAAAGTCTAGTTAGTGGTTCATAAAGCTAATTCATCTCCAACTAATGCTACATTAATTTTTGTTTCCATTGAGGTTTGTTTCTGGTCTTTGCTTACAGATTGTGCACATTTGTAAGAATCCAGAACAAAAATGCGTTTTTATATAACTGAGTATACCTAAGCTCCTTAGCATTAGAGTTTGTATGTTCTTTACTTCAAATCTTAAGATACTAAGCCATAAAAAGCAAATAGACCTTCAAATTCTCCTTTGCCTATGTTTTGGGTCCACCTTTTTTGTAATATATACAGAAAGCTTTAATATCAGAAGAGTTTTATTTCATTCCAGTTTTCATGTAATGCTGTTGTTCATTTTTAGTTCATTTTTGTAGTTTTAGAGTGTAAATATTAAATCCTTTACCTATGGCCAGCTCAGCCTTTTTAGACTTAATGTAAATTAAACTGGCTGGAGGAAGAAAGAACAAGGAAGAGCCACGGAAATGGAAAGGATTAGGGAGACCAGTCAAGTCCATAGCTTGCTTACTTGTTTTGAGTATTAGGATCACTTCAGAAATTAGCACTCACTCTTCAGATACCAAAAATCTATTCCAGGTGAAAGTGAAGGCAGCAGGATTGCAGGACTCAGGAGAAATCAGCTACTCTTTAACTTGGTTCTTGTTTGTATTCCTGGTTGTGAAATGAGAGAACTGTTCCACAGCAGTCCAGTGATTTCTTCAGGATGCTCAAATTATATTCTGACCATACTATAGGAGGGGAGAGAGATAGCAAGAATGATTCTGTGTTTTGTGTTGCTTTGTCCCAGCCTGTGACAGTAGTGCCCCCTAAGTAGAAGAGGGATCAGCCAGTGTGGAACTGCAGGTATTTCAGGCACAAAGGCCAGACCATCTATGACAGAGTTCAGCTGTGTCTGCTCCTCAGATGAAATAAATTTCAGGCATCTTTCCTAGGTGAAAAGCATGATGTCATCAAAGTATACTTCCAGGAATGCACTAGCCCGGGAAGGACCGATCTGCTAGTTCACTGATTGCTGATATGGTAGTATGTTAGCTTTCTGTTGCTATGACAAAAACCTGAGATAATCAATTTAAGAAGAATGGTTAATTTTGGCTCACAGTTTGGGAGAGTTCAGTTCATGGTTGGTTGATTCCATTGATTTCTTCTGAGTATTACTCATCTTATTTTCAAAATCTGGCAGTCTCACTGCCTTCACATCCACCTAGAACAGGCAAGGAGATATCACTACAGGGAATTTGTGATGGAGCAAAGCAGCTCACCTCAAATCTGGGACTTGAAAAGAAGGGACCACGGTTGCACTATCACCTTCAAGGGCACATCCCCACGACTAAAGACCTCTTTCTAGAACCCACTTCTTAAAAGTCCCACCACCTCCCAATAGTGCATTGGCCTGAGGATCAGGCCTTTGAGGGAGAAACTGGTATTTACTAGTAAAGCCCGTAGAATTCTTCTGTCCCATCTTGTGTCCTCTGCTGGCAAAAGCTAACATGTGACATAAGGGACAAAATACCACCAGACCTTTCTTTAGGCTGCGAGTTCTGTTCCCTCTCCTCTCCTGAGTTCCTCATTGCACTGGTGCTTGGGGTCAAGCTAGACCTTTGAGTTCTCATCCATGTGGTTTTAGCCGGGTTTCTGCAAAATCAGTTTTGTCATTGGACAAATGACAGATTTGCCCTTGTTGAGGATTTAAAACAGTTCTTGGTATGTACTAAGCTCTTAAGTATTATCTTTTTATTAGTATTGCTGTTGTCATTGGTGATCCATTGCTGCCCTCTCCCCTGCCTTCTGTCCCTGGCACTCCCGGAAGACTACTGTTAGATAAACTCTTGTTGCCAAATGTTGGGGACACTCTTCAGTCTCCTTATTGTTTGTCTGGAGCTCTTGTTCACTCTCTTTTGCCTAGTCCCTGTCACCTACCTAACTTCATGACCTCAGGGAGAACCTTTTAGGTGTTCTTTCATCCCTGTCTCCCTCTAAGTGTGCCATCCAATCGGGTGACTTTCATTCCTTGATGGCTTGTACTCTATCTAAGTCTTTCTTAACTTCACAGTGTAAGTCTTTTTCAACTCCCCTCTTTTCTTTCATGGTACTCATTATTTTCCTTGGGAACACTTTTCACACTTTGTAGTTACATACGTATTTGTTTGTTTTAATTCCTGTCTGTCACTCACCTTCACCCTGTGAAATTGTGAAATCTGTGAATGAGACACAGAGACTGTGTTTGTTCGTTCACTGGTGTTTGTCCTTCTGAGGCAGGGACACCTCAGTAAGCGCCCGTCTGAGCGGCCGACGTCTGAGTACCGGGACCCCTGCACTTCTTCCCCGGTAGCTGAGGCCAGGGCAGCGCCCTGCTCCATCACTGTATCCCTTCCACCACAGCAACCTAGATCTGTTCCCTGCGTCAGAGGAGGTCTTCTGGAACTGTGCCACAGCCACGCTAAAACCCTAAAATCTCCAAAGCTCATAGTCAGAAGACCAAAGGAAGCGCTAGAGTTTAGATCCTGTGAAGCAATGAGGATGGATGCTTTTCTTGAATTCTTAAGCCGTGGAAATTGGGACTCAAGTATAGGACATTATACCGAAGGAAAAATATTTTAATAAACTAAAGTCACTTTCCAGACTGTTAGGAGTGAATCAGACATTTATTATAACTTTGGGTCCCCCCCCCCATTTCAAATTTTTTCATGAGTACAGTTGCAGTTTAATGAAGGACAGTGTCTGCGAAGTGCTCTGCTCTGTGGTGAAGGCTCTGGGGACCTGGCGCAGGGCCCTCCCCTGAGCAGGGCTGTCACCAGCTTCTCACTTCCAGGCCTCTGGCCTCACCGGTTTGTGTTGTGTATGGAGTGGCCGGGGTGGTCTCAGTAGTGTGTCAAGGAGCTAAGGAGATGTAGAGAAGGATAGATTAACTCGGAAGTAAGCTTTTTTCTTCTCCTTCAGGCCTCAGGGAATAAATGTATGTAATAGGAAATATCAGTTTCCAGGTAACCTCCTTTCCTCTGAATAAATTCGCCATCTTTTCTTTTAGGCGTGGCCCTATATTCACATTGAATGACTACAGCCCGGGAAGGGCTCACCTGGGAAAGAATATTGAGGGCTGTTTTCCCGGCCCATCTTTCGTAGGTCTTGACTAAGTTAGGCAGCGTGGTGAAGTGTTCATAGTGCTTCCCTGTTCACGAGGCCTTCTTAAGCTACAGACATGGAAAAGTCAGACGGTCCTGTAGTGTCTTAATGCACAGAGGTTTTTACTTTTGTATACATTTAGCATCATTATTTAGGATACTGGAATAGCTTTGTAAAATATTGATTTCGCCATTTCCTGATTTTTTGAACATTTATTTAAGGGAAGGATAATTGACCACAATAGGATTCAGTAGAAGTATAGAATTTTTAAAAAAATAGTTATTGGTTGCTGTCCCACAATGTCAAGATATGGACTGTTAATTTTTTTAACGGGTAGCTTTTTTTTGGATTTGATGCTCTGGCCTTGAATGGGATCTGCCTTTCTCTCATTTCCTATTGCTTCAGAGTCAGAAGAGTATAAACCTTTGTGCAGGTTATGACATTTTGCTGTGATATTATGAGCTCACTGGCTGGTGATGTTATTTTCTGATAGTTGTGTAAAAATTTTTTCCAAAATAGTAGCCCAGATGTAATTCTCATAATTGGCAGAAATAGCCTTATGTATTTTGTTACCATGAGAGTTAAGACCACAGTGTCTCTGGGCTATCTTTCCCATGATTCATTTCTATGTCTTGAATCCCCAGAAGTACTTTTTCCCTTGAAATCCAGGTTGACTTAGAACAAGAAGTGGTAAGAAGCTTATTGTGACACGGCCTCTTCGGTTCCAAATGTGCTCAGTCCCTATCCTTAGTGCTGCTGTATCGATAAGACTCTGGGGCCAGGAGGGTTATAGCCTGCCCTGCCTGTCTGTAACTTGGGAGGGTGACGGTGTAGTTAGTCACTGAAAAGTGCTTCCCAAGTGCCTGATGACACATTCATTAAGACAGGTGGGAGGTAGGCACATAAGTCTTTTCTTGCTTGGTGTTTGTATTATATTATCATACTTAATGTGAACAGAACCCTCCAGTCACCATTATGAATACTTGGACTTCTATAATTAGCTTGTTAGGAATCCAGTATTTGCAAAGAGAATGCATAGAAAGTATACACACAGAAACCACATGCAGAAGGATTTATCAGTCAGGTGAATTTCTAAAACTAGAGTTGCTAAGTCTGCCAGGATTGAGCTTGGTTATGTATGACAGGGCACCCAAATTTGATACTGAATTTTTCTCATGTAAAAGATACCTAGAGATGGAGGGAAGGAAGGGAGAGAGATAAAAAGAACTGCAATGCTGGTACGTGTGCCAGCTCGTCACAAAGAGTGTAGTCATTAGCTACTACAAACATGCCCCCAAAAGATGACCAGAGCCAGGCACAGTAGTGTACACCTATTGTCCCAGCTACTCAGGAGGTTGAGGCAAAAGGATCACTTAAACCCAGGAATTCTAGGCTAACCGGGTAACACAGCAAGGCCCTGAATTTGTTCATTTGGTTTTGTTTTTTAACAACAAAGTGAAGTTTACAGCTGATGTGACCATTAACAACAGCAAATGAGGCTCTCTCCTCTTTAACTTGCCCACTAGGTAGTTTTTATTGTCAGATCTCAGCAGCCTGTGCTGGTTTCCTGTTGCCAAAGTGTAGTGTGTTGGATTGACTCTGATTTCCTCCTAGATGTCTGTTTTCTTTTCTGTGCATGTCCACACATAGCGTCATGGCAGATTAAAGTAATTTTCTGATGCATGTAAAGAGTACCCCAAAAAAGCTTGTTGTGTTTGGTGGCCAAAATACCACACAACATGAGTAGAGTGGAACTGCTTGCCCATTTTATTGCATTCTAATTGATAATTATTTCTCAAAGAAAACATAATTTGGGCATGTGGCAACAATACAGAGTCATTCCAGAGGCACTGGACGTGTAGATGCCTGTAACTCCATATTAAGTGTAATCCTCCTTTTGCCAGAATGGAAACAGGTTATCCAAGAGGAAAGGGGAGGGAAAAGAAAATACTAATTTCCTCTGAACCAGAACATATCTGGCTTAGATCAGTAGTTTTAAAAATCTGTGGCTCATGAATGCATGCAGGGTTTCTGTACTTCTGCCTCGCAGTTAATAAGGTAGAAAATTAACTCTCTTGTTTTGGAAACTTGGAAAGAGTCTATAAATGTGTATTGCATGTGTTTGCTCTTGGTTTACAGGAACTGCCTAGTCCATTTTCCTTTTTAATGGGCCCAGAGCCGTTAAAATACTGTCAAAAGAGTGGAGAAAATGTATGTGGGAGAGCTAAAGTAGACAGAGGAAGGAATCTTAAAGTTTCCACATGCTTGAGGTGTAGTTAAAGGGACAGAGTCGCTGTGGCTGGAGCAAAGACCTGAAAGTATTGCCCCAAGGTTAGCTTTTTTTTTTTTTTTCTCCTAAATCCATTTTATTTCAAGGATTAAAAGAAAAGAAGAAAAAAGCTACAAGAGAATTTCAAAACACGTCAATCAAGGGGCAACAGTGGTACCCCTATAAAGTTAGAGGAATCCATTGCAAAATCAAGGAACAAAGGAGCTACTCTTCCTTTTGAGAATGGCCAATGGCTCCATGATAGAGATCTGGACCCTGCAAAACTCAACACATGTGACAGGATTGTTTTGAGATGGGGCATCTCATTGGCCAGGGAGCTGGAAAGGGGCAGGCATACAGTGGTCTGCTTTTGTGTGTCTGGCAGAAGAGGACGGTAAGAAGAAATAAACTCCACTTACTGCTCACTCAGCTCTAGTCTTCACAAGCAAATCACAACCCTGAGCAACAGCTGGAAAAGATGACCGATGGATCTGGCATGCGGTACAATGGTTGTGTCTGAAGAACTCTTTCTCTCTTACTTTTTGCTCGTAGCTTGTCCTCATAAAGCCTTGAGGGTTCTCTGCAGAGCAAGCCAGTAGGTTCAGAGCACCTGAGCTGTGTGTGTCTCCTCTGGTGCTGTAGCTCCCTTTCCTTCCACATCCAGTCATCTTGACTCCTTCTCGTTGGTGAAGGGGTAGAGCAGAAATCTGGCTAGGCGAGTGATGTCCATTTTCATCTTTTGTTGTCTCTAAGTCATCATAAGCTGAAGTAGTGGACCATGAAGAACTGCAGGGGTCTGAGGTTTGGCCCGACTTTCAGGACTCTGGGGTCAGAGGCACAGGGGTTCACTGTTCCCTCATGGCACAGCTGCATCGAGGGTAACACAGATAGGTCCCAGCTGATGCCTGTGTTTGTGATTGGTTGGTGAGAAACTGAGTTTATGAACTATTAATCTTTTGTCATGCGCAGTAAGTGTGCCTGTCCTTCGCTCTGGAAAGAGACACCATCACTTATCTTTTAAGGCTGTTGACTATGCCGATGTAGATACCCTTGAAAGATAGTGTAAAACAAAGGGTCATTGATACTTAATTGACAGTCTAGAAACACAGGAGACTCATAGGGAACTGCCTTCTATTCTGGATTTATAACTGTTACAAGAAGTTGGTACCCCCACTTCCTTTCTGTCCACAAAGTATCATCAGGATTTAACTGTCTTCCTTACTTGGGAAGATACTGAGGTCATAGCTCTTTGAAAGAATTCAATTGAGTTGTTTCTGGAGAAACAGCCAATAATACAGGGGAATATCATTGCACATAATGTCTCAGAAGATTGGAAGTGTGTTACTTTGAACCTGAAAAGGTTCCTGTGTATTTTCCCGCCCTTGTCTGATGGAAAAGGGTTGTCTCAGCCCCCATGTACAACGGTTTGTTAAGCCTGAGGGAAAGGCTGTTAGTTGGTGGTGCTGTGAGTCCAGCACATTGCCTAATACAGCACATGGACAACCAAAGGAGAGAGAGTTGGGGACTTCAGGAGGCCCAGGTAATGGACTCCAGAAAGTAGAGGGAAAGAATCTTAAGAGCCGAGCCCGCCTAGTCAGATACCAAGAATGTAGTTACACAGTAGGGGTCCTGTGTCTTCGGGGGTAGCTTACAGTCGGTGGTAGCCGGTGTGTGGAGACTGCTGCCCTTAGTACATTGCCACAGCCGCTGCTTGAGAAGTAGGTACCCCATCATCCCAGCAGCCCCCTCATCCTCTCACCCCTTCCTCTTGGACTCTTCTGTCCCTTCCAGAAGGGTGTGACGAACTGTCTCCTAAATTCCTTTAGCTTTTGAAGCACCAACTACAAGAATTTTCTGCTTCTACCATCTATTTAGCTTTTATCGTCTCTTCTCGTGACTGCCCTTTCCAGTTAACATTATTCCTTCTGTCCTTTGAGTAATAGCAATTATGCTTCCAATGCTGGTATTTCCAGTCGGTGACATGCTGTCAAGCTTACCTGTGAGTGTACAGGAATAGATCAGAACCTACTACCTATGAATACCAAGATAGCGCATTCCTGTATGGCCTTTGGAAAAGCTGGTATGTGGCCATGTGTGCTCAGCTTGCTTCATTCTTCATAGTTTAGGGAACATGCTAATACTAATTTTCACATTGGGAGCATCCTAGATTTTATGTTAGAAGGTGTACAAACGTGAGCGGCTCAGTGGAAGCCTCAGGAGGAAAAAACAGAATCAATGACTGGTTCTGTAGTCAGAAGAAGCGCACTTTCCTTATTTGATCATTTTGATGTGGACCTTCAAGCTGGTACTCATCCGTGTGTGAGGTTGGCACCAGGAGTGTCCTTGGAGGAGTGGCTGAGTCGCTTTGCATGTAACAGTATCATTCCACCAGTCATCAGCCACGTTTGCTTCCTGTGGTTTTGAACAAGAAAAAAAAAAAATCCTGTAAAACCAGTCCAGTGAAACACTGCCATGCAGGTGGAGTGACAGGGTAGAGAAGGCAGTGAGTGCCTCGGGAGGCTGCACACCAGCTGAGTTTCAGTGGGGTGTGGAGACGGCAGAGGATCCTGTTGGCTGGGTCATTTTGCAGAACTGACTGTGTTGTACCCTTTATCCTCTTAAAGTCGACTCATCGTTATGTTTTGTTAGTGGTAGCCAACATGAACTATTCTGGTGTGTGGCTTTTACTTACTTTCTCAGCTTCCTTCACCACTAACACCTTGATTTATGGTGACTTTTAGGATAATTAACACTGACACTTGGAAGATAGCCTGCTTCCAGATGCATGTGCGCACGTCTGTTTAGTAAATACTAGCCTGATCTTTTTCCTCCTCCAGCTCAGAAAGGTGCCTCCACCCCTCCCAGTTTTTCCAGGATGTGGGCCTGTGCATAGCTGTTTGACTATGCCCACGCATTGGCATACATTTCAGAGCCACCAAAAAGAAATTGGCTGCTCTTGAAATAACAAGACAAAAAAGAACTGTTTTTCTGAGCAGAAACATCTGAAGAGCTGGAAACAGTTGTGTTTGTATATGTGATGCAAAAGCCAGTAAATTTCATGCGAAGGGAGTGGCTGCAAACTAGGAACAGAACAGCAGTTTTCCTGGATTTCAGATGTCAGACTCAGGCTGTGTAACCCTCCCACTCGGCACCTCCACATCCATCCCTTTAGTGTGCTTGCATTGTCAGTGAGTTCTGCTGCTGCAAGTCTTGATGCCAAAAGACAGGTAACAAAATACCATGCCTATGCAGCCCCAAAGCAGCTTTCTACTAGAGGTTTTGATTGAGGTAAAATCTCATTGCAGGTTTGCAGGCACAAAGCATCATATTTTAAGATTGATGTAGTTTTAAGGCAAGCTAGTCATTTCTGACCCAACAATAGTCTAATTACATGTTTTAAATAGTATAGACTAGAATCCCTGTTTCAGATTGTGCTTCATAATAGCATGGTCCAGGGCACTAGCAGACATTTGCCCAAAGTCTCTGGCTTTAGGATCCCCAGCAAGCAAGGTGCCAGCAGTTTGAAGGCCTGAAGAGCTCTGCCAGGGACAGCAAGGTGATACTGCCTTGACTCCGTAAGGGGCTAATTCTCCTTGGGCACAGAGTCCGCCAGATACATCACCAGGAAAACCCTGGACACTCAGTACTTTAGAAGGCTGTAGTCATGTTTGGTTAATGCCTAAAAGTGGTGATTCCAGTACAGGTTAGGATATGCCAATAGTGCCTGTTTCAGGGAAAATCTGAAGGGAAAAAGAGTGTGTTTGTGTTGGGGATTGAACCCAGGGCCTTATGCATTCTAGGCAAGTGCTGTGCCACGGAAATACCTTCCCCTCTCCATCTAAAAGATGTCATTTGTAAACAACATGCACATCTGGGCACAGTAAGGCCTGCTTCGTGGCTTGTCATTTCCCCACCATTTCACTCCCTTTCATAACCTAAGGGAAAAGGTGCAGAACATTTAATTCAGTCACTTGGATTTTGACGTCTTCAAAGCTTCTTGTTTCATTGTCACTTGTTTGTAGTGCTTCATTCCCTGGCCAGTCTGGTGATTTCAGAGTGAAGCACAGTGCCATGGCTAGAGCTTTGGATTAGCCTCTGTTTGACGTTTAGCACCACTATCTGCTGGACGAGTGGCTTCGCCTTCTGCATCTCAGTTTCCTCCTGATGGACTTGTGGTAAAAACAAAATGAGATCAGATTTGTCATGCAGAGTATTCATCCTGATAGCTGCCAAGTACATTAGTTTCCTTCACGTGGCTTCAGGTGAAACAGACCTTTGTTTATTTCCCTTCTTACCTCTGTGCTTGCTTGGGGGAGGCTTTGTTTTCTGTGGTTTTGAGGGTGCCCGAGAGGACCCAGAGCCGGCCGGAGCGTCCCAACACAGGACGGCAGCTCTCCGCTCGGATGGATCTTATCACCTTCCACCATGGCCCGCTCGCCACCAGTGTGTTCTTCTCGCCGTCCCTTGTCACAGAGAAGCGTAAGCCTGCATGTTAGCGTACGTCACCGTGTTTTATCGTTTTTAACACTTCTGATGTATCAGGTGCGACAGTTACGACAAGGAAGCTTACCTAAGGAGCTCAGTTTAGGTTAGAAACTGACTTCTGTTCCACACTTACAAAACAAGACTGGTGGTGGGAGGGAGGATGGATGGATGGATGGATGGATGGTGTGCAGACATTATCTATCCTCTGTACCCCTGCACCTCACTCCTCCCGTTTATGTGGTAATCCAGGCAGTTTCCGGGTAGTGTTACTTTCCCACCTCAAGGACTGCGGATCTGAAGTCATCCCAGTAGCTGATGGAATTCAGGTGTGGTCCTGCGCGTCTTTGGTCCTCACTGCCTTTCACTGTAAAGTTGGGGTTACTTTTTCACAGCACAAGAGAAGGGTTCCACAGGTCTCTCCATTTTCCTCAGTATCACTTCTTACTGAGCTTCCTTTTGCCTTGAGTCATGAAAGTGACTCTAAACTCTGACATGTTTCTGAATTCTGAATGTGTACTTCCAATGCCTCTTTATTTCTATTTTCCCACACAAGCTGGAAAAAAGGTATACCATTATTATTTTAAATCTAAGTGGGTTCAATAAAACTGTGTTCTACTTTACAAAGCCAGTCTCAAGAATGTTCTGTAAGTCTTTGGGTTTTAACCCTCTGAGGCGTTGGTTTTTACGTGGTTATCTATCTGTGCACTGCCCTCAAAGGGAATTTCAGTATGTGTGTTTGATGAGGCCCTTAGGGGATGGGGAAATGAGTTCTGTCACATTTGAGAAGCTTGGAAAGTACAGTCAAGCCAGGTGTGGTGGCTCACGCCTGTAGTCCCAGCACTCAGGAGGCTGAGGCAGGAGGATCATTGTGAGTTCGAGACCAGCCTGGGCTACAGAGTGAGCTCAAGGCCAGCCTGACCTGCATAGTGAAACCGTGTGGCAAAAAAAAAAGACAAAAAAAAAAAAAAAAACAATCAACTGGATGCTGCCACTTTAACTTGTCTTCCTGTGGCTGGCATGTATCGGCTGGGTGCACATAGCTTCTCCTTGCTAAGTTTGAGGGAGATGGAGATGGAGACGGAGATTACAGGGCCTGGGGCTGGGAGGGAATGGCAGGCAGGGAGTGGGTGTGGGCAGAGACCACAAGGCTGCCAGGGTTCTGTGTGTGCCGGAAGTGCAGGTTTGGCTGTGAGGAATGGAATGTTCCCTCTTGCCCTCCAAGAGCAGAAACAGCTGTGAAAGAGCTGGAAAAGAAGCTTGCTCAGTGAAGAAAAGGAAAATAAAGTGTGAGTGTGAAAGTCAAACTCACCAGAAACCCAAGTAGACTGCAGTGCAGTGTCTGTCAGCAGCTCCCGGTGCTGTCGAGGGGCGTTTACTTCCCGGCTAAGGTTTTTTTCCACTGGGGGTAGGGTAAATTGTGTGCCCCGCCTTCCTCCCCTAGGAAAGGCCAGGGTTGTCCGGACAGAAAGTGGAGTCATTATTCTCATCACCAGATGGTTATTATTTTGTTCCTCCTAACGAGGGACCAGAACCTAGCACTTGCTCACTGCATGCAAACTGAAAACAAATGTTTCCAGAGGAGACCTCTGTGGGTAGAGAATTATTGTAAGCGACTTTAACAAAAAATCTTGTTTTTAGTTGGAAATTTAATCTTTCATCCAAGTTCCTAGCAATATTTATTTTAGAACATCGTCTTTAAGAAAAAAATGTCCCTTAATGTTTAAACTTTTCAGAGTTTTTAGGCAATAATAGTTGAGTTAGACTAGGACTTATCTTACTTATCAGTTGGTTGTGCAATAGTTTTTGTGAAGATTTATTTCCATTTTCTTCACAACCCAGTGAGCTTATGTTTGGCGATTGTAAGTGGTGTTACATTTGAAATAATCTTCTGACTTTAAGGCTGGTTCATGCTCTCATACTGTCTGTACTTGCTTTTAAACCATACATTAACCCCAGAGTCAGTAAAATCTAGTAGAAGAGAGTAGGCAGCTAAAAATTAGACCCCGGCAGTCTCGAGGAAAACTTTGGGATTGGATACTATTCCAGAGCCTCCCCTTCCACCTGTGGAAGCCCACAGGTCCTCTCTGTCCAGGCCTCTGCGTGTAGCACAAAGCAGAGACAGGCTACTCTCCACGAGGCTCTCCAGGGTCAGGTCTCTGAACCTCATCTTTTTTTTTTTTTTTTTTTAAAGAAAAAGCAGATTTGGACCTCAGTTGTCTGAATCAGCCACTTTAATTCTCTGCCTTATTCTGTTCGCATAATCGTGGTTTTCATCTCCGACCCCAGCTCTCACCCTTCTAAATGCTGGAAACTGAAGCCTGGCATCACTGTGCTGTATCACCAAGTCATTCAGATCCAGATCTCAGTCAGCGGCATACAAGGGGGTCATTCTGGTTCCAGTTACTCCTTCAGAATAATCTAAAGAGTTTTTCAAATGTGCCTGTGCCATGCCTTCCTACACCAGCTGAGTCAGAAGTTCTGGGAGTGGGATACGAATGATGAGAGTCTTCCAGGTGATTCTAATGGTAGGCAGGAGCTGAGCGTGGTGACTCACGCCTGTAAGCCCAGCATTCGGGAGGCGGAGGCAGGAGGATTGCAAGGAGTTCAAGGCCAGCCTGGGCTACAAAGTGAGTTCAAGGCCAGCCTGAATTACAGAGCAAGACCCTGACTCAGGAAACAAATAAAATGTATGGGTAGGCAGGGTGAAGAGCTTCTGAGAAGAAACCAAGAGCCCATTCCAGAGATCTGTCTTTGGGTAAGCCTGTTGTCATAAACCAAACGCGCCTGGCCACACCCCTTGTGGGGCTGTCCCTTTGGATTGCTCTCTTGTGGCTCACTGACCCCCAGCCTGCCCGTGACGTTTGGTTTCCTTTGGGCTCTTCACGTAACCTCGTCATCTGTGGTTCAGCAGGTGCATATGTTGGGTTCCAGGTGTTTGGCACCCTCGTCCTGAGCTGTCAATGCCCACACAGGTCCCACACCATTTCAGTCCTACTGAAAGCCCTGGCCTTGTCCAGGAGGTAGATGAGCACTGCATTCAAGGGCAGCCTTCGGCCATGCTTCCCCCCAAACCCTCTGTAAGGATCAGGAGACACCTGCAGTCACCTGACGGGAAATAGCCCGCCTGGCTCCAGAGTTGACACTCACAGCTCCTTTTGTTATTCCCCAGGCAGCCTGAAAAAGCAAGAGGAGGAGATTGTCTTTAAAAAAAAAAAAAAAGCAAGGACTGTGAAGAGTTAAATTACACAACTCCTTTTTCATTTTAAAAATGAGTAGAGTTCTTGTTGCCTTGCTGAGAAAGATAAATTGACACCACATGTTGCTCCCTGACAAAACCCTCTCTGTGTTCCAGGGGAGGCTCATGCAGCTGCTGAGTTGGGTTATGGGCAGCCTCGCAAGGTAAACATGGCTGGCAGGGGCGGGCGCGGACGTAGGCCGGCGAGCAGCAGTCAGGACAGTGCCACTTGCTCTCAGCTGCTGCAGCACCTTTGAAATACTTTTAAAAGTGTGCAGCCCTGTCTTAGAAGGAGCTACTCTGCCTTTTGGCCTAAAGTGTATGATGCTCGGAAAACAGTAAGTTCACATGTGTCATGTCAGTGCTGCTGTGTGTGGGGTCTCACGGTTGTGGAGAGCGTCTTTGTGCTTGGCAGTTCACGGAGCAGTGTGCATGCGGAGCTTCGTTGACGAAGGTTCTGATAGTGGACAGGGAGCGATTCAACTTCCATTTTTGCAAAGGGGCAACTGGGTTAGGATTGCAGGCAGATGCCACAACCAGGCTTCCAACATGCACACGTCGAATACCATGCCCTCTCCCTCCCCTGGCTGCCTTCAGTTGGGTGTTGGGTTACCCACTGGGTGAGTTAGTGCAGAATTCTACCCTTTCACTTTGGGAGCCTTCTTGGACACCTAATCTTATCTCCGGTCCGTTTGTCTTCACAACCAGTTGGTGTGCTGTATATGGAGGGAGTATGGACACCTTAGCATCAACTGTAAATGTATCTTGCTATAGAAAACTGTTCATTATATGTAGAAGCTAAACACCAGATGCTGACAGGTGCAGTTATCTTTACTATGCTGATCTCTCCAAGGTGGGCAGAGCAAAGGAGTCCGTGCAGTGGGCTACACAGTGCTGTTAGCGTGCTGTGCGGTGGGAATCCCTGCGTGTTCGTGTTGGCACCTGCGTGCACCTCCCATGCATGTCTCCTTGAAGGGCTGTGTTAGTAGGTGCCAGACGGGGGTTGCCAGTTCTGTTACTGATTAACTGTACCTGATGGTGTTCTGGCCCATTCTTTCGGGGCTGCTTCAGTGTAAGTCACTTTGTAAGACAGAAGCTCTTTCCTTCAGACGTGTTAGTGGTAGAGTTGTTTTATGGGTTTTATAAATCCTTGGGTCCAATGTAGGGGAAAACTGGTGTAGTTCCTCAGAAACTGAAGTTTCTTCCTACAGAACCTTACTTTCCTACACTTCATCACAACCTTGATTTTGTAAGTAGTGTATTTCATCAGAACTGTTCCTGTGGTATGGGGTTTCAGTAGCCTTTTGCCTCCCATAGTAGAGAATCCGGGTGAGGCGGTGGCCTTACTTCTATCAGAAGGAGCCCTGGTGGGTAATATGTAGCTGACTGCCTCAATCTGCAGGAAGGGACACCCCCAGTTCTCTGGCCAGTTGACATTGGCCTGGATATTTTACCAGGTGTATTTAGATATGATTAGAAAAATTACTCTAGTTCTGTCAAACTGTTCTTTCATAACCTTCAGCTTCCACTCTCCAAAGTCATGGAAAATCTTAGAAATTTAGATTGTTTAGTAGGACAATAATATGCATCACTGTTTTCATGGTGTTTGTCCTGGGGTTGAGGGAGGGGAGGGATCACTCAAAATCTTACAGAAATCATAATTGTCACTAATTTTTGTTACCAAATAAGGTGTGGAAGAGACATGCCAGTGCTGATGTTTTACTTGGTGTTTGTTTATTTACATTTCCTGCTTCACCAAAACTTAGGCAGAGAAGCTAGTCATTAGAACCCTGCCCGCTGAGGAACAGTGTAGAATATATTTCTGGCCTCTGACCTTGGCATGGTTGGGTGTTTGAAGCAGAAATGGACAGGTGAGCCGCACTGATTGGCCTTTGCCTCTGACCCACCTTCAGGTTTTGGGTTTTCCAAGTGGAAGGCTGGTCAGCCTGTGTTTGTGGGAGGCTGTGAGGATGGTGGGAGCCCTTTTGTTGTTTGTGTCATCTTAGTAATGTAACTGGAAAAACCTGTCTGAGGGTTCTGTGGATCCTAAGTCCCAGGGCATGTGTTCTCCCACTAATAGACCTCTAAAATGAGTGGGGGGAAGGCTGGGCAGTAACACTAATCATCCACTTAACACGGTGGGCTTTGCTTTAGAAGCCAAGGGTGCTTGGCATCAGTTTGAGAGGGAGAAAAGAGCGTGTGCTTCAGAGCAAGCCTCCATTTTTCAGGTTTGCTTTTCTGAGAGACAGTATCTTTGAAAAAGAAAATCTTTAACATCTTCAAATCTTTAAATTCTGGGGAAGGGCCCATCAACTAATTAGCACAAAGTATTTCATAAAATTACGGTAGTAGGATTATGCTTTTGTATCCTTCTTAAATGTTAGTTTCTTAGCTGTTTTACTTAGACTGTTATCACAAATAGATCCAGTAGTGACTTCTCAATAATTTGGTGGTGCAAATATGAAGGGTTGAAGAAAAAGCTTTGAATTACAGCTGAGAAACTTAATTTCAATTTTGGTGTGTGGTTTTGGGTTTTTTGTTGTTATTGTTTGGATTTTTGGTGGAGTTTTTTTTGTTTAGTTGGTTGGTTTTTGTTTTTTGGAGGTTTTTTTGGTACCAGGAATCAATCCCAGGGCATCTTGTCTGTCAGGCAGATGCTATGCCTCTGAGCTGTGTTCCCAGCCCGGAGTTTTGGCTCTTTCGGTGCTGTCCCTGTAGGACTTTGTGTGCAGTTGTTCACTAGCTCAGCCTGGTCTTTATGTGCGAAGCTAGGGATGCACTAGCTGTGCAGTAGGCACAGCTGCTGAAACTCTGCTCAGTCATTGAGCATGCTGTGATCTGCCTGCCCTCGGTTCTTCACCCTGGCACTTAGGACCTGGGTGGGGGGTGTCTTGGTCCTTCTCGTCCCTGGTGCTCTGTGGTTCTGATCCTCAGTGTGGGTGTGCCAGCCCTTTGACCACATGCCTTTAGAAAAGCTTATTATCTGTCTCTAGATTTAACCAGTTGGAGCTTGTAATTACATAAAATTATACACATATGTTGTGGGAGGTTCGAGCCACAGTGAGAGCCTTCAGAAAATCCATATGGGACATTTGAAATTCTATACAGTGTTTTATTCTTTTTCTCTGTAGCTTTGAAATTGTAAAAGTAAAATACATTTTTAAAATATTGTTTCTCGATGCTTTTATTTCATTTATTGATTTGTTTATTTATTAGGGTTGGGTTTTTTTTGAGGCAAGGTTGCACTGTATGGTTCAGGCTGGTCTTGAACTCAGTTTGTAGCCCAGGCTGACCTCAAACTTGTGGCAATCCTCCTGCCTCAGCCTCCCAAGTGCTGAGATTACAGGCATATGCCACTGTATCTGCCTCTTAGATGCTTTTAAAGCTTTCTCACTCATTGTGGATTTTGATGTGAACTTACCTAGTATGTAGAGCAAAGCGGGCTGGGAAGAATTGGGAGATGTCCACCCTCAAGATGCCCAAAGCTCATGGTTTTGTGTTTTTATTCACTATCTCAAGTCACCTGAGTACCCAGCAATGGAATCATCTTGCCCTGACTGCTTCTGGAACCATGCAGGATGCATACCAAGAGCACACTTCATACCTGTATCACAAGATGTTTCACTTTGTAAACAAATACAGTTTCTGAACCATTAGCGAAGATGCCATTACTCTTTTTAAAAACTGTAAAAGGAAAACAGGATATGCAGTGCCCTGGGCAACGATTTGTTCCATCAGACACTAAGCCTGTTGCCTGTTTGGCTTCTCTCAAATGTATTTTGATGGTACGGTAGTTGTAGAAATGCCAACTTCTGACCTATGGTTTCTGATGTTCATTGCCCAGCCTGAACTACAATCTCTCCTGGCGTGGGAACATACACAGGAGAGACTGAGTATGTTGGCTTATTTACTTATGTTAAAAATACTCCTGATTTTCTATGTTTTAAAAACATTCTGGTAGAACACATGTATCTGTATCTTTTACATAAATATAGTTGACTTGCCAATTTTTTTAAAAAATGTTAACTTTTAGGATTTTTCATGTTTAATATACAGCATCAGGCAGTATCTTTTATCTTTAACTTCCAAATGAAAGCTCATCTGGCCTGCAGGTGCTGTTCCAGATGTGGGGAGTACCATCCACTCCTCCTCTGTACTGCACAGGAGGCCTTTCACAGATTAGAAGGAGCCTGTCCCAGGCCGTGAGCTGTCTTCACCACAAACTCTGCACTTTATAAGAGCAGCATGAACACCCTGACTTCGGAGCATGACTAGTTTTGCAGTGTGTTATTGTCTAGCACGGTTATGTCATCCCTAGCAGGGAGGGCACTTGGATGTGATTAAGGCCATAATAAAGATGGGAAACTACAGCTGTTGCAGACAGATTAGATTATTTGTTCAGGGTCATATGGCAGGTCATTGACAGAGATAAGGTTGCATCTGGGTTATCCCTATCAACTGGGTGTGTCCGCTAATCCAGGAGGAAGATTCTTGCAAGATGAATACAGTCGTCATTCTGGTTTTGAGGGTATCTGTGCCCCACTTTTTAAAAATCATGTATTTTTAGAATAGTTTTAGATAATACAGAAAAATTACAGAGCCAGTGCAGTGTGGAGTTTCCATACACTCAGCATGGAGTTTCCCGTCGTTAACGTATAGTATGGCACACGTGTCACAGCTGATGAGCCAGTTATGATACATTATTGTGAGCTCAAGTCCCTGCGTTAGTCACGCCGTCCTCGTTTAATGCTCTGATATTCTTTTAGCTGTCATGTCTTTGGGGTTCTTCGTGGCTGTGTCAGTTGTGAGGAAACCCAGGTAGGCATTCTGTAGATGTCGCCTAATTGGGATGTGTGTGGCGTTTTTCTTATTTATGATTTGACTGGAATTATGTTCTGAGGAGGGAAATGACAGAAGGTGCCATTTTCCCCCCGTTATGTCGGGAGCACTTCCTGTCAGCCTGACTTGTGCCTGTTGGTACTGACCTCGGTCACCTGGTTGAGGCAGTGTCTGCAGCACACGATTACTTTTCTCCCATTTTCCCAACTGGATTCTGCGGAGGGAAGTTACCCTGCAGCTCCCCCACTCCAGGCTGAGGGAAGTGTATCGATAGAAATTAATTGAATTCTCCTACACGGGAGACTTGCTTACATCTTGTATCAACCTAGAAAATCACGTTCTACCATTCTTACATCTGCCAGATGTTATATAATGTGTGAAACTGGGTCATGATGGAGTCACAGAAAGGATAGATAAAAGTTATTTTATTTCTGTCTTCATAGAAGTGGTTAAGAAAAGATAAATGTTGGAGAGAGAGACCCAGGTGATGCATTACCCTCAGAGACTTGGGGACTTTTGTTATAAAGCACAGGGGAAGGAATAGTGGGTAACAGACTACAAGTATGAACTGTAATGTAGGGAACATAATTATAAAAAAGACAACAAAACCTAGGAGTTTGGAAAGAAAGTGTTACCGAGCTCCTGTGTTCATGGTGTCTCCTGGGTCTGAGACCACCGCCCCAGCCTAGACACAACACCCTCTGTTGTAACATGTTGCCACTTTATTCTCAGTCAAGCAGGGGTGCTCCTAATGTTTATTCTTAGGTCGTTTTTGCCTTAGAAATTGGGAGAGGGGTTTGGACCTTTCTGACTCACGTGGCGAATCTCTCTCTTTCTGCAGAACTCTATCCGGCATAACCTGTCCTTGCACAGTCGATTCATGCGGGTCCAGAACGAGGGGACTGGCAAGAGCTCCTGGTGGATCATCAATCCGGATGGCGGCAAGAGTGGCAAGGCGCCCCGGCGGCGGGCCGTCTCCATGGACAACAGCAACAAGTACACCAAGAGCCGTGGCCGAGCAGCCAAGAAGAAGGCGGCCCTGCAACCCGCCCCGGAGCCCGCAGATGACAGTCCTTCCCAGCTCTCCAAGTGGCCCGGCAGCCCCACCTCGCGCAGCAGCGATGAGCTGGATGCCTGGACAGACTTCCGTTCACGTACCAACTCCAACGCCAGCACCGTGAGCGGCCGCCTGTCCCCTATCCTGGCAGGCACTGAGCTGGACGACGTGCAGGACGACGACGCACCGCTCTCCCCCATGCTCTACAGCAGCTCAGCCAGCTTGTCGCCCTCCGTCAACAAGCCGTGCACCGTGGAGCTGCCGCGGCTCACCGACATGGCAGGCACCATGAATCTGAACGATGGGCTGGCCGACGGCCTCATGGGCGACCTGCTGGATAGCATCACGCTCCAGCCATCCCAGCCCTCGCCCACCGCAGGGCTCATGCAACGCAGCTCCAGCTTCCCGTACCCCGCCAAAGGGTCCGGCCTGGGCTCTCCCACCAGCTCCTTTAACAGCACAGTGTTTGGACCCTCGCCCCTGAACTCCTTGCGCCAGTCTCCCATGCAGACCATCCAGGAGAACAAGCCCACCACCTTCTCCTCCATGTCACACTATGGCAACCAGACACTCCAAGACCTGCTCACGTCCGACTCGCTCAGCCACAGCGACGTCATGATGACCCAGTCGGACCCCTTGATGTCCCAGGCCAGCACCGCGGTGTCTGCCCAGAACTCCCGCCGGAATGTGATGCTTCGCAATGACCCAATGCTGTCCTTTGCTGCCCAGCCCAACCAGGGGAGTTTGGTCAATCAGAACTTGCTCCACCACCAGCACCAAACCCAGGGCGCTCTAGGTGGCAGCCGTGCCTTGTCCAATTCTGTCAGCAACATGGGCTTGAGTGACTCCAGCAGCCTTGGGTCTGCCAAACACCAGCAACAGTCTCCCATCAACCAGTCTATGCAAACCCTCTCGGACTCTCTCTCAGGCTCTTCCTTGTACTCAGCTAGTGCAAACCTGCCCGTCATGGGTCATGAGAAGTTCCCCAGCGACTTGGACCTGGACATGTTCAATGGGAGCTTGGAATGTGACATGGAGTCCATTATCCGAAGTGAACTCATGGATGCAGATGGGTTGGATTTTAACTTTGATTCCCTCATCTCCACACAGAATGTTGTTGGTTTGAACGTGGGGAACTTCACAGGTGCTAAGCAGGCCTCATCTCAGAGCTGGGTGCCAGGCTGAAGGATCACTGAGGAAAGGGGGAGTGGGCAAAGCAGGTCAGTGCCCAGCACTACGGCATAACAAGGTGGGGTCATGGGCAGCCTGTCTTGTGCATGCTTTGATTTCGTGTGGAGAACCGTGGAGCAGCAGTGCCCGGTACTAGGGCTACCAGGCACACCTCCCCACAGCTTGGCGACAGCTCGGGGATTTTACTGCCAGTAAAAAGAGTGCACACATGCGCATGTGCACACGTGTGTGCACACACACACACACATACACGTCTCCTTCTTCTTTGTATCTGTCATCCCTTCTTTGTATCTGTCATCCTCACTGAGCTGTGATGTAAGTTGCCTTCCATAATGGATGGGTAAGTGTAAAAGGAGAAGGATGGAAGGAGGTACCTAGGCTGTACGTCACGGTGAAGCGCACAGGCCAGAGGAGTTTCTTAGCAGGCCTTGGATCCAGCACCACCTTCGTCAGTCTGGTGTTGTGGTTCCATCTTTTTTCCAGTAAAGTAACGATTTGCAGTGACTTGGATTTAATTGCCAAATGCGTACTTCTGGGCTCTTTCATATATATGAGTACTTTCACTAGAAGTAAGATCTGGGTCTTCATCTTTATTACTTATCACAATACTAAGCTTCTTTGCTAGTTAGCTCCCAAGTGGTAAACATTTAAGAAATCAAAAGAATTAAAAACAAGGGTTTTTTGTTGTTGTTTGTTTGCTTGTTAGTTTTGGTACCTGGGATCAAACTCACAACCTAGTGCTTGCCCGGCAGGTGCTTATGCCGCAGGGCTAAATCTCCAGCCCCAAAACACTAGTTTTTCTATGAGGGGACACTTACACATGTGCTTCTCCTTCTTCTTCAGCCTATGAATGAAATGATGTCAGAGTCCATGGGTCCTGAATGGTGACAGGATTTTTAAGGCGATGGCACTTGAATATTGTTGTAAACAGAAAAAGCAGGTAGTGGGTTAAGAAGGGCATTTGATCGGAATCAGGAGTTGAGGGCTCAGTCCCCCGCTCCGTTGCTTTCTGGCTACCTTCATGGGTTTGTGGCTGAAGCTCAGTTTACCATAGCAGGCCGCGTTGTTACAGCGTCACTGCAGGAGTTAAACGTACAGTAGTACACGACAGTGCTTTGTGAAAGGCTGCAGGTTGAAATATATATTGTGCAAGTCCATAAACAACACTGACCTGTGAGCAAGCAGAGAGGCCGGAGAGCTTAAGGAGGTTTCCAAGTCACATGACTGGAAGCCAAATCTATGTTACTTGAATGGCCGGAACCATAGTAGCTCTTCCTAATTTTCCCTAGGTCATGAAAAGGAGGATGCGTCTGGACAGAGCCAGAGTAGCACATGATAGACAAGCTTGCCCTGGAGCTGTTATTCTTGGGAAAGGGAGCACTGGGGGTTTCTGCCACAGGTTTGCACCCCACACACTCCCAATACGACGGGGTTCCATTCTGAGCCCCAGCTCCCTGCGTTTTTTGGGGGTTTTTTCTTCCTTTTCTTTTAAAGTTGATTCTCCAAGATGCTTATCCTTTTCTTTAAATTGTGTGGAAAAGGAATTCAGAGCTATAAAACCCAGGCTTGTTTAACCCTGCCATAGTGAAGGAATTACAAGGGTCCCCTATGGTGAGCTGACCGGAGCCCGTGGGCAGCTGTCGCAGGGGAATGTCAAGAGCCCTGTGAGGCCAGAGCCTCTCAGCTTGCCAGGCATAAGCAGGCCCTTAATGGAACCCGGACATCTGTTCTGGTCATTTAATAGCCCTTGAGCTGGTGAAAGAATGTAATGGAAGCTAAAGAGGATGACAGTACTTCCATGCCAGCCACTTGGTACCAGACCAGAACTTGGGCTAGTAGAGGTTGCACTTTAGAAATTTAGGTATTTGACTTTTGGAAAAATGAATGATTTGGCTTCTTTTAATAGGAATGCAGCCGTGGGCTCTAAAGACTCAAGTTTTAATTTGGCTGTTGGTAGAAGGAAGCCACTTCCTGGCTCACTAAGGAATGAGTTCCAAAGAACATGTGCCATCAGTTTCTGTGATCGTTGAATTGTAAATCCCCTCTTAATTGAATCGTAGACATTTCTTATGTGTCTGTATTAATGAAGCATTATACACAAATCCTTTAAGGGAGATTTAGACACATAAGTTGACAAGTTTTACTTGATGACTGTGGTTTTTGATAATGAGAAGTTAACACTTTTGGGATAATACAGTTTGTTATTCTCTCTAATAGAACTTGGGATCATGCAGTCATGTTTTCCTCAGAACATTTTGAGAAGGTGTTACCTTCAGTTAAAAATGAAAAGTTAACCAAATTTCCCAGAAAGTAAACTATGACCACAGAGCAAGAAAACAGGACCCTAAGGACTGCGGGAGGGAATCGGCTTTGGGGTATAGGATTTCCATTTTGCTTTGGAAGGGATTGCTACCTGTGCCCAAAAGCAGTTCACACCACCTCAGCGTTGGGGACTGGGCCTCCTACATGTTAAGCAAACTCAACTCACCACCATTGAGCTGTATTCCTGGCTTGTATTATTTCTCTTTTGTCATAGTATTTCTTGAGGCTGGCTTCCTTGTTTGATCACAGAAGGTCACATGGCCCTAGTGGGAACCTTCTTACATCATTCATTGTGCAGCTCTGACCAGTTGAGATCTTCCTAGGGAAGTAGAGTGAGACGCTTCTCTGGAGGGCTGGAGTTTCACATGCTATTTACTTTAGACCATGTGTAAAATTCTTTAATGTATGAGTCTGTCTCTAAAAGAAAAGCATAGCCACGCCTTTCTGTGAGGGCTGGCACCTGGGGTGTGCAGAGCGCTGTCTTCCTGAGTGCTCAGAAGCCTGGGATGCACAGCATACTGGTAGCAGAGAGGTAGCCGTGAGCCAGGGAGGTGACCACAAGCCCGAGCTCCAGAGTTTGACGAATGCCTCCCCACAAGGGGAAAGTAACTTCAGTCTTACTCTAGTTTTGACAGCAAAAGACACCTAAACTCACAGGCTCTTTCATTGGTCTTCATTGTGGCATTTGGGGACCCAAATAGAAGGCAGCTTAAAATTTAGTTTTTTGTGTTTAATACCTCCCCACTGGTTTGAACCACCAGTGGAACCGTCTCTTTGGGCAGTGTAAGACAGTCCCATCATGAACATGTTGTACTACGTTATGATAAGAATTGGGAAATCTCCATCGAGAGATGCCAGGTGGAAAAGGGAGGAATATGTCTCTTCCTGATTCTGCCACTGGACACATCATTAATCTCTCAGAATATGACGTCTCTCATCTGTCAGAAGAGGATAGAATCAGTTTTAAATGAGCAGAGAATATGCAGTTTTCAACCTGGAGCCAGCATTCGCTCTGTGAAATGCTGTGAAATCACTGTGGCCCTAGTGATGCTACGGAACTGTAAAGTAGTGGCACACAAGTGTGGACCCCACTTAGAGTTTCCGTGGAACTACTTCCCAGTGGATACGTCCGTGTGCTGCCTGTTTGGCTGGTATTTGAATATATGACTATTGTGTCTTTAAAACTTCGTTAGGAAATAGGACTAATTCTAACCAAACTAGGTAATATGGACCGTCATGTTTTTCTTGAAGTAGATATTTCTGTTTTAGGGTATGGGGCAGTTGTGTACCTCATGGGGAAAGTACTGTTACTTGAACTGCGACCATAGCCTTTGTTTGCAGGATGCTGGCCCGAAAAAGTCTGTCCGCTGAGACTTTCTAAAAGCCTGAAGTCTAATTTGCCATTCCTGGTGAGAATGACTGTCTGTGCCTTTTAATGTTGATGACAGTAAAGGAAATCGGCACAGCCTTGAACAGGATTTTCCTCACAGAGACTAGCACAGTCCCTGCACAGGTCATTCTTGCCCGAGAAGCAGTGGCGTCAGCACTGCCTCTGCCCTTCCTGGGCATGTTGGTTTTGTCTCTCACCTGTGCCCAGCTCTGGCCAGCCTGGCAAGCCTGGGGTCAGAGCTGTGAAGCAAGTTCATTGGTAAGTGGCGTTGGGGGAGGTCTCCTCTGGCCACAGATTACAGGAAATAAAAATGGGGTTTAAAAAGGACCAAAATTACTACTTACAATTCTTGTGCACTTTAAGCTCTCTTTAAGTGCTTCTTTTTAGTGTGTTCATGGTGCTGAATAGTCAGCCCCTCGTAACATTTTCTGTTGGAGTCTTCCCGGGGTGGCCTGCTTTCTCACAGCCAAACCCTTCTGCATGAAGATGGGAGGAAAGAGCTTACCGGACGCCCCTTCTATTCCGCGATGGAAGAGCTGACCTGGCAGCAGGCCTCCAAAGCCAGGGGGAAGGCGGAGGGTGTTTGCCTGCTGCTCGCTCTTCCCCCCAACGCGGGGATGCACCTTGAGTTTCATGCCCAGGTGGGGATTCTGTACCTTGCGAGAGACATCACCCACTGCTCCCTGGTTTTGCTTGATTTCAGTGTTGTTTTACCCTGTCCTCCAAATTGCCTTCACCTTTAAAGTTTTAGAAACTAAAGTGATTTAAAAGTTTGTTTTGTGCATTAGTGATGCTTCAGATGTTTCGAGCTTCCATTGGTCAGTAGTTCTAAGTGTTTCACAAAATAATTATCCTCAAACTCTTCATGAATATGAAGGAAAATGTGGATCCTATGATCAATAAGTTTGGGAATGTTAAAGAGAAATTGAGCTATATGTCTTTCCAACAGGACTTCTTGCAGCCTTACAAATTAGTAGACTGTGAGCTTCGTAAGGCAGTATATGCCATATAGCATTTCCTGATTTTGGTATCTTGAGTAATTTTTTTTTTCCTCCAGAAATGGTAACACAAGTGGTCTGAGGCACTTCCTTAAGAAAGGCTGCTCTGGAGTTGCTGGAAGGAGTCGGCAGCCCTCTGAGGACTCGGCTTCTCCTCCTTTGCCTCCTGCTTTGCCTTAGTCGAGTAGGAGGAAGTATGCTGCGCCCTGGAGTGTGTTCTGCCGTGGGTGCGCTGGCTGCCAGTGACAGAGTAGACCCCGTGTTAGTGAAAATGCTCGGGAAAGGCCGAGTTCTTAACTGGAACTTGATTTCCTGAGTACAGGGGGCAAGGGGAAATCAAATAGTATCTTCCCTCCAATGGGTGTGTGACCGGGTGGGGAAACGGATTGCAGTGGTGGGGACCATTTGTCCTGCCATGAAGGCTGCTTGACCTGCCAACAGAGCCTGTCTTTGGAGCAAAGGACCCCGGTGCAGGGGGCAGAAGGGGGTGACCCCCTGTATGCTGACTTGGTTGGACAGCGCTGCTCCAATGAGCCCCCTTTCCTTTGTCCATTGGTGTTTCACCATGTCTTTGTTTAGGGCTTGAAAATACAGATGTACCACTTCAGGAGCTCTGCAGGAGTAGGTCGGAGTTGAGGCTCCCTCCGGACGGACGGTAGTCTCTGTGAAAGCCCAGCAGGACGGACCCTAGCTCTACTTGGTGTTTGGCTTCTAGAGCCAGTTCCTTGTTGCTGGATGTGAGCTGGCTGCTGACTCCCACACTGCACCTGGGCTGAGGGCTGGGGGGCGCTGTGCAGTTAGAAAGCATTCCCACAGCCCCACTAGAGTGGAGCAAGGTGCTGTGTTAAGGGCAGACAGCCTGCCAGATGCATAGCAGGAAGCTGCTGTTTTTGTGACCCTGTGTCGTCACTGAGCCAAGTCACTCACTTCTCTAAACCTCAGTTTGCTTGTCTGTGAAATGGGGTTAAAATTTAAACCTCTACAATGCTGGCTCTTAGAAGAGCTAGCTATGATATGGACTGCTGTGTTTTTGTCACCTTTTTGTATCGTATTTATTTATCTTTAAGTCTTTCTGAGACAGGATTTCACTATACAGTTCAGGCTGGCCTTAAACATACTTCATAGCCCAGGCTGGCCTCCAACATGCAGCAGTCCCCCTGCCTCAGCCTCTTAAGTGTTGGGATTACAGGTGTGTGCCACCGCACCCGGCTCTGTCACTTTTTTAAAAGGTAATGTTTACTGTGACATTGGTTCCCAAAACTAATAGAACATAGGAAGCCACCAACCTGGTCTTTCACTGTTGACACAGAGACCCTACTCACCCCGGTAAATTAGAACCAGTGGAATTTCTTTCCAATAAGCAGGTGAAGCATTGGCCTCGTGGCGGAAAGCTTGCTCTCTGGAGTTGCTGCTCCTAGAACTCCTGCCCACCAGTGTCTGAGCACCCATTAAAGAGCCGGGTGGTTTCCACTTTCCCAGGGACCTTCTGCCTCAGCCGGAGCAGGCAGCCTGTACATACCCGAGTGTCCCTTAGCATCGCTAAAGGCCTGCCCAGCGGCCTGGCAGCCTCTGTCTGCTCTCCCGAGGGAGCCTGTGGTCTCCAGGGGCTGGCCTCGAGGCCCTGGGGGGAGCCTCGCCCTGCCTCTTTCTGTGGTTGCCCTACTGCTGGGAGGGAAGCGGGGCGTCTGATCTTGGCTCTCCCCCTGCCAGGCCATCACAGGCCGCTCAGCAGTGAAGATCTGCTCCCCACCCTCCTAGGTCTTGGGAGCAGAAGACTGTCCAATACGGGCACGATGCTGGCAGTGATCTGGCCATGGAGCTCTCGAAAGCTGGTGGTTTCCTCTTAGGACACGATCTGGGGTCAGGGAACAGTCACTCTGTGCTAACGATCTCTTCCAACTCGTAGTGGGGTGAGAACCCAGGGAGAAGAAGCCGCTCGCCTCCAGGTGCTTCCTCATAGAAAGCAGCAACCAGGTGCAACCGAAGAGCTCCATCTGTGAAGGTGGAGTGGCCTGACTTACAGATAAACTCTGGGTCTGCTTTGGTGTCTTCCAGCAATAGTTATTTATCTTCCATGTTTAAAATAACCTTCTTTTGGCTTAAAAAAAAGTTGACGACATCAATTGATTAAAAGATGAGACTCACTTAGCCAGGAAGTTGCAGAAGGCAGTTCCAGTGGTTTTTGAAGGATGAACTTTCATTGCCTGCCTTGGTTTGATTGAAGGTTTGCATGTTGATGGGTCGTCTCCTCCCTCTCCTCCTCCTTTTGCTCTGATAAAAGAAGCCTGAGCTATAAGATTCTTTGTTTTTTTTTAAAGTATTCATATCTATGTGTTTGATTTGAATCCTCAGGGAAATTAGTCGCCAGGAAGAGAAGGCTAAGGGTTAGAGATCAAAATTCTAAGTTTCTACTTAGCCTTCGTTTATATATGTGCCACGGTAATCCATTGGCATGTTCACTGGTCATTTGTGTGCTCATACGTGATCAGGAGAGTCACGCAGTCCAACAGAGTCGCAGATCCTCAGAAAACTGTCCGCTGGTGTGTTGAAGGTGGTCCTCCTGCTGCTGTTGGCTGGGTACCTCAAAGCAGAGCTCTCCTGCAAACCTCCATCCACCTGTGCTCAGGCTGCCCTGGGCTGGGCTGGGTCAGAGTCAGACTGCTGGGACCTGTGTGCTCACCACTGCAGTGCACACGCGGAGAGCTGAGCCTCATCCATGCAGGCTCACTCCTGTGAGCTGCACTCCTGATCTGACACTGCTGACCCGGGATGGTCCACCTCTCGGTTCTGAAGCCACCCTTGAGTGGCGCCTGTCAGTGTCCTCTTGATTTCTTCCTTCCATTGCCCCAGCGTGACGGTTACTCCCTGGCCACCATCTTTCAGCCGCACATCCTGGTCAGTTACAGGTGGATGAGTAGCTTGGACTATTTATGGAACTCCATGGGCTGACTTTGTGTTTTCAGTACTGGGAAACATTAGATTATCCCTCAAAAGCCTATACATCTAAACAAGGAACAGAGGCCCCTCACTGCCCTGTACTTAGCAGCTGGACTGGATAGGCCAGCGATTGCATCTGTACGTCCACCCACTCGGAGATCTAGGGCTTTCCAGTCTGCACGCACCCATCACTCACCTCTACCTTAGTCCCCCACGCCCTGGTAAATGCAGGACTGTGTCACACCCAGCAAAGGTAAACTGATATTCAGGTCATGGCCATGACCTAAAGATTTCCTCCTGGACCTTTGTCACTTTATCAGTGTCAACAATTTGAGACTTACAGTCATACGACTGTTAGCTTGGGGGCTAGATCAAAGAGTGTGTATGCCGGATTACGCAGAAGAGATAAAAGAATTCTTCCTTAGAGAATCAGTTGAATATTGTATTGATTTCATCTTACACAAAAAGACTTTTAAAAAGTTAATTTGAACCCCCCCCCCCAAGAAACACGACAAATTCTAGGTCCTGTCCCATGAGCACTCTTCACAACATACATAGTCGTAGAAACAGTACCCATGCAGGATGCTAAATACACGAATGGACAGAGGCTACTGTGATCCCTACTGCCTGAGGCAAACACCCTGTCTAAGACAGAGCGCTTGAAGTAGCAAGCGTCCTGTAAGTGAGTTGCTGTGAAGGTTTTGCTCTGCTTTCAAGGAGTTTAACATACTGGGAGCCAGAGGTGGATGAGGAAATGGTGTGGGCAGAGTGATGAGGTGCCGGGTGAGAGAACCGGAGTCATCCCAGGTCAGCCCCCATGGGCGGGCCGGAGGAGCTCTTGCGTGACCGGTTTGAGTCAGGTGGGCCGGGAGGACAGTCCAGGTGAAGGGTCACTGAGGCCAGCCCATGGGTTGGGCAGGGTTTGTTCTCAGTAGTACTGGGACACAAACTGTGGAATGTGGGGTTACACCTTAGTGCTCTGCAGAGCTCTGTAAAGTATGCATCAAGACAGTGATCCAGGCAGGCCTGGCAGCACACACCCAGAACCCCAGCACTCGAGAGGCTGAGGCAGGAGGATAACCACGAGTTTGAGGCCAGCCTGGGCTACATAGTGAGAACCTGTCAAAAACTAAACAAAACAGTTACCCTACAAGCCTTCCTCAGCTACTGTTCCCAGGTTGTTTTTTTTGTTTTTGTTTGTTTGTTTTTGCCTTAAAAGCAGTTCAAGATGCCTATAATCCCACACTGTATATATTCTATACTTTGAAAAATTTGAAGCACTTAAGGAAATGCAGAATCTCTGTAACTTTACTGTCAATAGCAAATCCACACCTGTTACATTTCTGCCGTGTCAGTCTCTGTGCATCCCTGAGGAGTGTGGTTGGTGTCATTCCTGCCCCTGTGTAAAGGCCATGTATGTTACACTTCCTGTAGAGCTCAAGCAGCAGAAAAGCCAGCACCTCTCTGCATAGCTCCCTGTGCCTGTGCCTTGAAGGGAGGCGGGGTCCCTTCTTGATTGCCTCATGTCTTGTCAGCACAGCACCAAGGGCCAGTGTCCAGAAGGGCTTTGGACACTAGGCCCGGGCAGGCTTTCTCTGCTGCCCCAAAAAGGCCCAGTCATTCTTGGGAGGCAGCGCAGTTCCTTCCCCGAGTCAGGCTGTGCTTTTCACCAGGCAAAGCTCTCTTAAGCAGTGTGGTGTAATCGAGTGCCTTTGGGTATCATTCCAAGTGTTGCCTTTGCTCTGAAAGCCACTCCTTCTGGCTTCCCTACTACATCCTCACCTTCTACCTTAAGTATTTACTTGCCTGTTAGAAAGCACCAGAGCCAGGGAGCCAGGTTTCTGGAAATTTCACTTGCCTTTGCAGAGGTTGCTTAACTCAAACTGACCTTCATGCTGGCTGAAACTTCCCTCTCTGTTCTCTTTGCCTTGAACTATTCAGTGCCTCAAGTGGCAAGTTGACAGCATTTGCCAGAGTGGAATTTATGATAGAGCTGCGTGCTAGGTTCTGGCCTCTTGCAGGCTGGGGGTGGATTTGCATCAGCCAGGCCCCTGTCATCACAGGCGACCCAGCTGGTTTTCATGAACGCCACTCTTGATCACCTGTCCCAAGCTAGAAGATGGTGACAGATGCCCAGGCCAGCGTGTTAGCAAGATCCCCTGAGCTGTGCACTCCACGGAAACTGCTACCCTGCCAGTTCCCAACTAAGATGCGACCACCTGAACTAAGACCTGCAGAAAAGGTTTTTCCAAGGCAACATCAACCTTCAAGGGTGGCAGCAAGGGATTGTGGCTCATGGTGGGCTGCTGTCCCCTGGGTCCTCCTGAGAGTGGAGCAGAGGTGGTGGTGGGCAGGCAGAGCTGCCTGCTGTGTCTGGACTGGACTGAAAACATTCCAGCTCTGAACCCCACATTGGGCCTCGACCCTGCAGGAGTCTATACCATCAGACTCTGTCCTGCTCTGTCCATAACACTCCATATTTGCTCCCCAGCTGGCTCCAGGAGTTACAAATTTGGCTTAAATTGTCCTCATTTTTAAAGAGTAAAGAAAATGGCATTTCATTTTTAATTTTGATTTATTATTATTTCGTTTTTTTAGGCAGGCTTTCCTTCAAACGTGTAGTTCTGACTTGGACTGGGGTAGATGTGTGCATGTGAGGGTTTCGTTTTCTTATCTCTTTTCCTTCCGTGTCATGTAGTAGTGGGGTCCTTGTTGCTTCCTTCTTCGCCAAGATACACACCCAGCTGACAAATGCATACTCTTCCCCGTGGACCTAAGTGGTGGGGGTTAGGCAGCGGGGATAGTTATGTTCCATTTCCAAATTAAAGTTGGTTGGGGTTATGTTTGGTGTGGTTTTGGAGGTGTTTCCCTTCCTTAGAGCAGCCTGTGACTTAATGGTAATAATTAGGCAGAAGCTTATCTTCTCTGCAGATGCCAGTGTTACAGAGGGACTGACTCTCACCAGAGACCGGATGACAGCATCCAGGGATATTTTTAGAATGGGTCTCCTCATTCATTTGGTCTCTGCATTTCATTTTCCTTCCATCAACAGCCTGATTTCAAACTTACTTAGTGGGCAGGGAGAGGGGAGGGGAACATTTTAATGGAGGTCACTGATGAGACGGGCATTTTCATATTTATTGTTAATTGCTATATTGCCTAGGAACTGTGGAGTAACAGCTGTAATTCTATTAGCTATATGTGCTTCCTTTTCTTTCCAAAGGTTTTGCCTAACACAGTGTTTTAAGCTAGAAGGGTGTCAACACACAGGAGCCTCACAGTTAGCTAAAGAGCCGTTCCTGAATCCATGTGAGAATGACCTGAGGTTCCTTACAGCCCATTATCATACCCAAGCTAAGGATCAGCTCATTCCCAGCTCTGCAGCTGGTTTCAACACTGAACACACACGCCACTCTGTTAGTCTTTGAGTCAGATAAACATGCAGACTGTGAACAGAAGAACCTTCCCAAGTCTAAGACAGCTGAGTTGCTACTTTCCATAGAATTGTTTTTCTTATCCTGGTCTTTATTGTAAGTGGTAGTCCTGGTGTTCTTCTTACAAGGATGATTATATTCAACGTGTCTGTTTTTTAAAAATGCTTTCATAGTGTTTTACATCTGTTTTCCTACACACACGCACACACACACACACACACTCACTCCACTAGCGTCTTTCAGTTGTGTGGAGAGAGGGTTTCTCTATTAAATGCGTCCTCTGTAGGAGCTGCCTCTGTACCTAGACCTGGGGCCTCTGGCTCCTCCTGTGGGCACAGAGGTGGCTTCCTGAACAGGCCTTTTTGGGAGGGAGGGCACTGCCTAAGACCCTGGAGGAAGCTGCAGGACTAGCATCACAGCTGGTCCTACTGCATTCTGCAGCGTGGGAAAGAGTGATGTTAGTGTCTCTCCCTAATGATGATGCTCCCAGACGGTTCTGGGCCTTTTGTGGAGGGAATGAGTATGTGGCCTAGGGTTGTTGATGCCATGGGTGCCTAAATATCCTCCATCTCTGTTTCTGCCCTGCCGGACCAGTGGCTGCTGCAGAGGGAGCTGCCTGCTTTACCTCTGTACCTAAGGGAATGAAGCGTGTCACCCTCCTGCTCTGCACTGGTTTCCACGGCAGAATAATTACCACCAAAGGGAGCCAGGGAGGTGGTCTGAATTAGGTAATACCTTGCCACTTTTCCCTTGATACTTAGCGAAAGTCAGGACCGGGAATTGGGGACCATAGTTCCCTGCTGACTAATTGCATAGTGATGTTTGATTGTGATTTATTAAGTGTTATTGTGAAGGAAAAAAGAATTCCCTTTATGGTACTGTATCTGAGAGCCCCTGTCCAGTGCTTCGGGGCCCTGCTGAAGTACGTACAATAGCAGCAGCTCTAGCAGGCCACATTCCTCACAGATGGGTCTGGCATTTATTTGAGCTTTTATTCCTCTGAAATTAATAAGCCATTATTTTATGGTCCAAGATAATATTGTCTAGTCACTTTTAAAGCAGAGAGTACCTCGAAAAAGCCTAATCAGGGAAACTAAACACAAAAAATTAATGGGGAGAGAGGGCCTTTTTATTTTTCCCCCTGCTTGGTTCTCTCTGCCTCCAAAAAAACAAGTTCACTGCTCATCAGAGCCGTAGCAAGGGAAATAGGCCCATGGATCTGTGATATTCTGCATACTGGGTCCTGCTGTCCTGGCATATGTCAGCAGCAAAAGGTGAGGTTGTCAGCAAGGGTGGAGTCGTGGATGAGACAGTCCTCAAGGGCACTTGTAGAAACCCCAAAGGAAACGAACGTGTATTCCATAGAGTATCTCCTTTGGGGGGGCAAGAGGCAGAGGTGTGTAAGACATCATGCGTGTGTGTGTGTGTGTGTGTGTGTGTGTGTGTGTGTGTGTGTGGTTATTGATGTATTTTTCATCCCGTGGTCCCTTCGGTGAGACAGTCAAGTTCTTAGTGCCATCTGCCACTCTGCCACTTTCCTCTACACGTCTGAGCCGAGAGCCTTTTTTTTACAACCCTGACAGCTGACACTGTAAACCAAAGATCTTGCAGCCGGAGGCCTGTCTCATTGTGTCTCGTCGGTTGCTTTCGCTGCGTCTCTGAGAGTATACCTTTTTGGTTAATCTTCTTCACTTTCTGGGCTCAGTGGCTGCATGCAGTGGGCTAAGACTGGTCTCAGTGTGGTGCTCTGGCCATCTGCTGTGCCTTCCCATCACAGACGGACGAAGACAACATAAACGTTAGTTAATAATAAGATGTTTTAGGAGATTCGGCTCTGGGGGTGTTATGTAACGTTTTTCTCCGAAGATTTTTGATACAAAAATCACATTGCTAAGACAGCCCACTTAGAGATGCCTTGCCTCTCCTGTGGTGGGCCAGGCAAGGTTACTCACGCTCTGCAGACTTCCCAGGCTTTTGTGGAAAGGGGCCATGGCATCTTTCCTTGTATCCAGGTCCTAAAAGAAAGGGTGCCAAGCCAGTTTGGTTACTCTGCCTGGCCAGTGGGAGAAAGCCAAAGAAGAATAACTGGTTTTTTTCTGATTTTAGCATGGAAGTCCCGTCTCTCAGCAAACCCCTCTGTCCAAAACAAACTCTATATGTACCCTGGGTCCCTGCCCTTAATAGGACCCTCTCAAACACTCTGTAACTTCCTAAAGTGAATGATCCCATTGCTTTGCACTTTTCAACTTTAGAGCATTCTGTAATAATGACACAATAAGAAATAAGGTAACTAACACTTGGTCTTTGGCCTGGGACTTGGAGGCCTTTGAAATACGGTAACAAACTACCCTAACTGCATGTCCCTCAGACTGTGGAACAGGGGGCCAACGCCACGTGCCTCCCAGGTGCCCCATTGCTCTTTGAAGCCCTTAATCGTGTCTTGCTTTCTTTTCTCCTCCCTTAGACCCTCAAACTGACACAAGACCTACAGAGAAAACCCTTTGCCAAATCTGCTCTCAGCAAGTGGACAGTGACACCGTTTACAGCTTAACACCTTGTGAATCCTGCGTCCTTCTCCTAACCCAGCAGAGACTGTTAATGGCCCCTTGCCCTGGGTGAAGCACTTACCCGAGAACAGAACTTTACAAAGTATGCAAAATCTTCCTTGTCTGGAGTGGTGAGCCACCTGCCGTGGAGGACAGCACCCCAACAGCACCACCACCCTCATGCAGAGCACACCAGGAGCCCCCGTTGGTGATTCTGTGGTGTTTTAATATCGCCATGGTTTGTGGGATGTTTTAAATGTTAGTTTTCTGTTTGTTTTCTTTGACTTTCTGAGTTTTCCACACGCATTGACTTGCAGTACTTTTCTGTTAAAATGTTATCCATCCTTCCCCTGGTGAATTTAAAAACAGAAGGCAAATGTTGTATCAATTACATTCTGGCTGTGGGCATCACAAACTTTTGAGCCCGTGATGCTCCATAGCTAACATAGTACATAAACTGTAGGGGGATTTTCTTTCTTTTGTTTGGTAGAAAATTATCCTTTTTAAGAAACTCTGAGCAGTGGCACAATTGTTTGCAGTGCGCACCCGTCCAGGCCTGAGCCACACCTCGGTGGAACGGCGCGTGGCGTCTGGCCCAGTCCATGTGTGCGGTTCTGAGCCCTCGGTGCCTGCACTGCGCCGGCCGGGTCAGCAGGCTGTGGTCTTCTGTAGCATCCTCAGCTATCATGGTGGACAGTTGGCCTGTCGTGTAGAAACTAGGGTCTTTCCAGGAAAGAAACCAGCTCAGCTGTCCCCTCAATTGCCAAGTGCCACTAAAGGATGTATTTTTAATACACACCCTGGATTATTTTCAGCCTTGCTGTGCATACTCTGATCTTCTAGAAGTACATGAATGAAAGGCGGTAGCATACAAACCGATTTTTTTTGTATAAGCCTAGGTTATAATTGTACAAGTGACCCAGTGGAAGTACAAGATAAGGCAGTTTTAACCTTTTTTTTTTTTTTAAGACTTTCTGCTTCTGTGGATTTCATTTTGTTTCCAAAAAGTTATGGTGCTGTATAGGTGCTTTCCGTTTAACTTGGGAAGTGTGATTGTACTTGTTACCCTCTTTAGCAGGCAGAGTAGTGGGGAACACCTTTGGTACATACAGAACTGGTGTAACGCCCTCTAATTAGCACAGCAAATACATGTCTCCAAAGTGATATATGAAGACTATTTTCTTTGCATAAAAAAGCATTAGGCATATAAATGTGTATTTTATCGTGTGCAGTACTTAAATGGAACCTCGTGCATGGGTATTAGGAATAGGGTCTAGTGTTTTGTCACAGACTGCCCCGCTTGACCCTGCTGATGCTTGCGCTGTGGCCATGGACACCAACTCAGTTGTGCCACCTGATCCCCTGTACCCCACCGGCCGCCAGGGGCCCCCTGGTGTGTCTTTGCTTTATGACTACTTTGGGGGTGATATTGGTGGTAATCACAGCTCCTAGCATAATGAGTTCCATTTGGTATTGTCAGACATCACTCCTGCCTCACTTGGATTGTCACATTTGAGCGACGGCCTGTTGATCTCACCCTGCCTTTTACTGAATCTGTAAATTGTTGTGCAGTTGTGATTATAGTAGGCCTATAGCATATCACCTTTTCTAAACTGCTACACGTTTATAATCTTCATTTTAAAAGTGTGTATGATTTTTTAAAATATGTATTCACATGGTCTGCTTGTCAGTGAGCCAGACTAGCTTACTGTATTCCTTTATAATAATGCTAGCCACTCTCTTGATCCTTCAGTAGTCGTTATATTCAAGGACTGTCCAAAATCAGCAAAGAGGCTACCTCTCTGGCTTCCTGAGTGATGCCACCTGGGTGGGGATGTATCCCAGAAGTAGTGACAGCAGCTCAGAGGAACAGGAGGCAGAGGGGTGAGAGATGTCAGAGACAGGGAGAATCCCAAGTGCTTCCAGCGTACAGGCCCTGAGAGTTCTCTCCGGAGTTCAAAGAAACAAACTAGCTACTTATCTATGCAGTTTTACAGATTCTGGCCAGAGCTGCTGTGGGAGCAAAAAAGGCAGCTTTCTAATGCGTTCCAGCTTTCAGATGTTGACTTCCTGTCAGAAACCTGACATCACCGTTATTTTCTTCTTTTCTGGTGTTTGTTGGGTTTTGGGCACAGTGTCTTATGAAGTGGCCTAGAATCATGTTATAATTTAATCTGAAAGAGCTGAAAGAGAGACAAAGGGACCTGAGGATAGGGCAGCCACAGAATAGACTGAGAAAAGGAAGAGGTGTGCTCTGGTTTTCTTTTTTTCTTTTTAAAATCGAACAGCATCCACGTATGCGGTGTTCTGCAGCTCTAAGCCCAGGGCCACATCAAGTACAACAGCTTACAGAGAGCCTGGGAGAAGGTGGAGCAAGATGAGATAGCAGGGCCTGTCTAGAATCCCCCGGCCTCATGCTCAGCTGCTTTCCTCTAGCCAGGCCAGCCTCCCTGAGATAGGCTGGGTTCTAAGGTGTCAGACTGGGCAGAAGTGCACCCTGAGGCCTCTGCTCCTTAGACGGTACCCTATTTTCCAGAAAGGTCAACTGGCGGCTCCTAGATTGCCCCCAAAAGCCTCGTGTCCCTAATCACAGATGTTCTGATCTGGAGCATCTCCGCGGATTCCTTAGCAGCCCTGGGCCATCAACAGTAACATTCAAGCCCTGGTAAGAACCTGCTAGCTGACCTGCTTTGTGACAGAAGTTAGGAAGTAGAGACCTGGCACGGAAAATGTGACATGCACTCTGAGGCTCTCTCTCTTTGGGCTCCAGAGCCTGGCCTCTGTACCAAAGCTAGAAAAGAGCTTTATCACAAGCCTTCACAGTCCCGGCACGAGGGCGGCCCCTGTGGTCAGTGCCCCCCATGAACTGTGAATGAATCCGCTTTCTTCGCTTGCTTCCCCGGCAACGTGACGAATGCTGAAGTCCACTCGGAAGCTTTTTTTTCCAAGCCTGACTCATGAGAGTGTCATTCACACACGTGTAAGGTGCACTTCATTTTTGGTGTTTTTAGCATCCTGTGTGTTATTTCCTCAGCCTGAGAGAGGACATCGTGGCTCACTACTCAGGACAGGTGTGCCCTCTCTCAGGGCGTAACTCGGGTGGCTTCTAAACTTGTACACAGTTTAAGGATTATAGGGACAGACTTTGCCTCTGAGTAATGAATATATAATCCACTTAAAGAAAAAGGAACATTTGAATCACTTGGAAAAGTCCTTCAAGGGTAAAGTAGTTTTGTTTTGTTTTTTAAAAAGCAAGTACTCCACTGCACTTGCTAGTGCCAAGGGCTGATGGGGGGAATCTTAAGTGTTTTTTCTCCCTCAAAGCAAAAAGAAAATCCTTGACAGCTCTGAACTCTTATTTTTCTTTTTTTTTTTATGTATTTGTATAACATCATATGATTCAGCATAATGTTTTCTTAATTAAAGAGAAGCAAAACTTTTGATAGAAATACAATCACTACAAAAGAGAAAAAGCCAGCCCCACCCGGAGCCTGGTGGAGGCAGGGCATGAGAAGGGGAATAAGTTCTTGCCTGTCAAAAAGATCCCGAAGCAGCAGCCCAAGCAGCTAAAGAGAGCATCGCATTTGATCTAAATCTTAAGTAGGTAACATTTTAGGCAGGTTAAATGAATGTTTTCCTCTCGTTTATTTTTATTTGTATTTTCCTTTGAAGAATGATCAAGAGGCCTCTGCCACACTCCAGAAATATTTGTGCAACTGCTTTGAAAAACCTGTGTGTCTTGTCACTTATTTCTCTAAAATTATCTCATTGCCTGGCAATCAGTCTTCTCTTGTTTACTTGTCCCAGCACCTTATATACGTGGGAAATATAAACAGATGGGAAAGAGGACCAGAAAAATTAGTACCAAGAAAATTACATTGTGCATTTTGGCTTCACATGTTTAACTTTTTTTTTTTTTTAAGAAAAAAGTTGCATGAATGGAAAAAAATCTGTATACAGTATCTGTAAAACTGTATTATCTGTTTCAATTTCTTGCTCACAACCCATACAAAATAGAACTAAATATGGTGCCCAGCCATATTCAAATACCTAAGAATCCAGCAGTTCACCCTTTGGTTTGAAGCACCTCATCTTTTGTTTCCAAGCGAACACTATCATATTGCATTCTTATCTTGGATTTTGTGTAATCATGTGTTGACATGAATTAACAACTCTGCCACCTTTCTTCCTAAGGATCAAAACCAGTTTGGGAATCTTCCCCTTTCCAAATGAAATGAAGATGCAGTACTTACTTTCCTTGGTGTTTGTAGATATTGCCTTGTGTATTCCATTAAAAACCGTAATCTAGTTTGTAAAAGAGATGGTGACGCATGTAAATAAAGCATCAATGACACTTTTGTCTTACTCCAAGAAGGTTTTTTTGTCCCTCCACCCTTTTGTTTAATCATAGGAATGGAACAGCCTGGGTCTTTCTCAAGGGCTTTCTGTGGGATTACTTCACAGCCTGGAAGAAGCACAGAGCTGAGAGACCATCCTGAGACCTTAAATGAACCTACTAAACTTTCTCCAGCCTCCTTTTGACCTCCATGGACAACCAGATAATTTAATAAAAGCAGATTTATGAAGTTGTTCCTACTGGTCGATAGCCACTCGTGGTGTGTACAGAGTCATGTCCCAAAGGAGCCTTTAAGTGCAGGGTTCAGGACTTAGACTCTGCCAGCCCTGAGTGCCAGGGGTTTAACCTGTGACTGGTTTGACCAGTTAGGTCCTTCTCACATGACCACAGCAAATGAACATCAGTCATCAACAGGCATCTTACATCAAAAGACAAACAGTTTCAGGCTTCTGCAGTAATCAATAAACATTTCCTCTGGGTGTACATTTAGGGCCACCTCAGTTATATTAGTATGAACTCCACCCTACTGTAAAACTATTCTTAGTAGCCTGGATTATGTTTCTTTAATAGATACATTATAAAAATTACCGAGTTTACGGACCCCCCCCCCTCCAATCTAGCTTAAAGGCCCCAAGCAATATGATGGATTCTTTAAACCAAGGAGGTGAGAAAGTTATTAAAGTTGGCCCTTTGGGATAAGTCCATAGTGACAGTCTTGCTTTCATTAGTCTCTTCCTACCGTTTTAATTACTGCAAAGCTGCCAGCACCATCTGGGAAGGGTATTTCACTTGCACTTGCATTGCAAAAAGTAATCATCTCTCAAAAAGCAGTAACCTCTTAAAAGATTAAAGGTGGAAAGCTAATTCCAATTGTCACGAGATTCTCAGTACAGAACCCCCCCCCCAAGAAAAACCAGGTAAAAATGCAAGCAAAAACTAGTTCATGATGAACAGTTACTAGATCAGCCTGAACTGTGGCAGCACTCAGACCTTGTCCAGCACCAAGAGGACCATGACTAGAGCCTGCCCTCAACCAGTGACCTTGCTGAGTGTTCCAGCTTCTGCATCAACTTTGAAAGAGGAAAATTTGAACGAATCCCTAAAACACTTGAGAAACTTAATAGAGCTCGGATGTATCAGCTGAGTCACCCCTGCCATGACTAGTGCAAGGACCACAGTTAGAGGAAGGCGGGGCCCCCCAGGACCTACAACGGCACAGTACGGGGTGATGGCTTTCTTGGCCTTTCCAGTGGGCCACGTAAACATATTTCCTGGGTGGCCTGATGTGCCTCCAACAAGACACGGTAGGGGCTGCCGTAGAGCGGGGAGTGTATTGGAGGTGAGTGTGGGGAGAGGCACTCAGGAAGGGGGCCGGCTCCTGCTCTGGCCATCTCCACCAGAGAGCAGCGGTACTGACCGGCTCATGGGACCATCTCAGTGAAGCTGGGGCGAGGGTCCTCCCCCACTCCCGGGTTTTTCTTGTTCAAAGTTGAAAGAGGACGATTAGAAGCAGTTGTTGAGACCTGAAGGAAATCAGATTGTGTGTGTGTGTGTGTGTGTGTGTGTGTGTGTGTGTGTGGTTCTGCCTAACGATAATGGCCCAGAAAGGTTAGATTTTGCCTCCCATCTCTGAGGACTTGGTAGAGACACGTTACAAACATCCCCAGTCCCTGCTTGTAAAGAGAAATCACGAGGCCTTTCTTGGGTTGGCATCAGATTTCCTCTGTGAGCCTCCCATTTACCATGGCACCTCCTGTGTGCCAGCCTGTCATGGCAAGATGGCCAAAGTGTCCGGGCCCACCGGTGCTCTCCTAGATCAACACAACCCTCATGTGCCACTAAGAGATGTAGAAGAGCTGGGCCAGCACAAAAGGTTGACATTTGAGCCAAAAGGCCGGAGTGGGTCAGGCTCTCTCTGAAGGGGTAGACAACTCCAGACAAAGGCAGGAGACAGGGAAAATTAGGACATCCTCAAGAAACAACAAGGAGGGGAATTGGGGGCTTAAAGACCTCGAAGAAGACAGGTGAGAAGTCAGACGAGAAAAGCAGGCTGCCAGAAAACTCCAGACTGAGAAGCCCGAACCGTTTGAGAAGGTGTGGGAAGCCAGCAAGGCTGCGACCTGATGGGTAAGAGCTGAACTGGCCTTTTTTAAAGGAACAGGCCTGCGGGGTGTGGAGAGGTGGACCCCAGGAAATGTGTTGAGGAAGAGAGAAGCCGTGGCAAATCTAGAACTCCGCACATCAGGCCACCCAGGAAATAATGCTTACGTGGCCCACTGGAAAGTCCAGGAAAGCTGCTCCAGGTCTCAAGTGACCTACTCTGGGTGGCCCCAAGGGCTGAGCCATCAGCAGCTTACGTGGCGTGACTGGCGTGACTTCCCCACCGAGGTGAGAGGCTGGGAGCCAGATGTCAGGCGAAGCTTGGTGATGGGTTAGTCTGGGGAGGGAGGCAAGAGTTTCGCTCTCAAGTCCTCACCTTGTGCGCTATTTTAACTTAGCAAAGTGAGAGTGTATTGCTTTTACAATGCTAAATATAGCTTTGAAACCGTAGAGGTGGACTGTCTGACTCCTCCTCTTCCGAGACCCAGGGAACAAGGAATAAGGTGGGAAGGATATTGGGGGATCAATGTGGAGGTAATATGGTAACTACACTGTCTCAAAGGAACCTGAAGGATCAGTGAATAGTATCATTGCGGCTCTGTTGTGTCTTCACGACTTTAGGTTTCCTTGCCTCTCTCTCTGAACATCTTAACTATCATAGCACAGCTTAAGGAGTACCTAATCCAAACAAAGGAGTATTACACATCGGTTAACATAATAATTATGAAGACTTCATGTACACAGGGAATGTTTACATCAGGTACTAAGAAATGTAATTATTCATGGTTTTTATGATCTTATATATTGATACAAGAAAAATAAAATGCAGAGGCACAAGTAGTATTGTATGAGTGTGAAGCTATGACTGGGAAGAAGTATTAAAAATAAAATAGACGGGTACAGGGATATAGCTCAACGACACAGCGTCTGCCTGGTGAGCATGAGGCCCTGAGTTCTAGTCTCAATATCCAAAAAATAAATACATACATAAAAATAAAATATAGAAATAGGAATAATTCTTGTGTTTTGTATACTGTGAGCCTTTCCACAAGACTTAGGCCCTGGCTGTTGCCCCTGAAGTCAGAGAATATCTGAGCCATCTATCTGCCAATTGAGTCCCAGCTGGCAGGAGCAGGGACTAGAATCGTGGCCCTGTCCAGCAGGGTAGCAGAATCTCCTTCCACCCTTCCACCAAGATGCACCTGAAGACCCTCCCCTTCCCCCCAAAAAAAAGCAGTGTTCATACTAAAACATGGCCCCAAAGACAAATGGCCATTGTATGAGGATAACTGGGGAATGGGTTTTTTTGTTCAAATTGTCTTCATTTGGTTGTACTGTAATTTTAAGTTACTATTTGCAAAAGAATGTGTGATTTACAAGCCAGAAAGCAAAAAGATATAAAGAATGTCTTCCTCCCATTCTTGAACTCTATTACCCAGTTCCTCCCACCCCAAAGGATCTTGTGTCTAACCTTTTGTTCATACAAGAAGTACACTAGGGCCGGGGATTTAGCTCAGTGGCATAAATGCCTGCCTTGCAAGCTTGCAGTCATGAGTTTGATCCCCGGTACCAAGATTAAAAAAAAAAAAGGACACTATTACCATCTCAGTTTTTTTTTTCTTTTTTGTGGTGTTGAAGTTAGAATCCAGAGCCTTGTGCATGCAAGGCAGAAACTACCACATCCCCAGCCCTTTTTCATGTTTTTGAGACAAGGTTGGGGGCCAAAGAGCTCAGACTTGTTTCCTTTGGGGTGACAGCTCCCCTCTGGAATTCTGGGAGGTGAGAGAGCCCAGCTGTCAGGCCAACCCTGGCCTAAAACTCATTGTGTAGCTCAGACTGACCTCAAACTCACAACAGTCCTCCTGCTCAGCCTCCAGAATACTGGGATCCCAAACGTATGTCACCGGGCCCAGCCCTCATCCTGCATTTTGAATGAATTTCTCACACATGGAGGAGTTACAGTAGCACATAAAAAGCTGTCACCCACTTTTTTATGGTTACACTGTCTTCCATTATATGAATGCATCGTGACTGTTTAAACCAGGAGTCCCTGATTAATAACGCTGGACTTTGGATCGTTTCCAAGCATCAGTTGTCACCACCGTACTGCAACAAATAACCTTACACATACATCATTTCATCCATGTGCGAGAATTAATGCCCAAACGTGGAACTGCTGGGTGAAAGAATATAAATATTCATAATTTTGGCAGAGGTTGACTAAACTGCCCTCCATGTTACAGTTCATACCACTAATAGCATGTGTGAGATTCCCTGTTTCCTTATGGCCTCCTATTTTTAATATTTTTAAAGTGAGTTGCAAATCTGTGTTTCCTTCATCCCTTCTAAACTGTAAATTAGTACCCAAGGTAAGGTGAGGGGCTGGACAAGAAGGTAAGGATGAGGGTGGAGGTAGGAGGAGCCTTAGGAGGTGGCGTCAGCTCACCCCATGATGGGCAGGAAGGAGGAGTAAATCTGGGTGCTCAAGTGATTTCTGCACTCTGAAGAGTCACTCTGCAAACCTATCCAACCAGTCTGGGCCAACAGCTCCTCCCCTCGCACCACCAGCTTGGATCGCCCTGCCTTAGGGTCGGTCAGTAGCCTGACCTGACAGCTGGGCTCTCTCACCTCCCAGAATTCCAGAGGGGAGCTGTCACCCCAAAGGAAACAAGTCTGAGCTCTTTGGCCCCAAACCATGCACCAAGACCTATTCAAAGGGGGATTGCATAACCAGCTGGAATACAGCCTGCTGGGGCACATGCTCCAGGGCCAGGCCTGGGGACAACAGTCCCCGAGCAAGCCTGCCAGCCTTCTGAGCAGGGCTGTCCCTGGTTTGGGGCCTCTCCTGTATCTGGCTCTTCCTCCTTTGGGGATACTTGATCCTCAAAGGAGAAGCTCTACACCCTCCTACCACCTACTATGCAGATTGGCGTCAAGGAGAGGGCCTTTGGTTTCTGCATACACAAGCTAGTAGGTGGCTTACTACAGAGGGAGCTGGATTGGCAATAAGCCCTTTATACCGCTGTGGGGTGGAAGGGCAGCAGATATAGAGATGGAGCTGCCTCAGCTGGAATCCAATCTGGCGAATTCATTTGGCTGATGAGTGAACTAACCTCTCTTAGACTTGGTCCTGTGGCTGATGAAATGGAATCAAGGCTGCCTGTCCTGCAGGGTCTTGTGGATGGCGAGAGAGCCCGCCTGCAAGTCTCTGCATACTTCAAGCAAATCCACGGCAAGCCCTTCAGCCAGGTCTTTTATCTCTGTAGACACATCTTGGTCTGTATCCATGGGTGGAATGTTTTTATCATATGAAAACATACAGCAAAATCAATCTGACATGAATGAACCCACCAGTATAATTAGATTTCATAGTGACCAAGAATGAAAAATAATGACTGGAGGGTCCTCTGCTCTTGCTTTCTCTGATATTCTTCAGTGTGTTGGCAGAGGACATGCTCATCTTCGTCTTCCTCCAAAATGTGTTATTATAGAGTCAAATTCATGATGTCAGGGAAGAGGCTCAAAAGACTTAATTCTGGCCCTTCCTAGCTAGCCAGAGCTATGCATCCTTGTACCACTCATTTGCATGTCCCTGGGAGTCAGTTCCCTCACCTGCAATTTCTACTTCATGGGCATCCAGTGCTTCATAAGTGATAATGCTGAGCACAGGCACGGAGCACACACTTTACAGAGCACCACACATGGGACAGGACCACTGATGTCACCTTGAGTCAGGAAGTTGACAAGTCCTGATCCACTGATTCTGCAGGGAAACTGAGGCAAAGCCCAATATCAGATCAAAGGTTCACTATTCCAGAAAGGAGATCTGTCCTCTGGCCCAGGTCTCCAAAGCCATGTGCTTAATGTAGAGGAAATGTGAAGATGGGGCTGGGTGGGTATAGAGTCCATCCTGAAGGGATAGAGAAAGAATAAAGAAAGAAAGAGATAGAAATGGGGATTAAGAGGTAGAGATGGAGACAGGGATGGAGCGGACAGGACAAGTGTGGCAGTGAGAGTGGAAATGGAGTGGCTTGTTCTACGATGTCCATTTCAGAGGCGACAGTGCATCCTGTGTAGCTGTCAGCCTTATAATATGCCAATGTCTTATGGAGTCCCTCCAGTTCCTGTCCCAAAAAAGTGTAGGGCCTGTGGTGGCCCAACTGGAACCTCTGTCTGATGCAGACAGGAGGGCAGGGTGATTTGCCACTAGTCTGATGGGTCAGGGAATGGCAGCCTTGAATGAATGAAGGAACACTGTCTCCTGGATTGTGTGTGTTTGTGGTGTGGGGAGGGGCCCTTTGAGGCTGCTATCCCAGGATGGGTACAGATGGGGCCCCTCCTGCCCAGGACTCTGTTGTGGCCCAACAGAGTGTAGAAAGAATACAATTAAAGAAGACCCAACACAATAGTGTTGTAACAGAAAATCCGCCCCCCCAGCCAGTATACTTTAGCTTCTTAGTTGCCCAGGTAACAGTTCCTGTTCCAGTTCCACTTGCTCCTGTCTCTTAGAAATAGCTGGTCACTATGATGCATACTGTAAGAACCAACCCCCAATTGACAAGCCATTCTGCCTCCGTACTTCCTGCTTGCTTATTCCATATAAGCCCTAGACCGCCAGAGGTCAGGGTCTGATATTTTCCGAATGATCCCAATCTGTACCTGTTGACATAACCAAGTCTTCCTCCAAACCCTGGGTGTTGTTTCTGTGTTTCTGATTCCCCCTGCATCTGGTGTATCGGCTGAGAAGACCAACTGTGATGACCTCTTTGGTCACTGACCTCTCCAGGTCCTGACAGGAAGGCATGCCCTCAAGATTTCTCAAGACCCCTGGAATGTCTAGAGGAGAATTCCTGGCTCCCTGCTCAAGTGGCTCTCATCAGACCCCAAAGGGAGGAGGAAACTGTCTGCCTACCTGCCTGCTTGATTCTGGTAAGACTCCCAGGGCACCCCAATTAATTATTCTCTCAGTCCTGCTCAGTTCAAGCAGAAGAAGAGTTGATCAACACTTGTTAGTTAAGACCACCCTTAAGGAAAGTGGAGTTGGAATGTTTAACCTCTAAGTTCCTGCTGAACAAATGTGTGAGTAAGTGGATAGACAGCATAAGCAATATGCTTGGTGCTCCATCGGTGCACCAAGACTGGGAAGCAGTGATCACAGTGGCTTGATCAGGTCCCCACATGTGGTTCTTCAGCAATCAACATATGGCATAACAGAATCCTTACACCCTCCTTAGCTAAATTGTACCTGAATCTCCACAAAGGGTGTGGCCAGGTGGGCATCTGAATGGTGTCTCTCTCAGGGGTACCCACCTTTTGTCTGTTGTGCCATTGTTCAAGGGTACAAAAACATGTAGGAAGTCAGAGATAGGTATTAATTAGTCAAAACCCACAGTCTCTGACTGCAAGAAAAAAGCTTTGTACAGAGTTAAAAATGAAATCAAACTGCTCCTTGCATCTCAAAGAGGAAAGAAAAGAAAAGAAAAGCCCATTCTTCCTTACCCTTGTCAGCTGTTGCAGTTTACACTCCACCCTCTACTGCTGACTTGTCTACTTCCAGCCAATTAAACTGTTTCCAGCTAGCCATTTCCACCTATCCTGGTTGGATGGCATCATGCAATGCCCACCTGAGATGACTGTTAACAATTTCTTCTGAGTTCTACATTTTGACTGAGGAAAAATTGAACTGTCAGCCCTGACACATGAGTTGTCCTCTGTTGGACCTGAATAGATAGGACAGAATGAGCTCTATCAAATTGGGCCCCTGAGAGCCCACAATCATTGCAAAAGGTAAGTGAAAACCTGTGACTTGCCTGGTAGACAATGGCATAGAATTTTCTGTCTTCAAAAGCTCCCACTGTCAAAAAGTTACCATCTCAGGGGCAACTAGGACTCTTGCCTCTTGCCTTGCCTACCAGCCTGGGGGTACGGCTCACCAAACATGAATTCTTGTATCAGCCATTATGATGCCTGCATCAGCCTGAGACAGATAACTGCAATCCTGAAGTTCTAAAAACTCTCCTGCCATAGGTGCAGACTAGACTCACCTCTGGGCCTGGCCATCAACCATGTTTCCTCACCATGACTCCTGATGTTATCAGATGTCATGGGAAGCACAAACAGGAATCCAGCCCCCACAGCAGTTCAAGATCCTGATAGACTGTTAATCACCCTGGACAAGATCTCTGTGTGATAAACTCCATCATGGGGCGACCCTCACCTGCATTAAACAGTGTCCCATGCCATGAGAGGCTCAGCTAGAAATTCAACCACACATCCAGAAGTTTCAGAACTGCAAAATGTTCATAGACTGTCAGACTGCTAAAATAAACCTCTCCTGCCTGTAAAGCTGGTTCAAGAGCTCCATATGCATTGCCTTAGTCTTCTGCCACCCACAGCCTGCTGGTACACCTATATGGACCTGAAGAATGCCTTCTACTGCCTTCGGTTGGCTCCCATCAGCCAGCCCTTCATCACAAAGACTCCAGTTCTGGACTCAAAGGTTAACTGACTTGGACTCAACCTCCCAGAGGTTCAAAAACTTGTTTATCTTCTTTGGGGAAGATCACTGCTCTTCTGATTGATAACACCCAAACTGCCTGCTGGAAAGGCACAAAAGCTCTGCTACAATATTGGACAGTAACTAGTTATAAGAAAAAAAACTCCACAAATTTCTTAGAGTTGTTGGCCTCTGTAAAATCTGAACCTCGAGTTCACAAAAACAATGATGCTTACCTAGACTGTCAGCCCTTGGGAGCACCAAGTGTCCTACCTGAGCAAATGCTTAGATCTGGTCACTAGTGGTCACATTCCCCTTTCACCTCCTCACTCTACCAGCCATTGTCCTTCTGATGAAGAAACCTGACAAGTCCAAACTGTCCAGGTACGACATGCTGTATATGCTGTGATCACTTTGTATGAAACTATTTTGGCCAAAACTCTCCTACAGGGCTGATGTGCACAGTAAACTGCTTCCTGTTGCTATTTGGAAACCTGCCACCAACAACACAAAATAATCTGGTGCAGAGGCCTAATGCCCCTCTGGGAATCTGACTGAGTGAAACATCAACCTTAACTACCAGACCTGCCCCCACTGTATGTTCTGCAATTTCAAGCTGCAGTGCTGGCTCCTGTACCCCTGCAACCAGCTCAGGCTTCAGTGTCTGCCATTGGCTCTGACCTCATGTAATATAGTGGACTCTCTCCATTTAAAAATATATAGATAAATTACACAGAAATAAAACAGAGCCCTACAGAGATAGCTTGTAACTAGTTCCATAAAAGTTTAGCTAAAAAATCAGCCATACCTGCACACACATATAGCCTAGGTACATATTAACTACTTCTAGAAGTTTCAGAAATCTAACCTGAGATCCACTGGAGAATTTACCTGGACCAGACCACTTACTCTGAAGAGACACAACACTCAAAGCCCTAACTTGACCACTGGATGCTGACCAGTCCATGCATGGCTGAAGCCTGATGACCTTATAGGATTGCCCATACCTATTCCCCTTGATTTTTGTGTCTTTTCAGGCTGCTTACACCAGTTCTTGCTTCCCTGCCCCCTGCTCGCTGTGGTTTCTGCCTTAAACTCTATGGACAGTTGCCTTAAGAAAACAGAACAATCAATTGAACACTTTTGACCAAGCAATAAGCCTCCGAGACACATTAGATACTCTCCTAGATCAGATTAACTCCCTCACTACCTTGCCAGGATAGTGTTACAGAACAGACAGGACTAAATCTCTTCCTAAAAGCAATTTAGGAAACAAATCTATAATCAGACAATCTTGGGGAGTTTGGCTAGAGCCCATCCTAGGATCACTGGCTGCTTCTACTTGGGCCTTGTCTCAAAAGATCACATGTAAGCCAGCAAAGCTTTGCCAGGGAAACTAAAACAGGGGAGAAATGTAGCAGAAAATGCCACCTACCCTCTCCCCTCCCAGCCAGCATACTTCAGCTTCCTAGTTGCCCAGGTAACAGTTCCTGTTCCAGTTCCAGTTGCTCCTGTCTCTTAGAAACGGCTGGTCACTGTGATGTGTATTGTAAGAACCAATCCCCAGTTGACAAGCCATGCTGCCTCTGTACTTCCTGCTTGTTTATCCCATATAAGCCCTAGCCCACCAGGGATCAGGGCCTGTTATTCTGGGAATGAGCCAAATTAGTGCCTATCAACATAAACAAATGTGTCTCTGACTCCAGGGTGTCAGTTTGGTGTCTTCACTTGCCATGGCAGTGTGAACTGTGATTGTTGGGCCTGTGCCTCTCTGAGGCTCTCCCCCAGGCCTGGTTGCTCATGATGCTGGCTGTGCCTCTGTGGGGAGTAAAACCATCTTATTCTCTGGCTAATGTGGCCACCATGATGGCCTGATTTGGTAGCGAGGCTTTTCTGGGAGACACTGCTTCTTAACCACAGAACTCAGAGCAAATGAAGTTGTATAGTAGTGAGTTTTTGTGTATTAATAAAAAGGCAATTGCAGAAAGCAAGCAATCCTTTGTGAGAACACAGGGCCTGAGGCTGGAAGGCTCCCTGTTGTAGTAAGAAGCACGCAGTCCTCAGAGCTAGAGACAGGGTTGAGGGACTTTAACTTCTTCTAGCTATGACCTCCTTGCTTGTTTTGTACAGGATAAGGATACTTTACTTGAGGATTCTTATGGGTATTAGCTTTAATGCATGTAGGCCACCTGTCTATTCACCATATGATTCAGCACATATTTCCTGAAGGCCTACCATGTGCCAGTACTGTGCTAGAGTTAGTAGTTAGTTTAAGTTTTAGAAAAATAAGAGAAAGGCAGTAGTCAGGAAGCTGGCTTTGCCTGTGTAATTTTAGGTCAGCTACCTAAACCTCTGACCTTCCATTTTCTTACCCAAAAAATAGACATTATAATAATAACAACCCTGCCTTGCTGTGTTATTGTGAGGATTAAATGAGAAGCTACGTGGACAACATTTAGAACAGGCTCTGATGTATACTTGTAGCTTTATAAACTTGGCTGTATTTGTTAGTAGAGCAAAACTCCTCAACCGCAGATCACAGATGTGGTAATTAGGTTTCCAAAATGTAGTCACTACACACTACCCAGTGACAAAAGAAAGCAGACTTTGATGTGTGGCCTTTGGGTCATGGGTATCAGGGAGGCATGAAGGAGCCAACTAAAAATTCACTTAGGCCAGCGGTAACAAAACCTATGGCACTCACAACCACAGTGGGCTGTTAGCGTCACTGAAAGCTCTAAAAGGTTCGCCATCACTGAACTGAAGAAATACCGAATCGCAATCTGACAGTGTCTAAAACCCAGTGACTGGGATTTCTGTCATTCTGAAGTGTACGAAAGTTTGTATATCACCAAGGTCGAAGATCAAAATACCCACTCACTCAGGAATCTCTCTTGCGTAGGGAGAGTAATACCTTTAATACATGTCCATGCCGCCCTCTCGGTAAGGTGCCCACGCCTGAGCTGGGAGGAGAACCAGCAGCCCCAGAGCTCCGACCATGGAGGGACTCAAGGCGCAGCACAGAAAGGCAATTTGCCCACCCTATTGGTAAGCACCCCTGGCATGAGGCAGGAGAAGAATCACTCAGCAGCTCCCAGGAGCCTACTGGTGAGCAGGCTAAGAATTAACCCACCACCACCACCACCACCTCCCGACCCTGTTAGCAAGTGAGCCAGAGACCTAGACATCTCTTGAGAGGTTGACCATATGCAGTGTAGTAAATAGGGGGGATTTCCTTCTATCATCTCTTTGAAGACAAATACTGTTATCACTGTTTTGCTTTGTTCTGATTAATGGTATTGCTCTATTCAATGTTCTGTTTTGCTAAGTTCTAGAATGTCCTGTATTTCCTTTGATTTGGCTATACCTGATTGAAAGAACAACTGTTGTGAAGATAACGGGATATACTATGGTACCTATTACTGTTATGCCAATAACCTGTTGAGGGTTTCTGTACCAATTTCACTGCACTCTCTCAGTTGGCTTTGTTCTGTCTTGTTCTGTTATATTTTGCTAATAATAAAAAATTAAAATAAACAAAAAATAAAGAGTAAATAACAACAAAACAGACCAGTAAGATATTGTGCAAGCAGAAACACGGTGTAACTAAACAGATAATGGACTTGAAAAGCAAGAGGAGGAAAAGAAAGTGCTCTAAAGTATATAACTGCATGTATGTTTAAGTGTGTAGGATTGATGACCATGTTGCAGGGTTTTTGTTGGATTGTTGAATGAAACTGTTTGCAGCCTCACTGTTTGAATGTCCACCTTGTATGCTTTAATTTTGTAACTTGAACAACTATATCTGGAAGACAATATGTAATTTGTCAACTGGTGATTTCTGTTTATTTTTTTTCTTTTCCTTGGAAATTCTGTATTGTTTCCCCCCACCCTTTTTTTTTGTTTTGCTTTTTTTCTCTTTAAATAAAATTTAAAAAAAATGTCTATTACCTGAAACTTGAGATTGTATTAGTTTTTACAGAAAGAGAAATTAAGGATGAATCAACAGAGTGCCAGTAAAGGTTATCTGGGCAGGCCCAATACCATTGCAAGAGTTCTAGATGGAGTGGAGGGAAACAGAAAAACCAGATTTGGAACCAGAGGAATGGTATTGTGAGAAAGACTCCACCAGCCATCACTGGCTTTAAAGATGGAGGAGGAGCCAGAAATGAAGAAAAAAGACAAAAGCTGGAAAGGGTAAGGAAAGGGATTCTGTCCCAAAAGGAACTAGCCCTGCCAGTTCCTTAATTTTAGCCCAGTGTGACCTAGTCTGGACTTCTGACCTTTGGAATCATAAGATAATAAATTGGTGTTAGTTTAAGGCATTAGGTTTTTGGTGACTTTTATAGGCAGCAGCAGGAAATGTCCTCGTATTGTAGGCTGGATTCAGGCCAGTGGATCCGAAGAACTGCTGAGGTCCAGAGCTGGGCGTGGGGAACAGCGTGGCTCCTGGGCCCTCCTCATGGCTGTGCTGACCCCTCTCTGTCATTTGCTCCTGTTCACTCACACTGGTGCTCCCACAGCTATTGAGCAAGGCCCGTGTGCATTGGGGGCTGAGTGTCTATAAATTGCAAACCAACTGGAAGCCCGAAGGAACCAGATCATGTCTTTCACCCTAGAAGGCCTGAAGCACTTGAAACACTCTAACTGGTTCTTCCCAAACCCTGAGGAAAGAACTATGCCAGAGGTCGTCTCACCAGGGAAAGAAGCTGCTCCCCTACTCACCTATTCTCTTGAGCTGGGAACCTCCCCACTGTCCTCCCCGGGGAGGGCATGGCCAGGGCAAGGCACATACGTGGAATTATACATACGTAGTGTTTGGATTGGCTTCTTTCACTTACATAAAGCCTTTGAAACTTGGCCATGATACATTTCTGGTCTCAGAAAATCATAAAAATAACTTGAGTCTCCCAGGCATGCAGTGCTAGGAATCGAACCCAGGACCTGGCACATTGTTATACCTAAACCTCCCAGTCTTATGTCATGTGTTCCTGTGAGAAGCCTCTTTACCCTTCATGGCCCTCTCTAGTTCACAATGCTTTTGCTCATCTTCATCTGGTCTTTTAACAAGCCCAAGGGAGAAAAAAAGGCAGATTTTTTTTTTTATGGGGTCCAAGGAGCAAACTCACAACAGCGCACTTGCAAGGCAGGCGCTTAGGCCACGGAGCCAAATCCCCAGCCCCTCAAAAGGCAGATCTTACAACACTCAGAAGGTAACGTGGCCGAATTTCAAGGAAATACACTTGTTCTAAGTCAACAAGCCTCCTTTTGGAGAAGAACCCGGTTCTTCCCAAACTCAAACTTTATGTTTAAAGTTTAAAACTTCTACAGATGGGCAACGCCAGGGGAGGGATCTCTTTAAATCTGAACCTTTGAGAATCTAGTTTTGCCCAGAGTGACAGGTGGGTGAGAAGAGGGTCCCGTTTAAATCATGGCTCCACTTGCAAGTTGCTTGGCCTCAAATTTCTCATTGACAAGACAGGTTAAATGGTCCTATTGTGGCAAAGAGGAGAGGTGACAGGAGAGGTAATAAGGCAAGTGGGCAAAGCCTAGCAGGCACCCCACAAACAGCGGCGATTATTATTAATTTGGTTTACTAGAAGAACTGTGGGACGTGCACGCCACTAGCCATGGTGGGTGCTCTCAGTCTCTCAGCGCTGCATGGATTTCTGAGGCCCAGTTTTTCTTCCAAGCAGTAGCTGAAGGAACCAAGGGGTTAACAAGGAGGGGGAAGCTGGCACAGCTGGGGATCATTAGTTCCTAATGAGGGGCCAGCTTGGGGAGGAGGAGGCCTCTCAGCTGCTGCAGAGAGGGGTGCCGCCCCCTGCCAGGGCGGAGGGAGTCTCCACTCCAAGGAGGAAACTCGGGCCACAAATTTTGTTTTTCTTATTTCTGAACTGGGTTTTACACTCCAGAGAGGAGGCAGTTCTTGGTGTATCTGAGTTTGGTTCCGGAGCTCTGGGACTGGTGCTTCCCACAGTGGACGGCCGGCTGGCAGCTTCTTGTGGGGTGAGGTTACAATTGATGTTGGATCGAGGTGGTTGGCAAGAGGGACTTCCAAATGGGGACTGTGTGGTTTGGCCACGCTGAGGAGATAGGCTGGGACAGTTACCCACAGGGCCAGGCTCACGGCGCAGTGCTTCTCAGCCATTACCGCCTCTACACACACTGGGCCTGATTATGGTGGCCCCCATGCAGCCTGGGTTCTGGCCGCAGAGCTGGGAGACAAGGACTGTGCTGGGGCCAGCTGGACCCTGAGGAAGCTCCTGAGAGCCAGCGGGAAGGCCAGGTGACACAGGGACCTAGAGGATGAACCACGTTCTCTGACAACTCTGTCCTCCCTGGCAGCCAGGTGCTTAAGAGCCGGAAGGGGACGTATGACCCCCCAGGCAGCTGTGGGTGCCATCTGCCCTGTCCTCCTCCCCCTGCTGGTGCTGTATTTCCTTCCCCTGCGGCATCAGTCACACTGTCCTTTAGCGACCAACCCACCGGCAGCTGTGGGAGGTGCTCCAGATACGTAGATGGTGGGATTGAATGAACCTGGATAAAAAGCAGAAACCTGAAGGTGTCTGTCCACTGGCAACCTTGCTGTGATGGCCGGACCCCACAGAAGTGCAGTAGGTAAGAGCGCTTTTGAGTTTTCCCCTTCTTTTTATTCCAACTACTCCCCAGCGGTGGTGAGTAGAGGCTGACTTGTAGATGTACCTGTCTTCACGGATACCATGGACATGAGGGGCTCACCCCCATTCTGGGGTCCCCTCTGGGTAGACTCACTGGGCAGATGGGATAAGTTTATTCACTGGTCTCATTAGCAGGTTCTTGATCATAGCTTCACTCCTTCCCCTTTGATATCACAGTTTAGAGTATTTGTGACAATCGAAGCAAAGCGTTTGAGCCCCTGCCTACCATGCACTGGTTACTGGGGGAGAAGAAGCCATGCTATAGAGTCCATGGGACTTACGCTCCATGCTCCCAGGGGTGAGTGGACAGTCATGACAGTGTGGTGTGAGAGGCCGTAGGATGATACGGTGACCCAGGAGTTACCCAAATGGCACAGTTCCTGGTCCTTTCCACTCTAGCCATACACACTCTCCTTCTCCTCCCCCCTCGATCTGTGCGGTTAATTGTTTCCTTGTCTACTCAGCAGGCTGATTTCTGTCCAACCAGGTGGAGAGATGGGCAGGAAGAGGCTCAGGAGCCCATCTAGCCTCTAAGCCCACCAGACATTCAGTAAATGTGCAGAAGCGTTTATTTCCACATGGCCCTTTGTTGAGTTTCCCCTCATGGGTCTAAGAGGATTTCTTATGCAGGAAACTGTGATGTGTTTTTGGTTATCTTCCCGGAGAGTTATCTCAGTTTCACCCAGATCGTAACATTCTTAGCTATGCTAGGCCTGGAGCTGTATTCCACAGACCTGGAAATCCTGGCTATCAACTCATTCCAGGACCAGGGACCAAAGTACAAAGGAGAGACAGAAGGGAAGGAGTGCTCATCTCCCCACCCAGCTTGCCTTTTCCTCCCCTAGAAGCCTGCCTCTCCCTGCCAGTCCTCTACTCCTTGACCACTGGATGCAGCTACCTCATAAGCCATTCCTTCTCCTCCCCATTGAGCAGCCAAAGAGAGAGAGTTCTTCTCACAGAAGGGGCTGGAGAGAGGAATCCTGGGCCCTTGCTATTTTCAGAGGGAAAATTGAGGCCCATGGTTTGTTTCCTTGGCTCTTAATTAGACTCCAGTGCCTCCCAGGGCTGCCTCCTTCCCACCCACGAGGAGAGACATGACCACCGAGTTTGGAAGCTGATGCCATATTTCAGGCAGGAGGGCAGGAGCCTGGGGTATTTTTACATCTGGGAGGTTATGGAGAACAAAACTGCCTGGCCCTGGGCCAGTCAGACAAAGTCAGTTGGAAGGGGAGGGAGCAGGAAGGCTGTGCTATCATCCTTGCTTCTTTGCAGGGCATCATAAATCTGCCATGGCGGGCTGGGCTGGAAGGAAGGGAATGGAGGAGGCGGCACAGTGAGGCTGGAGCTGAGGCTGGACCCTAAGCCCTCTGAGCCAGCTTGCGTGAGGCGCTGCCCTGATGGTGCAGGCAGGGCCTCAGGGGGCGCTCGGGGAGGTGCACCACATGGGCCTTCAGTGCTACCTGGGGCAGGCTGGTATTGGCTGACCGTATGTCCCTCTGGGTCAGTTCTGGCTGGCTGCAAGTCTTCCAACTAAAGCAACTGCCATACATACGGGTTTTGGGGCTGGAAGGGACTTTAGAGATCCTTTAAGGAGTTGTAGGGATGACAGAAGGAAATTAAATTACTCAAAATTTTGGCTCATCAGATAGCCATGTGCTGAATCTGACCTTCTTTTTTGGGGGCGGGGCAGGGGATGCCGGGGATCGAACTCATGACCTCGTGTTTGCCAAGCAGGCACTTAGGCCGCTGAGCTAAACCTCTGGCCCCCACGAATCTGCCCTTCTTGCTGCTGTCTCCTGGCTTTCATGGGTGCACTGCCTTCCTGTTCCAGAGTGAAGCGAAGGCGTCAAATGCAAAGGCACTCAGGTAAGAATGACAATGCATTTCAGTTTAACAGCTAAACAACTGATTTTTATTACTTTACTGCGATTTTGATGAGAGAGAGACCCCTGTGCTCTCCCCAAGATGATGTCTGACCATGAGTCGGACCAGTCTAGTGCCAGGGCTACTGGAACCCTTGACCCATGATATCCTTGAAATAGAGCCAGCTGCTTCCACAGAGTAGTGAAAAGAGAGCGTGGCTAATGACCTTCTACGGTGGGACATTTTGCAATGTTTCTCAAAAAAATACCTCTAGATACCAATCTTAAGAAAACAATTTCTGTTGGATTAACCTCATACCCACTCATGTGACCATGAAGCCAAGGAACCTCTCATGCCTCTACCTCTTGCTTTCCCTCTCTTGTTTCACTCCTGTGGGAGTCCCACTGTGGGAAAAAACTGAGGAAAACCACATAAGATCATCCTATACAACCCAGGGCCCAGGGGTAAGTTGAATGACAGCTATGGCCAACATTTATGTCATTTCCCTGGCATTATCTCATGTCCTCTTGGTAACTATCATCATCAGTCCTAATTCACAATGAGGAGACCGAGGCTAAGCAAATCGAATGATTTGCCCAAAATCATACAGATATTAGGGCCAAGAACCCAGGTAGACTTGGTCTAGAGCCCACGTGTCAGTCACTCCGTACCGCTTCCACTGGTGGAAAATGAAATCCTTTGGCGGACACAGCGAGTTAAATAGAATTTTACCCAGCAGCAAAAATGAGGTCCATATTGTTTCTTATCTAAGAGGAGTCCTTAGAGTGAAGAGTGGCTGAGGGCAAATGTTGGAGCGGTACTGCCGTGTTCTGTGATCCTTGCCAGCTGCTTGGCGTGCATTGCGGCTTCCCTGGGAAGATAACCAGACCTGCTCTTCGCTTCTCTTTGGCATCAGTTTTCTCTACTTGCTTTAGAAAGTCATCGCCTCCACTAGGAGGCACATAGTGAGAGGAAAAAGGATCCTCAGTGTTAGTGTCCTGTTCTCAAGTAAATTTTGTTAGTAGTTCCAACTGGAAAAAACAGCAGTGGAGGGGTACCTGAACCTTGGAGATCGCCTTTTTGCATATGTATTTTTTTTCTGGTGTGAGAGTCAAGATTATATCTAAATGTTTTTCTTAGGCCTTGACTTTGTTAAATTATATGTAATCTTTCATCTACGACCTATCCTTGGTCAAAATCTGTAACTAGTAAATATGGATTATACTATGTTCTTTTTGCATTAATGCATGTAAACTGTTAGAACATTGCCTAACACAGAGAAAACAGTTGATAATTGTTAGCTATTATTAATATTTTAAGATATTAATTGACAAATACCATCCAAGATAACAATTATTTTTGTTGTCCTGAGATTGTTCATTTCTCATTTCATTGAAAGTGGGAAACATTACTACAGGGCTTTTAAGATAAGGGTCCAAGTAGCTAAAGAAAAAGAAAGGAAAACACAGAAAAGTGAGCAGTTTCAAAACTGCAACTATTTCCCTAGTGAAGTATTTACTGATTCCAAAGCAGTATTGAGATGCTAAGTACTTGGAAGAGACTCCTACAGAACTATGGAGAAAAAATTATGACTTGGTCTTATCAGTGGGGGAGAAGCCCTAAAAAAATAGTTTTTAGTCTTTCAACTGATCACTTTAAAGGAATGGTTTTAAAGATAGTGAACTTACCAGTGTACTGGTACTTACAGAAATTAAAGCTCAGATCTAAATGATTTAAATCTCAAATTAGATGAAGATAATGTATTAGCTAACTGCCTGCCATAAAAAATAAATCTATTCTGGATAAAGATACCATCTAAAACCTCAAATTATCACTGTAAGTTTTCATACTCAGTCTCTGGCATTACATTTTAGAATATTACCAGGCATGCTACAAGATAGGATCAAATGACAGAAAACTAAGAGGAAAACAATTATAATATAAAGATAGAGTTGTATGTTGCTTAATGGTAGGATACTTTCTGAGATGTATCATTAGGTGAGTTCATCCTTGTGTAAGTATATCATAAGGTATATTTATACAAACCTAGACAATATATAGCCTCCTACACACTTAAACTATGTGACATAAGCTTTTGCTTTTTGTTTACAGATTGTGCAGCATGATACTGTACTGAATATAGGTAGTTATAACAAGAATGTTAAGCATTTATCTACACATAGAAAATTTATAGCAACAATACTAAGGGTTAGGAATTTTTCAACTCCAATATAATCTTAAAGGCCATTATATATGCAGGCTTTTGTTGACTGAAATGCCATTTTGTAGCAAATGACTGTGTGTATATGTAGAGTCTGCTATAAGAGGAATCAAATTAAAATCATGACTAAAATCAACTCAGTCGAGAAGCTTAAAAAAAGATTAGCCACAACTGAAGAGAAGATTCATGAAGCTGACCATAGGTGAGAAGAAAATAAACTTTACTTAAGCAACATAAAAATTTCAGGGAATACAGAAAAGAGCCTGAGGAAAATATGAAATCCAGTGCAAATATTTATATAGCATCTTAGAAGAAGATAAGAGAAACAGTGTGGCATAAAAAAATTGGAAGGGAAAATGGTTAAGGAGATCCAGCCATGGAGGAACTTAGGCGGCTGCACAAGAAGGCAATTTGCCCGCCCTCTTGGTAAGCGCCTCTGGCATGAGCCGGGAGAAGAACCAGTCAGCGGCTCCCGTGTGCCGACCAGCCCACGGGCTGAGAATCAAACATCCCCCCCCCCGCACCCCGTCAGCAACTGGGGACAGAGGTCTGAGCATCTCTTGGGAGGATAAGCATGTGCAATGTGGCAAGTATGGGGGATTTCCATCTGTCTTCTGTTTGAAGGCAAAGGTTGTTTTCACTGTTATGTTTTGTTATGATTGTTTTGCTCTATTCAATATTCTCCTTCAATTGGTTTTATAATGTCCTGTTTTTGGTTTGATTGCGCTACCCTAATTGACTGGACAACTATTGTGAAGATAATGAGATATACTATGGTACCTATTACTGTTATCCCGGTATCCTGCTGTGAAGTTCTGTAACAATTTCACTGAACTGTCTGGATTGGCTTTGTTCTGTCATGTTCTGTTGTGTTTTTACTACCTTCAAAATTAAAAAAAAACAACACACACACACACACAAGAGAAAATGGTTAAGAATTTAAAAATTGACAAAACATAAAGCTAGAGATTTATAGTATTATAAACCCCAAGCAAGTGAATTAAAAAAAAAAAGGTACATAAAACAATTAAAAAACAAAACAAATTGTAAAAGGAGTTAGTATAAGAACACATGTTCAGAGATATGCTATTCAACTAGTTTTCAACAAAAACAATGAAAGTCAAAGAAAAGTGAAATGATAGTTTAAAAATAACATTTAAAAAATAAAAGGAATGAGGGAGATAGATCTTTCCCGAAAGGGGAGGGGACTAAGAGATGGGGGAGGGGACTAAGAGATGGGGGAGAGGAGGAGAATGAAACAGGAATGTGTTACACACGTGTACCAACTCCCCACGAGGGAGGCCGTAGCAATCATCATCATGTATTGCAAATATAAAGCGATAAAAAATAATAACATTATTGACTAAATGAGAAAAAGGCAAAAAAAAAAGATAACCACTAACTTAAAAACCCATAGCCACAGAAAATATCTTTAAACAAAGCAAAGTAAAGATATGTTCAATTAGATAAAAATCAAGGTGATTCATAACCAACTGACAGTAAAGGAAAACTTTAAAGTGTTTTTCAGGTAGAAGGAAGAGAATTCCAGATAGAAGAAAAGAAATGAAGAAAGAAATGAAGACCGTTGTAAAGCTAAACCCATGGAGAAATCTAATCTATCTTGACTATATAAAATAAGGGTGTCTTAAATAGGATTTGTGTAGAACTTAAATATATATAATGCATGAAAGAGGGAAAATGGAGTTTCAGTGTTCCAATATCCGTAACGTTGTCCTGAGATTTTACAAAGTGCTAAGTTATATTGGATTTTAGTAAGTCGAGGATGCGTATTATAATCTTTGTGTCTACAAACATATACTTCACTCTACAAAAAAGAGGAGTCTAGTCTCACGTCACAAGATGAGCTAGCTGGACATGATGGGGTTCACCTGTCATCCCAGCAATGGGAGGCTGAGGCAGGAGGATCCCCACGAGTTCAAGACCAGCCTGAACGACATAGTGAGACCTTGTCGTAAAAAAGCAAAACAAAACAAAGACATGATCTTGATTTGGGTACCTCCCTCTTGGCAAATTTATTTTTTCCAATAGCCTACATTTCAAGTTAAAAAAGCATTTTACAGCAAGAAGAATAAATGTAGAGCTTTTAGTATCATGATGATAACCAATATTAACATGACATATTTTTAAATGTTTTAGGTGTATTGGTGACTCTAGATCTATAACCGGCTATGAAGAAGAAGGATGCTTGAAACGTGGCTCCAACCACTGAAGTTGTCCTCCCTGAAGACAAGCTACACCCATGGGTGCTCATGGGTGGACTTCGGGTCTGACTCACTGCAGCTATTCTTAGGTTATTAGGCATAAAGCAGGCCCAGTCTGGTTCTCCTGCTGCCAGGAGGAAGACTTAGAACATACAAGCACTGGCTTCACTACTATTAAGTTAATAATATTATTAAAGATCACACGTGTTTGCATGTGGGAGCAATCAGGGTCATAAAGCCATAATGACTTCAGAGCTGGGGACCTGGCTGGCTCTGGCTGTGGTTCTGGATCCACCCCTCACTGGCTGGGAGATGCTGGGGTTCTGAACATGCCACCGAGTTCTGAGCACTGTCTCTGGATGGGGAGACAGCGGTCACCTCCACCGAGCTGTTTTGGGAGTTAAATCTGAAGCGGCCTAGACATGCTCAGATGAGAGGTCAAACTGCCATTCATTTTATTCTTAAAATGAAACGAAAAACATAGCACTCTGGTTACCGTGCTTTACTATCAGGAAGATTTGTCTCACACAATCAGATGTCCTACGACAGAAGGATTTTGTGGTCAAAAAGTTTAGGAATCTCCGAATGCCTTAATACCTTTGGAGAACCCCACTGTCCCCCAGGCTTTTGCTTTTGTCCTCCTGAAGAAAAACCCTTGTTAGCCTCTGAAGCTCGCTGAGAAGTCCTGCAGGGAGGAAATCAGTCTGTGTCTTATCCAGCGTTCCCCAAATGAACGTGGCTGATGACGGCTCCGCGTAACACCCCTGCATCTCCACAAGCGGTCACACTTCCCGCTCTCCCGTGTGGCCTCCTCCTGGCCACTTCAGTCACATCACGACACTCCTGCTGCTGTTCCTGCTGGGACCTCTCCCCTGGGACTCAGTGTGCGCATCCATTCTATGCAGAATTCTCAGGAGAACCCAGCTCAGTCTGCGCGAATTGTCTAAAATCGAAGCCAGCACTGTCCATTGTAAACCTGAATCCTTTCCCAGGTTTCTTACATTGATGAGGGACCTACTGACCACTCAATCCTGTGAGCCCCACACACTGACTCCTCTCTCCTCCTCCTCCTCATCTCTCCATCTGCTTCGCTCTACTTTTCTTCCTACTCGATTTTTATCCTAAATATGTCTCAAACCTATTCTATTTCTATTCCCCTTTGGCCCAGCCTGGCCCAGGGCGCCCAGAGCTCTCACCTGGACCATTCCAAGAGCTTCCTGACCCATCTCCCTGCTCACTCTCCTGTCCCCACCGTGTCTTCCATGAAGGAGCAGGTTAAGTCCTCAGAAACCAAAGCCAATTCCTGCCTTGACCCTTTGAATGATGTCTCATTGCTTTGAATGTTTCCTGTGCCTCTGTCTCCAGGTTTCTTCAGATGTTCCAACCACAGCACCTTTGCATATGTCCAGGGCCTAGAATGCTGCCCTTATTTCACCTCTTTTGCCTAATTAATGTCCGTTCCTCTTTTAGATCTCTATGTGCCAACCACATCCTCAGGGTAAGTGATCCCTTCGACTTAGGACGCTTGGCACAGACGCCCAGCATGCCTCTTCTGCCTCCCCCACTAGATCTTACCTTATTTCATGAGGGCACACCTTGCTTTTTTACCCAATATTATCTATCTGAAAGCTCCACAAACTTTTGTTGTAGGGGGAAAAAATCCCCTCCGTTTTTTAACATTGTCTCACACTTCCGTCTCGGTTCTCCTCTCTCACTGGCCTTCTCCAACCTCAGAAACTACAAATCGTTAAACTCAGTGCTTCTCCCGCTCCCTCCCCTTGTCACCCCCTCTCTCCTTGTGTAACTAAGCTCTTGTCCTACCTCAGAGCTGTGCCCCAGTCCTCTCATCCCTCTAACGATCAAGCCGTTTCCCTGGCTCCTCCACAGAGCCTCTTTGTCACTCGTTCCAATCATTCCAATTTCCATACTTGCCTTGGCCACTGTGCAGGCTTCTGGGTCCCGCTTGGGTCCTATCTGCATAACCCGCAGCATGTAGCACAGTGACCCAGAACCCAAGTACATCGTTTGGGTTCTGTTTGATTTGAGAATCAGACTCAGATTCTCTTTTAGGCTCATCTGCATCACCTTCCTGGGCCCTTTCCCCACTTAAATCTCTTACTGCTCTCAGGCGCACAAGCTGAGGCTTTGCTCACGTCCGTGGGGACATGGAGTGCTGGCTCGCCTGGCCTGCTGTGGCCGTGTTTGGTTCTCGGTCGGTCAGCCTCACCTTGTCCAACTGCAGCTCATGCAGGAAGTCCACGCGTCCCACACCGCACCTTCTTCCCTGGGCTTAACCACTACTTATCCTTCAAGCCTCAGCCCCTCGGCCACTTCCTCCAGGGCTCTTGCCCTGCAAGGCAGTTTCATTCTGCATTTTCCTTCAAGCATCGTTGCGATCTGCATTTCCATATTTATGAGCACATTTATTGGTTTAGTGCCTGTCTCCCTACTGAACTACAAACTGCGTAAGGGCAGCGCAGGTCAGTCTCCTTCCCTGGCCAAGGAGCAGGAGTCCCAGGAATGCGTGCAGAAAAGCAGAAGCTGTGGACCAATGAAGCTTGCTGCTCTCAAAACAGCTTAGGACCCTGGCAAATTTGCCTGGCTTGAAAATGCCCAATTTTATAACCATTTTGGCTCCACCCAGATTTGGGCGTTTGTTTACTTCCAAAGCCAAAAGCATCACCCTTTTTGGTACATAGCCCCTGGGGGGCTCTAAGTCCAAGCAAAAAGGAAGGAAGTGTGACTTGAAGAATAAATGGTGTCTTGAGCTTGTCGATGCCAATTCTCTATTTTGATTTGTTTGTTCGCCTCTGGGGTTCCCAGTGACCTCAGTCCCTAATCTCCTGGGGCGCGTACTTCCTTCTGCCCTGTAATAATACGCACCGCAGGCAGGTTGGCTGGGTTGTGGTTTAAAAAGTCCACAGGTGGCTTCTCCCATCCAAGGCTGGGCAGGATGTTCTAGAAGGCAGAGTCAGGCCTTCCTCCTCCTCTGTCTCTGCTCGCACACTCTGGGTGCCCTAGCTTGGGACACATCTCCCAGGCAGGTTGGAACAGATGTGCTGTCCTCTTCTGGATCCAAATTCACCTGAGTTTATTCTTACTAGGTGCAAAAGAATGCTACAAATCATGTGTGTGTATAAGTCTATGTGTGTGTATGTGCGTGTGTGTGTCATTGTGTGTATATGTGTGCATGTCTGTGTGTATGAGTGTGTGTATGTGTGTATGTCATTGTGTGTATATGTGTGCCTGTGTGTGTGTATGTGTGCTGCTGAATTTCGAACCTCACTCCTGCTAAGCAGCATCCACTGAGCTACATCCTCAGCTCTCAAAAACATTTTTGCTGTAAAATTTGTTGTGTTGTAACACAAAATATCAGTGCCCTGGTCCTTTTTTTTTTTTTCCTATGCCAGGGATTGAATGCAAGCAAGATTGTACCACTGAGGTGCATCCCCAACCTGCCCAATTTTATAACCATTTTCTGTGCATCCAGATTTGGGCATCTGTTTACTTCCAAAGCCAGAACCACAACCCTTTTTGGTAAATAGACTCTGAGGGGCCCTGGAGCTGCCTTGCTTTGCCCTGTGGAGGAGCCAGGGAAACGGCTTGATCGTTAGAGGGATGAGAGGAACTCTGGCAGGGATGTCAGGCTGGGCCATTTCTGTCACTGTTGACCTGAGACCCTGCCCTGGCCTCAGCTCTCCATTATCAGTGTCCTTACATCATGTCCACACAAATCCTCAGACCTGCCTTGAGGGCACCTGAGTTAAGCTGCCTCAGGACTGTGGGAGCAAACAAATCACATGGAAGCTGGGGGCACCAAAGATGTCACAGGAACTGAAAGAGCCTTGGGTGGCACAGATGCCATTTATCCCATCTCACACTGAGACCAGCCTCCTGATCATTGAGTCCCCATCACAGGGATTGGCCACGATTATGCAGAAGAAGAGGAGGAGAGTTAGCCATGCAGTTTTTACTGCCATACTCATCCAGAGGCAAAACTGACCTTTGTCACAACACTTCACCACGGCCACCAAAGCTGGCTGCTTGCTCACCCCCTCAGGGGGGACCTAGGCCTTCACCCTAAAGGACTCTGAGCACCCAGTTTCATGACTGTGGTTGCTGGCATGGCCTGGTCACAGCTAACACTGGGCAAGGGAGTGACCCAGATAAGCCCTGCATGTCACATGTCCTTCTGCCTGGCCTCACTGGAGTAGGGATGGAACCTCCTGCCTACCGAGTTTAGTTATTCTCAACAGTATGGTGAGTCTGTCTTCCCCTAAGGATCGGCCAGAGTGAGATGTCCCTAATGGCCCCTGGTTGCCATCGATTTAGGTTCACTGAGACTCTGTTCCTGGTGGAAATGGTTCCCTTTCAGGAATGAGGATGTCCTGACCCATATAACCTACGGCTATGGCAACAGGAAGCCCAGCTTGACCCACTTAGGTCACCAGAGATGACAGGAGGCAGGCCACAACTACTTCTGCAAACCGTGCTTCAGAGACTGCTCCTCCCTGCTGCCCGCTGGCAGGGCCAGCCCTGGTGTGCACCCACAGGGGTCCTTCGAAGGTCAGCCTAGAGTTGCCCTCTGTGAGGCTCTGCTGAGGTCATGCTCAGCTCGCTCCCCTTTGCTCTGCTTCCCCACGCCTTCACTGGTCACCTCTGGGAGCTCTTCCTTAGTAAATCCCTTGCACCCGGTGTCTGCTTTCTGGGAAGCCAGCCTACTATAGACTGAAAAGCCATGGTGAGTGTGGTGGGGGAAGAATTCTGAGTAAACAAGACGGGCGAAGCCTAGGGTTCGGGGGACGAGGCTTGAACTCTTAGACAAAACTTGAATTTGAATTTGAGGGTCCTACTTCTGTTTTCAGTCTCATCAAACCCACCACCCCACCCCAGGTAGACCTCCATTTCACCACGTGTCTGATGGAGGCAATGCTTTAAACTGGGCAAAGTAGAAAAATACCCTCATCAAGACTCATGACAGCTTTATTTAAATGTAATGAATTTAAAAATCAGTCAAGTTATTTGCAGATAAAATATCATTTAAGACAATATAATACCTCCGCATGCAGCAACAGCTAATACTTCCCTGTGCCCCTCTGGCCACACACTAACTATGGGGTTCTCTTCTTCCATCTTTCAACCACCGTGTGTGGACAATATGAGCATTAGTTATTAGCTCAGTTTTACAGATGCAGAAACTGAGGGAGCCACAGAGCTAGGATTAAACCCAGCTCTCCTCTCTGATTTTAAATTCACTCACACAGAGCCTGTGGGTTATTTGAATCAATAAGAGAGCTGATTCTGAGAGCTGAGCTTCCCAGAGAAACCAGGGGCAAATGTAGGAGCTCTTCTGAGCCTGCACCAATAGAGGAATCCAGCTGCTGTTAATACTAGTTGATATTGCTGATGATTTCATTTGGAGACTTCCTGTGGAAGTCTTAGCTGTGTTTGGCGGTGGGCAGGCATAGAAAATGGTGCTGCTGCAGTGCCAACAGCTCCCCCTGTCAGTTAGAGTCTTCCAGACCCTTTCTGGAGGCCGTTAAAACATACCTTGACTTGACCTAGACGTGTGTTGTGCAAAGAGGAGGATTAAATTTTGGCTCCTGAGAAGTAGTTCATCACTCTGGACCACTAAGTGACTTTGAATTTGATTTGGTGACTGACTTATTGTGGTCCATGCTGGCCGACAAGGCTCTGTCCCAAATTGAGGTCCTTGTCAGACTGAAAGCCCTGAAGGTTGGGGAGTGAGTTTTGTTCACTGCCTGGCAAGTGCACGGTCCTGAGTTTGATATTTGGTGCCAAAAAACCCCTCCTCTTCCGTCCTCTTACAAGCGTCCTCGTCCAGAGGTATGGCTGGCAGATGGCAAAATCTCACTCTTTGCACAAAAAAAGTGCTGAGATTTTTAAAAAATCTCTCTGGTGAGGAATGAGAAGATATGCTATTCCTTTCTTTCTTTATTATTATTATTATTATTGCAAAAAATTATTATTATTATATATTTATTATTATTATTATTTTTTTTTTGGCAAAGCTGACATTTTATCACTCACCACCTGCCAAGACTTCCCTCTCAGCCATCACTTTCTCAAACTTTTAAAACTTTTCCTGTGGGGCCTAGTCAGAAAGGTGAGATTCGGAGTTGTTTTCAAGAGAGAAGAATGATGGGAATGGGAGGATGGCTGGAAGTCAGACACAGAACACTTTCAGAAGAAGGCAGGGGGCAGCAGGGCCCTCACGGAAAGCGTCCATAAACCACCAAGCGCAGCCAGCTTGCACGTGGCAGCCATTGTGGGTCCCTTCTGCTCAGAAGCACTGTGTTTTACAGATGTAAAAAGCCCTTCAGCTCCTCATTTCTTCATTCAGCAAAGATATGGAACATTCCAAGTGCTGGAAAGGCAGAGGTCAAATGTTCCTGCCCATCTGAGCTTACGTTCAGCCATCATTAGTGCCTGAGAACAATACTTACCCAAGAAAAATTCACTCAAAGCACAGAAATTCCTCAGGAGCTCTCTGGGACCGAGCTGTTAGCACCCCCATAGGTGTTTGGCACATCCTCTTACTGCCACGTGTGAGTCTCTATCCTGGCATGGGGAGGCACAGAGTTCCAGTCAGCCTGTGTGGAGATCCGAGCTCCATACCCAAAGCCAAGATGGTCACTAACGGGAAAATGGAAAATCGTGTGTCGGTGAGAATGTAAAGACTTTGAAAGCTCATGTACAGTTGGTGAGACTTTCCAATGGTGCAACTTTTATGAAAAACCATATGGAGGTTTCTCATAAAATAAAAAATTAAGCTCCCATATGATCCAATAATCCAATTTTGGGGTATATATCCAGAAGAATGCAAAGCAGGTCTCAAAGAAATATTTGCACATTGTGTTCATAACAACATTGTTTTTTTGGTTTGTTTGTTTTTTTTTTGGTGCTGGGGATTGAACTTACAACCTTGTACTTGCCAGTACTTATGCCACTGAGCCAAATCCCTGGCCAGCATTGTTTGAAATAGCCAACAAGTAGAAGCAACCCAAGTGACCAGAGGTGCATAAATTAGTACAGTACGTGTTTATACTCATACAGTGGAATATTATTCAGTCTTTAAAAGGAGAGACATATGTCAAATGCTCCATCAAGGATGACCCTTGAGGATATCACGGTAGCTGAAATAAGCCTATCACGAAAAGACAAATCTTGCACAGTTACATTTATATGAAGTACCTAAAAGGAGCCAAATTCATATAGAAGCAGAGAGAACAAAGTGATTGCCAGGGATTGGTGAGGATGGTGGTGTTATGGAACGGGAAGTTGTTTCATGGCTAGAGTTTCAGTTTTTCAGATGAAAAAGAGCTGGAGGTTCGATATACAACCATGTCTTTAGAGGTGATACTACTGAACTGAACACTTAACAATGAATGAGAAGGTAAATTTTGTTGTATCTTTTTTTTTTAGCACAAGGAAAAGCTCTCACAAAGACAGTTAAGGTTTCAGGAGCCCAAGAGGAGTGAGAGCTACGTGTGTGCCTTCTTGTGTGTTTGTGCACACACATGTGTGCATGTGTGCATGTGTGCAGGACTGGGGTTCTGGATACCCAAGTTGACCCGGTCACCAGAGTATGTAGAGCTACTTTTACTTGAAAAAGCCCTCCTGAGGGAGTGGATTGGAGCCGAGTCTAGTGGCTGTCTCTCTCAGGTGTCTTAGTCTCCAAATTTCTATCGCACAAGGAGAAGGGGAACACAGTGGCAGCAAGTTTCCCAGAGTTCAGATGGCACTTCTGCCACTTACCCGCCCTTTACTCAACCCTGAGCAAGTTACTTGGCACCCGAGCTGCCTCCTCGCTGTCATCCGTGAAACAGAGGCAGCAATACCACCTCCGTCATATGCCTACATGCGGACTAGCTGGGTAGTCCTACGGAGGCCCTCGGCATTTCCTCTGGCTATGTCAGTGGTCAGCAAGTCCAAAGGGTCTGGGCAGGGTGGAGGAATATATGTATGGAGGAACTCCTTTGCAGTTGAAGAACTTCTGGCCAGGAGAAGCTGAGGAGCTGAACTGCCTCTTTTGTGATCAGAGGACAAACTTACAACACACATTATCCCAAGCCATCTTACTTAGCTGTGGAGGGCCGGCCTGTAGCAGTGGGGTAGACAGGTGGCCACACCTCCCAGAGGCAGCCTGCCTTTTCCTTCTCTGCACACCCACAGCTGTGGGAGAGGAGGTGGTGCAGATGTGTGCAAGCAAGGTGACAGGCCACATGTACAGGAAGGATCTTGGGACACTTGCTAGGTCTGGGACCTGTTGCCTCCCGTCCAAACTCCAGTCTCTCCTGTAGAATCACCCCCAAGTCCAATTCCTGAGGGTACATTTCAAAATCAATCTTTCAAGTCATTAATCCTGCAACTCCTAAGCAAACCCACATCCAGGTGGCACCAATTAGGGTGGGATGGCCATCAGGAATTTGGTGCCTTCCTCCTCTGCAGGTCACTGGGGTGTTGGTGAGCTGTGGACAACACCTTAGAGCCTGAAGCTGAGGACCCTCACTTTGCTCAGGTCACTCCAGGGGCCCCATCCTTCAGTCCTGGAAGCCTGGGAATTGTGCAAGGTGACTGCTGTGTGATCAGGACACCAAAAGATTGGGGTTTGAAGGAGGTGCTGGGCAGACAGCCTTCATTCACTCAGTCCCCATGGCCATCCTGTGAGGCAGGTACATTATTATTATTCCAATTTTTAAAAAATTTTATTTAAAGAGAAAAAAAGCAAAACAGAAAAAAGGGTAGAAACAATACAGAATTTCAGAAAAAAAATAAACAGTAAGAAATCACTAGTTGATAAATTACATATTGTCTTCTTAGACATAGTTGTTCAAGTTACAAAATTAAAGCACACAAAGTGGACATTCAAACAGTGAGGCTGCAAACAATTCTGTTCAATGATCCAATAAAAACTTAGCAACATGGTTATCAATCCTACACACTTAAACATAAATGCAGTTATATCCGTTAGAGAACTTTCTTTTCCTCCCTTTGCTTTTTAAGTCCATTATCTGTTTAGTTATATCATGTTTCAGCTTGCTCAGTATCTTACTGATCTGTTTTGTTGTTGTTATTTACTTTTTAATCACCTTATATTATTCTGTTGCTTTGTTTTTGAGTTTCTCCTCATCCATGCCCCATGAATCAGCTTTGGTGGAGTTGGAAATTTTTTGGAGGTATTTTGTTACTTTGTTACCTATTTTTTTTTTTATTTTGAAGGTAGCAAAATACAGCAGAACAAGACAAAACAAAGCCGTCCAAGACAGTGCAGTGAAATTGGCACAGAACCTCACAGCAGGTCACCAGGACACCAGCAGTAGGCACAATAGTACATCCTGTTCTGTTCGCAGTAGCTGTTCTTTCAGTCAGGTAGAGCAAAATGGAAGGAAATACCGAACTTATAAAAACAGAATATTGAATAGAGCAGTACCATTAATCAGAACTGAGCAAAACAGTGATAAAAATATTTGCCTTCAAAGGGTAGAAGGAAATACCCCTTACTTGCCACGCTGCATACGTTCATCCTCCCAAGAGATACTCAGACCTCCGGCTCCCACTTGCTAAGGAGGGTGGGTATGGACGGATGTCTGATTCTTAGCCCGCATGTCGCCAGGCCCCCAGCTGCTTACCAGGGTGGCAAGCTGGCTGCCTCTTCTCCCAGCACCCCAAGTTCCAACATGGTGAAGAGCTCAGGAAACGCCGACAGTTCTCCTATTATTCCCATTTTATTGTTGAGGAAGCCGAGGATCAGTGGAGGTACGGTGTCATCAAGTCCCCTGGCTTTGAAAGCTAGAGCTGGTGTTTAAACCCACATCTGTGAAGCTCCCAGTCCTTCCCATGGCTGCTTCTCTCCATCTCACAGTAAGGACAGAGTGCCCAACTAGTCTGTTTGGTACTCCTGCTCATACTTACAGCAAGTTGCTAGATGTTGATAAAGAACAACATACTCATGACATAAAACACTTGAAACCTTGAAACTCTCCACCTGACGTATCACTCCCTCAAAAAAATAAAATCCTCAGCGACTTCTCTACTTACCAGACCAAGTTCAAATTCTCTAGTATGCAAAACAAAACACTAAAGAGAACATGAGAAAATGTCAAACTCTGGACCCCTTTTTCTCTCTCAAGAACACTCTTCAGTCTGGACAGGGAAAAAATAACCCTACTGAGTTCAAGCTTGGTGAGAAGAAGCCTGAGAAGAATTGCAGGTTTAAAAAGGAGTTGGGCCGGCAGTTAAGGTTGCTTGGTGGCCAGTGTTCACCTTTCACAAACTGTAGCAAATGGGAACAGCATTAGCGAATGGAGTGGGCAGGGGTTCTGGGTTAAAGAGGGAGAGCACTGCAAATCCTGCAAGCTAAGATCCTGCAAATGTGAGGGGAGCTCTGTAATTGCAGTGCATGCTATCGAGCAGTTCCCGTCTCCAAGGAAGAGGAGTGCAGAGCCACCACGCCCACTGGAAACAGGTCCTGCTAGTCTGGGCCTCCTCTTTTCTCCTAATGGGGCAGCAGGCCCAGGAGGTCGGGCGACATCAGTGATGTGTCACAGCTGGATTTTAGCAAGACAGACAACAGTCTCTTGGGACTCATAGAAGCCAAACCCCGAAACCTGTGTGGCAGAGGTACTTTTAGTCAAAAGTAGGGTGAACCTGAGGATGCTGATTGGTGGTAACTCCGAGGAAGTCTAGTGGGGAGCAATAAGCTCTCCCTGAGCCTTGTTGTTTTGGACATTTATAATCAATAGCTTAAAGATGATACAGCACGGCGCAAGGTAAAGTGGTGGTGGGGAAATAATTAACAATTAGAGGCCCAGACAGACTGAAATAATGGGCAGAATCTAACAGGATGAAATTTAAGTAGAATAGATGGAAAGTTCTGAACTTTGGCCTAACACGTCACTGACAAAGGGTGAAAAGGACTTCAGGATTTTAGCTGAATGAAAGCTCATGCAATCTGGCTGCCAATCATTTGGTAGATTCGGGAACGCACCATGTCCTTGCACACCAGCCTCTGCAGGGGAGTCCATGTCCAGTTTACCTGCTGGACTCCAATCCATGCTTATAGACCCAGTTCACCAGCCCTGCCTAGGTGGAGCCATTTGCATGGACTGCTCCCTCTCTCTAATCCCTCATGGCACTGAGCACATTTTATTAAAATGTTAAACCCCTCCCTTCACAGAGCAGGGGTGACCATTCAGAATGCCTGCTAAATAAACAACGCCTGCAGGATATATCGGGCCACCTCGATGGCTCATTCTGCCCTTTCCTGAGTTTGTGCAGGACTGAAGGGCAGAATTGATTTCCTACTTCTGCTCATACAGGGCAGGTCAGACAACTCAAGTTTGGGTTTCCATTTGGGGTCTGCTATTTCCAAGGGCATGACTGCCCCCCACCCTCCCAGGAGAGCAGGTGAGGCAGTGGAGGTCCTTACCATGAGGAAGGTGGGAATGTTCAGCCAGGAAGAGGGCTGGCCCTGTTGAGGGTGCAGGGACTATTTTCAGGTGACTGAGAGAATGTCCCATGGCCCTTCACTAGGGGTCAGGGGCTTCAATAACATAGTGAGGCTTCGCACATGTACCCCACACACACACCATTTTCCTGATTAGAATTAGTCTGGGACGATGCTGAAGGACCTGGCTGGATTGGGTCTGAGCAACTGGATTTGGGGAAGGGCACATTTTTAGCTCAGTGGCTGGCCTTGGGCAAGTTGCCTTACCTCTGATATGTTTCCTTATTTGTGAAATGGAGATCAAAATATCACCATTCCCTATGAAACTTAAATAGGACAATGCAGGAAATAGGTTTAGAACAAAATGTACAATATTCAGTAAATGTTAGCTTAAAAAAATCCCAGGGTGTGCCATCCCCAAAGCTTGAAGGCGTTTGCTATAGATGAGAACCCTGGAATCTGCCCCTCTATGTGGTCAGAGCATGGTACTGTTGCTCTCAATCCTTGTGTCCTCCTGTGGGCAGCCCTGCTTCAGGAAGAGTGACTGATCTCTTCAGCTCAGGGTAGAGGTACAGGGAGACATGGGGTGACAGTAGTGTTAAAGAGCAAAGGAGAGCAAGGGCAATGGCTAGGGCTGGGTAAAGTTTCCCCAGAGGCCTGGGCAGGAGCTGCGGGAGGCCCACATGGTGTTAGGACCTCTGGCTGCTAGTGGTGGCCCCTCATTGTCCCACAGACTCATTCCTGGCCTCCCTAAGCTCTGAACAGCAGAGAGTGCTTCCTGGAATGCCTGGCTACCAGGCTGCTGATGGGACACCGCAGGCTGGAGGCTTTGGTAAAAGATTGGAGGGTGGGTAGAAACAGGGAAAAGCACAGTACTTCTTCTCCTTTTCTGACACTCCTGGAAACTGCCACATTCTCTCAGCTGCTCCTCTAGCCACAGTTTACATCTAGTGACCTTGGTGCTTGGCCTTGGTGAGTTCATCTTCACCTTTGTCCTTCTGACCTCCGGTGGCAATCATTTCCTGTTGGTACTGATCTCTGGTTTGCCTTGATGTGCCCTGGTTGACTTCATAACCTTGATTTTAAATCACCAGTGTAATCAATCGCCTGTATTCAATTCCTCCTGTCCTATAGCCTCCATTTCCTATATCACTGGTTTTAGTATTCAGACCACAACTAATGCCTATCATTTCACCCTTTAATACAGAAAGAAAAATGAGCTTTGGAGAAGCTAGATGATTTTCTAATGTTACTATCTCATAAGGAGCAGAACAGACTGGGTTGAAATTTAAACTTGCTTCACTTCCTACTTTACTCTCTTTCTGATATGTCTGACTATCTTCTAGAATTACTGCTTGGTCCGCTGTCTCGGGAACCTTTCAGCAGTGTGAACAGCTGGCTGAAGCAGTGTCGATGGAGGCGAATGGCCTCCTCCTCCTAAAATTGCTCTGGCTGTCACTTCCGCATTGCTAGAAGCCATGAGTAAATATAAATTTTAAAACTCTCACTTCAAATATTTCCAGAAACTCTGAATAGAAAGAAATCTTACTGAGTCTACCTCAGACTGTCATTCAGACTGCTGGAAATAGATTTGAATTGTTAGGCTTACTGGAAACTGAGTGAGACACTACGATATTTTTGAGAAACAAGAGTCAAGTTGAGAGGCCTGCTACAATTCAACAACCTTAAGATTTAATCCAGCTAGTGCAACCAGTTTCTGCCCCCCCCCATTTCCCTCCCTTTACTTCTATTTCAAACCTTTAAACCAGTGGCTCCTAGCAAATGGTGCTGCATTGCAAACTAGATGGGGGTGATTTGTTCCTAAAGCAAAGAATACAATTTTTTTCCCAATTCTGGAGAAGAGGTGCTGAGAATTGGGAGTGAGTGGATGAAGAGATGGAGGAATGAGGCTCATAATATAATTTTTTCTCAATTTAAAGAGGGGTTAAATTTTCTTAAAAATCTTTTGAAAATCAGTCCGAATGTATGGGAACTCAAATTTAGGCTCTAACGTAAGATGTGATTTATTGTCAGACTACTTCTGAATAATTGAAGGTATGTTGCCGGGGGGTCATTCTGCCCTAAAAACAAGGCTGACCTCAAAAGTGTGGCATGATGCTTGGGCATATGTGCCCTGAGTTTCCTACCAGGAAGGGACCCTGCTGGGGTGTGGACGTGGGGGCCTTTAGCCGTGCAGACTTTCCCATGTCCTCCACACACACTGTGGACTGCGGCGCCCCGCACCGCAGGCTGTTTTAGGTCACATTGCTATTGCAGGCACAGACAGGTAGCCTGCTGGAGTCCGGATGCACTGCACTCCTCCAGCAAGGCTTTGTCGGTGGGGTTGGTGGCTTGGTGCCTTCCTGCTCTGCTGCTGGTCAGTGTCTGTTACTCCTCTCTTCTCTCTGTTACTCCTTGAACTGAGGCAAAGGCAGCCTGACCTCGGGTGGCTTGTTAAAGCCTGTCATGTCACCTCCTGATGCTGGGAGTGGAGGGTGAGTAGCAGCTCACCCCTTTGGTCTTCCCGCTCATGCCCAGAACAGTTTCCTTGATCCTGCCCCCAGCTGAGTGCTGGAGAAGACTCTCAACAACCACACCACAACTCAGACCTTCCCTGTCTTGCTGCATGCTTTGCCTGTGACAGCAAAGATTTCTTCAGGAATCAACAGCTGGCAGTGTTAAACATCCTACCCCAAACCCCATCTCATGAGATGTGGCCATTGTATTCAATATCCACACCACAGCCATCAAGGGGTTAATTGGATCTAGATTTACCCTTGAGGTGAGTATCTTTTATCAATTCTAATAAGTCACCAATGTTGGCAGGCTGCGACCCAATATTTCAGAACGGCCAATGTTTAATAGACTACCTCAGATGATTAAGTGAAATGATTTCTTGGATCCATCCCGGAGATAACTCTAGAAGTTGTCTCAGCTCATTATCTCAGAGCTAAAGGGGAGAATCATAATGCCACTGCCAGTTTAAATATCGTTACTGCCAAGATCTGGGCGTCTTAATCTAGGCCCAGGAAGTGTGTGGTCAGGTCGCAGAGGGACAGCAAGCACTTTTAAGTTTTATGCCAAGCTATGTGGTTTTGTATCTGTTTCCACGAGACTCATATGTGAATCTAGGCATCTTCAGAGGATGTAAATACTGGCCTGGGTGTTTGGTACCATTGTATAGGTCTGTTTCAATTTCATTTTTGCTTTTATTCCTTTCCTGTAGGTGGTTTTTGCATATGGACCACTGGACCCCAGAAAGCTGCTGGATTGTTTATCAGACAGTTTGCCTCTAAAAAAGAGGGCGTCATATGTCTGCAAAGCTGTCACCTCACTGTCCATTCCTCCCCTCCCACCCCTGCCCAACATTGACACATCCCAATGTAAACCTGGAACTAGTGTGGCCAGGTCTAGCGACTCCAGAGTAAAGGCAGACCAAGGTCTCTCCCCCCTCAAACGCTACATGGAAAGCCACTAAATTATACTTAGCTTCCTCCCATGAGGTCTTTCCCTCGCCACACTTGCCAATTACCTGCCAATTAATACAACCAAGTAGCCGTCTTATAAATGACTTTTCATTTTGAATGTCAAGCTAACATTTTTCCTCATTCTCTTCCACCCGTGTTTTTGTGAAATTTCAAGGCTTGGGCTTTCTTCACTTCCCCTGTCACCCACCTTAAGACTAAGCGGGGCTGGCGCAGTGAGGAACGTTCCTGGGGACAATTGATGAAGGGCATGTGTGTCCTTCTTTACAGAACACACTGGTCTCATGTAAGCAGAAAGGTCAACAAGGACCAGGAGAAGAACCTTAGCTGTCATGTCAGAATTGTAGCTCTGAGTGACAATTAGCTCCTGAAGACATCTAGAAGACAAAGCCCTTCTGTTCAGGGAACTCAAGAGTTCTTTATGCGCCTACACACTCATTCCTTCTTCCCTCCCAGCCGTGCCTGGCAGGCAGTGAGGTGGGGGAGCCACCTGCACCTGCAGGGTGCTGGCCTCCAGATGGGCATGCTGTACACCTGTGTCTTGGTGCCTGTTTGTCCCAGTGACTGGCTCACTTCAGGTGGATGGAGGACCTAGAATGGACTCTAGCCGGGACAGAGGACTGGACACCTGTTCTTTTCTTCCATAAGCCATGTGACACTGTCTAGTCATCTTGTAGTCAGTGGAGATAATTATGCCTGTGACACAGGGCTGCTGAGATGGCCAGCTTAGGTGAAACCTAACAAGTGTGTCCCGCATCTGTAGAATGGGGACAGAGCTCACTAGGGGCCGGGCTCTGCAGAAGGTGGCAAGAAATGAATATTTCCGGATTCTTCAAAACATGTGAAAGTGGTTAAAACTGCTGAAATATCATGTCACTAAAACACAAGAACTCTATGAGGCCTTCTGAAAATTTGCTCATTTTGAAACTTTAGAGACAGTGAATTATGATAAACACACACACCCAGAGGCAATCTTGGAGAGTCACACCACACACTACTATCTTAATATCCTACAACTTAAAAAGACTGCCTATGATTAACCCAGTATCAGCAAAATTTTTTGACCTTGGGACCTTTATACAGGTCACATCGTTCACATGCTTTGAGATATCTCTCTTTGTCTATTTCTAGGGTGGGTGATCCCAGGGTTGGGTGACCCAATTTCTGTGACTAATCTCAAATGAGGATATCCTGTGGTTATGTGCTCTATAATGATGGATTCTTTTTTAAACCTATGATTGAATAGTTTCTAGACTCATGGCTTTCTTGCAAAAGATTCTGTACCTCCTGGATTCAGGTCTTCCATCATCTGAGCATTTTGTTTAACCAAAAAAGAAGTCATTTTAGATATATATGATTTTTTTACATAGTCTTTCAGGTACTCTGGTTATCAGGACACACAGAAGGGAAGTAGAGAGAATTATCAAAATATTCCTGTAAGTATTGTTCACTTCCTTCCCCTGAAGGTGGATTGGGATGCTGGTCTTTGTCATCACATGGTACCTATTGCTCTATCTTTGTTCTCAAGGACCAGTGTCCCTAGAGTCTCACATATAGCAGCAGACGCAGAGGTAAATGCAGAGGAGGTTGAGAGCAGCAAACCTGTAATGTCAGGTTTAAAAATAGATACTCAATGCCAGGTACATACAGCCATCTTTTAAGTTATTTCTTTCATCCTATACATGAGAAGACTGAGACTCAGAGTGGTTAAATCCACTCAGATATTAAGACTTAAAGGGCAGCTTTACTGACCTTAAGGTTTGTGCTCTTTCTAATTCTTAAATTATCTTTGCTCGTCTTCTCCCAGATGTTTGGGGCTTTCCATGATGGTAAGACCTCTTACTCTATAACTTCCCATTCCTCTGGGAAATTACAGCTATCATAGTAAAGGAAGAAAACCACATGTGGTTATTTCAATCAATACAGAAAAAAAACTATTTGACAAAATGCGACACTCAGTCATCATAAAAGCTCTTAGTAGTTAGAAAAACACTCTCAAACTTATAAATTACCTATATAAAAAGCCAACATCGAATGTTCCTATTTGCAGATAGTATGATCATTTTTATTTAAAATCTTGCACTAGGGATGTAGGTCAGTGGTAGAATACTTGTCTAGCATATATAGGCCCTTAGTTTGATCTGGAATACTGAAAAAGAAAAAGCTACCTCAAAGAGTCTCCCAAATAACTAATAAATTGAGTGAATTTAGTAAGGTTGCTGTATATAAGATGATTACAAGAAAATTATATTCTCACATAAATTATTATGGAACATAGGAAAATAAAATTTAAAAAGTAATTTACATTTTAATAGCACCAAAAAATAACAGCTAAAAATGAATCTCATAAAAGTGATCCAAGGCTCCCACACTGAGAACTATAAAATATTTGTGAGAGAAATAACAGACATAATTAAATGGAATGCTATACTGTATTCATCAGGTAGAAGATCCAATATTGCTAAAAAGGTAACTCTCCTCTAATCTCCTGATTCAACATGTTTTCCATTAAAATCCCAAGAACATTTCTTGCAAAAACCGAGAAATCAACATTAAAATGTATATAGCGTTGCAATGCAAAGAGCATATGACAATAAAATTAATCTTAAAAAGAATAAATTTACAGCGTGCACTTCACAGATCTGCAGTGGACTAGGGGGTGGCACTTCTCTAGCCAGTGTGCTGCAGAAAAAACTGTAAACAATGCAAAAGGCCCAGAGACCCCCACCACCCACCTGAAGGGGACCGGAAATATGACCAGACAGAGAAACAGCAGAAGGTCTCTAACTGCGGAACCAGGGAAAGTGAGACCAACAGAGGTAAATGCAGAGGAGGTTGAGAGCAGCAAACCTGTAATGTCAGAGACAGCCTCATTGGAAATAAAGAAATACCTCCGTGACCTCATTGACGAATTTAAATCTGAAATTCTAACTCAGGTGAAGCAAGATAAAAGAAGATTAATAAAAGAAGTCCTGGGTAATCCTCAAGTAGACACAAATGAAAGAATAGAGGAACCCAGAGAAAAGAGAGAGGCCTTTGATGAAGAATATAAACAAAACCTAGAATATATGAAACAGATCCAAAGAAAATATCAAGAAATATCAAGAAATTAAAAACTCCATTGAAAGCTGGCAAAACCTTTTAACAGAAACTAAAGACAAACTTTCAAAACTTGAAGATAGATTTGCAATGTATGATCACGAAAGGAAGGCTCTCTTAAAAATAACAAGGAACCAGGAAGCAATGATACAAAGGTTAGAAGATGACAAGAGGATTTATAACCTAAGAATAAAAAATGTGAATGAAGATGCAGTGAAAAATACAAATGAAATAAAAAGTCTATTCACAGAAATAATTAAGGAAAACTTCCCAAACATAGGTTAAGGAAGTGAAGTTCAGATAAATGAGGCATACAGAACTCCAGCCAGCTACAACCAAAACAGATCTACACCCAGACATATAATAATCAGGATCCCAGAAATCCATCACAAGAACAGAATATTAAAAGTGGTCAGAGAAAAGAAACAGATTACCTATAAAGGAAAACTCATCAAAATCACAGCGAACTTCTCAGTACAAACCATCAAATCAAGAAGAGCTTGGAACAAAATATTCCAATCCCTGAAAGAAAATAACCTCCAACCCAAATTGATGTACCCTGAAAAACTGTCTCTCAGAATTAATGGAGAGACAAGATATTTCCATGACAAAGAGAAACTGGGGGAGTTTGTGACCACCAATCCAACCCTGCAAAGAATACTGAAGGACATTCTAGAGAGAGAGAAGAAAATCACCAGGATTCCAGGAACAATGGCAGAAAGGCCTCAAAGAAAGGGGCAGACAGTGGAATGAAGGAGAAAAGTAAACAAACAACAATGACAGAAAAATAGCATAGCAGAGATAAGACACTGTTTTATCTTGACTGATTTTATTCGAATCTGGTATGCTTGAGAGTGTCGAGTCTGAGAGTAGGGGCAACTACTCTGAAGATGACAAGATTCAATAGGATACCCATTCTGGTTTGATTGTTAACTGCCTTTGAAGTCCTATAATGTCTCCAATGTTTAGATTTTATTAATAGTGTAATGCAATGCTAAGTTTAACTATACTATGTTTGACGATATAGACAATTTTATTGAAAATAACAAGAGACATCATAGTAACTACCATAGATCACCTAGTATTGTGGTTTTATATGTCCTTTTCATTTCGTGTTTCTCTAGGAATTTGTATTGTTGACTTGTTTTGATTTGTTTCTCCCTCTAATACAGACAGGCAAGGTATACGTGTAGAGACTTATACATGTGTAGAATTTCTAAGTAGTTTACGAGAATGGATTATAGTTATTGTACAGAGAAAAAAGAGAGGAAAAGAAAGTATTCTAAAGGATATAACTGCATGTATGTTTGAGTGTGTGGGATTGATAACCATGTTGCTAAAGTTTTTGTTGGATGGATGAACAAAACTGATTGTAGTCTCACTGTTTGGATGTCCACTTTGTAGGTTTTACTTTTGTAACTTGAACAACTACTTCAAAGAGGAAAATATGTAATTATCAACTAGTGATTTCTTTCTGGTTACTATTTTTGTTTTTGTTTTGTTTTGTTTTTGAGATTTTGTATTATTTCTACCCTCTTTCTGTTTCAAAAATTTTTTTCTTTAAATAAAGTTTTAAAAAAAGAATAAATTTAGGGGGCTGGGGATTTAGATCAGCGGTATAAGCGCCTGCTTTGCAAGCATGAGGTCGTGAGTTCAATCTCTGGTATGGAAGAAAAAAATTGGGTAACTTTTCCTACCTGATTTTAAGGCTTTAATTATAAAACTACAATAATCAAGATAGTTTTAGTATTGGCAAAAAGACTGACATATAGATCAATGGAACAAAATGGAGTCTAGAAATACATCCACACACATACTAATCAGAGTTTTTAAAATTACTGTAAAGAGAAAAAATAAAAATAAAACAGACTTTCAAAACAAGATAATAGGAGAGTACCAATAATGAATAATGGATACACTGTGTATTTAATCAAAGATCTAAATATTAAAACAGAAACACTAAATCTACTGGAAGACAGGGGCCGGAACAGGACACTAGGTGTGGTGAATATTCCCCTTATCCAAGACCCTGCCCTGTCACAGTGGCCGTGACACACAGCCATGTCCCAGCAGGGTGGAGACGGCAGACGTTTGACCTCTTGTCCTGCATCCCCACCTCTCCCTGTCACACTGTCTTTGGCTCTGCGTGCCACCGTGAGCACAGTGGGCCCAGGTTTACCCCTGAGCATCTGCCACTCCCGTGCTTCTCACAAGAGCAGGTAGAATCCTAGCTAGACAAGATGGACAACTACCTGAGCCTCAGCTTCCTCCTGTAAACACTGGGGCTAAAAGTACTTCAGCAGGATTTTTAGGAAGAGGACATGAAATCATATGGGTAAAGTACCAGGTACATTTGAGACCCTTCCTCAACTTTTGCCCCAGTGAACTGGAATTATGTTTAGCCCTCAACTTTTGAGACACAAAAGCAAATGAGACACAAAGGAAATGTCGGAAATGTTAAAACCCAAAGAGCCTCCACAGCAAGCGTCTCTCCAGGTGGATACAGGGTTCAGGGCAATTACCCTGCAGGATGAGCAACAGAAGGTTTTGAGGGTACCCAGGGCCTCAGTCCTTCCCATAAATGCATGGAATAGGGCAGTGGGGTTTCCTCTCTTGTATATGGCAAGCATCACATTTTGGGGCACTTGCCCCAAACCTAGAAGACCCTGTGTGAGCACCGAGTCCAGTCCTCCCTTTGGAACTGTCGCTAGAGGTCACAGATCACCCATCAGGAACCTCATTTCCTAAGTCCGCTCTGGTTCCCATTCTTCTACTGAAACATCTCAAAGCTGTTCTACCATGCTGTCCCCTTCCTGGGAGGATTCTGAGGTGTCAGTGTCGCTTTTGAATAAGCTACCCAGGCTCGTACCAAGCAATCCCAATGCACGCACTGTCCTCCTCCTTGGAGATCGAGTTCACTGAAGGCCATCTGAGATGGGGCTGGCGGGACTGACTTAGTGAGCTGGGTGCTGCCCTTGGCTACTTAAACTCTGATCAGCTGGGACTCCAGCCTTTCTTCAGCAGAAGAAGGTCCTGGGAGGGTGTCACAGGCCGCACTGCTCTGTGACGGTCAATGCCTACAGAGAGGGTTTCCACTTGGCCTGCAAAGTCAGTGAAAGGAAATGCTGCTTTCTTTGACACTGAACTGGGAAGAACTTCACAGAAAAGCCATGTCACCAGGTCACCAGGCATCCTGACCCTGGTACCTCATTCTTCACCTCCTCTCACCCCCAGGCCTGGGTCATTGGTCTGATTCATTCCGCTGACGTCATTTCCTAAATACCTCAGAAAAGAGGCTCTTCGAGAAACAGGGTCACATGAAAGGTTCTCTCTCCTTTGTCTGATGATGTCACCCTGCAGAATGGGAGTGAGGCTTGTTTGTTGTTTTCTTTGTTACTGGTTTCTACTCACAGAACAGAAGGAAGGGACTTTATTTCCAGCTGTCTGGATGTCTGAACCAAGTCTTTTTGAGTCAGGCGAGCTAGTGTTCTCTGGGACTCCTTCGCCTTAAGTTTTTTCTCTCAGTGTGTCAACTGGAGGCTGCCTCCCCACCCTGTAAATGGAGAGACGGCCGAAGCAGTAATGTTCCAGCAATGCCTTGGCCATTTGCACCTTTGTTTGGTTTCCGGTCAAATACTACGGGCACTCAGTTTGCTAGTATCCCCATTTTTTCTCTGCCTCCCATGTCTGCAGCAGTATCTCCCTCTAGTTGTCTGGGCAGGTGGGGTACAGAGGCATCAAAGCCAGGGTGGGAAGGCCAAGGAGCCCTGACCCAGCAGGCCTAGGTGGTGTGTGACTCTCCCAGACTTTCCTGGCTGGTTCTGCCCTGGACCATTCCCCTGTGGGCTGGCCATTGGGAAATCAGCCCAGTTCCTGTGCCACCCGCTCTCCATTCCGAGGGAAGGGTGTGGTTCTCTGCTCATTAAAGGAGAATTCTCACTGTGAATCAAAGAACATCCTTCCTAAACAGAAAGGGATGGACCTTTTCTCTTTATTGGGAGGGGACTGAGGACTACTCTAGGCCTGCTGGCTGTGAGTCACACCAGGGAGCAAGCCAAGCCCACATGACCCATCTCAGAGGACTTCACCTGGACAGACAAGTGCCTGGAGCCACCCGGGAGGGAAAATCTGGATGGGCCGGATCCACCAGTGTGGACAATGGCTGTGGGTCGGCTGCTGGCCACGCTGCCCACCTCAGGCCGTCCTGCCACACCTGGACTGCAGTATGTGGGCACTGCCCTTGAGGAGGCCTCTCTAGTAGACCACACCTACCTACCTCAGGATCTGGTTCTCCTCCCACCTCACCCTCCAGAGCCTGTTGTGGAGCTCTGGAAAACGAGGGTCCAGTTTGCCATCCTGCCCATGTCACTGTCCTCAGGGGAAGAGCCCCCTCTGCCCCCTGCAGGAAGTGTCCCTTTGTGCCTCTTCAAGGCTGTGGACCTGCCCTGGGCGATCCTTCTATCTTCCAGGTGCTTTTCCATTTGAACACACCCCTGGGGCCCCCCCACTGGAGATTATCAGTCCAGGAATGGGCATAGAGGAAGGACCTGTTCCTCTGGTTGTCTGACATCTTCCAGGTGTCAAAATGTGGCACATACCAGGGGCAAGGGGTGGGGGGGAGGAGGGAGAGACCGGAGTGTGACCCAGCCCACACCTTCCTCCACTCCTTCCTCGGTGGTTAATCTCAGGGTGGCAGGTTTAGGCCCCAGGCCAGGAAGCTCTGGCGGAAGAGGCAGCAATGGTAATAATGACAGCAGTAGCACTAAGAGGTTGGTAGGAGGCTCTGGCCATGAGCAATGTGGACCGTCTTGGGCCGTCGTTACAAGCAGCTGGGACACCTGCTGCTAGAGATGAGAGTCACTTACTGAATTCCTTATACTGTGTGCTTTGTTTGCATGTGTCATGTTACTATCCTTCCAACAACCCGGTGGAGGTCGGCGTCCTATTGGAGAGATGTCCTTGGCCTCTTGTGCAGCCAGCAAGTACACAGCTGGAAGAGGCCCCAAGATGGCAGTGACTCTGGGATCCTTGCTTTTCCTTCTTCCTGATCCCTTGTCCTGCATGCAGAGACTGTTGTTGACTTTCCCAGTTTTCAGTTTTGAAAAGGCTCTGTTCTCAGTAGTGTCTGCTAGGCTTGCTGAGAATGACCTGCCCACCTTGGGGCATTTATGTTTTAATGGGAGTCTGAAGAGCAAGTAGCAACCAACATTTATGCAGAGCAGTGGTTTTCAAAGTGATGATTAGGCACTGCAGTGAGTGTTCACGTCTGCTGCACTGGTTTATAGCAGTCCTTCCCAAACGTCAGAGTCAGCTGGGGGACTCAGTGACACAAAGATGTCTGGCTTCACCCAGAGTTTCTGATTCTGCTGCTTGGGGGTGGGATTGAGAATCCTGCATTTTAAGCAAATTGCTGGTGATATCAGTGATGTCAGCCTGGGAGCCACACGCTGAGCACTGTGGCCTTGTAGCAACTCCATCTGATGAGCAGAGCAGTCATTACTGCTCCCATTTTTTACAGGAAGACTTTGATGTGCAGGGAGGTTAGGTGGCTTGTGGCTAGGTGACAGTTACCAAAGCCAGGGGTAGAATTTTAACCCAAGATATGACTCCACCTTCTGTCCTATGCCATTATTTCTCAACAGGTCTGTGCAGTAGAGATTCCGGCAGTGAGATCCACCAGCTGGACGACCACCAGGACCTGAGTGCTGCCTTCATTCCAGGACACAGGTCTGTGTGTAAAGGCACTATCAAAGCGAGGGGCGTGAGGGGCGCGAGGGGCGCCCCACCCTCCCCGAGCATGAGTCAGAGCAGGTCACAGGCACGTGTGTGCACATGTAGCACACACAACTGTGCTGAGTCTTTTCTCCTCCATCCAACAGCCTGCAGTGAGAAATGGTCAGAAGAAAACCAGGTGCGCGTGACTCATGCTTGTAGTTCCAGCACTTGGGGAGGAAGAGGATGGAGACTGAGTCCAGCTCAGGCCATTAAAAAAAAAAAAGGAAGGGACAGGTCTCAGATGGCTGAAGCTAGAGTTGGCTTTCCAGGACTGCTCACAACTGACCTTTGGTTAAGTATGAGCCTGATGTTCCTGAGGTGAAAAGAAGCCCAGAATTTATTAGTGCTCAAGGTTCACCTGAGCGTTCAGATGTCCCCTACTAACAGCATTACCGGGGCTGGGCTCCAATGCAGAAATGGACATGGAGTCACACAGTCTACCCCTGAATCCGAGGTTGGCAATTTTACTTCAGCAAGGCTGGACGCCTGTCTCAGACAGGAGATCAGGGTGTGCAAACCTGGCTCTGGAAGTAGCTGTGACCTGTTAATTACAAAATCCCAGGACATGCACAGAATAGTTCCCAAAGCCCTGTGTGTGGACTTCTTGAGAACTTGAGCAGGTTTTCAATAGGGTGACCCAACCCCGACGTCAGCCTGAGGAATGGGTGACACAAAAAGGACAACCCGTGTTGAGTTTTTGCCACTGTGTTCTCTCTGATATGATGCTTCCCTCACGCTGTAGGTGAGCGTCTTTGCCTACTTCCCTTGGTCCAAACTTGCACCACAGAACCTGTTTCTTTCCTACCTTTAATAAAACTTCCCTACTGTTTGTGTTTATTTTGACCAATTCTTTGCCCAGGGCAGAAACCACCTTCAGAAGGAGACTCCAGCACCCCAAAATCCAGCAACATAGGCTGCCCCCTCTTTAAAATGAGATGGTGTGCTGGACAACCTTCTTCCTTCTGGTAAAGGCAGCTGAGTTAGATAAAAACACCACGGGCAGCGGGAAAGGGCCGGCCCTTGAAGGAGCCAGTACGGAACACCAGATACCATGCAACCGCGGGGAGGCAGACACCTCTGCTGGGGGCCAGGCCTCAAGACAAAAGATCAAACGAATGCACTCACTTCCTAAGGGTCAACAGCAGCGATTGATATTCTAAATAGGTATCCATCACCTTGGGGAAGCCAGAAGGAGCCACTAACCCAACCCCCTACACAGGATGTAGTTTAGTGGCAGGGTACCCGCCTGGCAAGTGCAAGGTCCTGAGTTCAATTCTCAGTACAAAAAAAAAAAAAAAGGAGAAATCCATGACTGACGCCCTACAGGAAAAAGTCCTGTCCTGTCCCCATGCCCCGGTGCTACTTGACTGGCTTTCCCATTTAATCCCGATTTAATCCTTTTATCTGGGTAATTATGCTCCTAATCTTATTGGTTGACCACAGTTCTGTCCCACCTCATGCCTACCTTGCGATTTCCCATCCCCCCCCCACGCCTCATCCTGGACCTGCCTCTCCTTGTGGTTTTGCTCTTTTAAATTCCTAGAAAAGGCAGGGGGTCTTTGGCAACCCGCCGGGGACCCCTTCTGTCAATCTCAGACAGAAGCTTTCTCTCTCCCAATGCAGATATTCTGCTCTTAACCTCTGGGTTCCTAAATGCGTTCTTCGATGTTAGCAAACACGCCCTGGTAGGTAGGTAGGGGGCGCGTCCCGCAGGCTGGGAGGGTCTTCCCTCCGGTCACTGCCGCCCCACCTGGCCTTTTGCAGAGCGGCTGCCCCGCCAGGTCTGCAACTGCTCTTTGCAGGCCCCTCCCCTCCCCCTTTACCCTCCCCCTCCCCCGTCCCCTCCCCCCGCGCCCCAGGGCAGCTGCGGCCGCTCGGGCCGAGGTCGCGGGGTCAGGCGGTGGGGGGCGCTCCGCGGGGTTCCTGGGCTGGGCTCGCGCCCCACCCTCGCGGGAGAGCTGGGGAAGTGAAACCGGGAAACGGGGGAAACGGGGCCTGGGACCCTGCCCCTCGTTAGAGGCAGATCCAGCACTGTGCGGAGAAGCCGGGGGAGATGCTCATTTTTTTTTTGATTTTACTCATCCAAATGATGATTCCAAGAGACCCCTTGGAGAAAGGGAGGGGGCGGGGGACGGAGAGCCGCGGAGTCGGTCGGAGCAGAAAACCCCCGGGCGCGGGGTGGGGGCGGGGCGAGGGCGGGGCTAACTCTGCGGAACGGCGAGGCCCGGGCGCCTGTTAGCCACAGGACGTGTCAATCATACCATCTTGACAAATGGCAGTGGAACTAAAAGGACTTTCTCCACTAGAATTAGGAACCCAAACTTTAAGATTTATTAATTTTTTAAAAAAAATATATTTGACCTGAAATTAAAAGAAAAGTGAGTTTAAAAGACAAACACTAATTTCAGCATCTAAAAGGTTAGGCACAAGCATTACCTTTAGAGAGGAGTGGGGTTTTGGGGTTTTTTTTGGGGGGGTTGTTTTTTACTTTGTCAGCTATACCGTTTGAAACCCACATTTGTGCGTGCTGGGCCCTGATATTTTTGATGGTAAATGGCTTTAGCTATTCACAAGTGTAGACGTGTATCAGCAACACAAAAACTGTCGGAAGAACTTTACTTTCACCTCACGACACGCAGTTGGAGGCCTAGAATTCCTTTTTAGAAGGAATTTAGAGGTCTGAATTATTCTCAAGAGCTACGGGATGAATTCAGTCAAGAACATATCACAGTTTGGGGTACAGATTTCTCGAGGTGACTTAACTGCATCCCAGGTGATTTGAGATTTAAGCACGGAAGGGTTTAGCTCATAGCAGACCATTTGGTGCTGTGTTAGTCCACTCCGTGCACTTTACCAAATACCCGAGATAAACTAGCTTCCGTACAGCAGACGTTTATTTTGCATCACAGTTTTGCACATAGATGGGCCTTAGAGGCCATTTCTGATCCAAGCAGGTATTTTTTATCTCCAGGGAAATGTAGTGCATACTCGGGGGTCAACCCAGAGAAACTGAGTCATCTCACTCACGAGGCAGATCCTTGGTAAGTGAGCCACACCCTCAGGTGCAGACTCCACAGCAGCCAGAGAAACTCACTCATGATTCATATCTCTTCTCAGATGTGACTTCATGGCTTCTGAATAGCTCTAAACGTGCTTTAGCTCTTGTGACTTCACAGCACCCAGGGCAGTTCAAGACTTTGGGAGGAAGGTGCTCTCTGTACCCTTTGAAACCTCATGCTCAGATGTATCCACACACCCGCCCTTGCACGTTCACACCTGACGCATTTGGGTGGCTTTTATCATACCAGAAGGTACAATCCTGTGGGCCACGTTAGAACATTCTAGAAAGACATAAGCCTGAGACTGCCCCTAGGCAAATCTCCCCACGTCTGTGACCCAGCCATTTGCCTGCATTAGAATAATTAGATGTGTGCACTCTGTTGAAAATTTTTCCAGAGGTCCCACAACCGGCCATGGGGAGGGCATGAGCTGAGAGAAATTCAGCACTTTGCTCAATCCTCTATTGCTTCCTATGTGCAAGGAGCCTGTCTGTCCAAGCCCTCCAGGCCTCTGAGGAGGAGCCCATAGGAATTAGGCACCCTTGACTTGGAAAAAGTTTCTTCTACATTAGATCAGCTCGCCTGTCTGTATTTAGACCAATGTCTCAAATTTCTAAGAAGTAGAAATAGAGTAGGCACTTAGCCCTTGACTACTTAGTAGGCACTGATTAGGTTAAGATTTGCTACAGACGGCAGTCCTGAACCACCCTGGTAGGCTGTTGGGGTCACTAAGCCAAATGTCTGTGGGATGATGCTTCCTAAGAAAGGAGACAAAGAAGAAGAAAGAAGAAAGAAGAAAGAAAGAAAGAAAAGAAAGAAAGAAAGAAAGAAAAAAAGAAAGAAAGAAAGAAAGAAAGAAAGAAAGAAAGAAAGAAAGAAAGAAGCTCTTGGTTGGGGTGGGGTGGGGTGGGGGAACAGCATGAGAATAGAAAGACAAATAGGCGCCATCCCTTCAGCCCACTTGGAGGACAGGACAGAGGAGGTCAGTGTGGGGAGGTCACAGAGAGACCCAGCAGGTGGGAGTCCCGCGGGGTTAAAAAAAAAATGCTTTGAGACTGTTTTCTGGTCTTTCTTCTTACAATGATGATTAAAAGGAAATACTGGTAATTTAATGATATCCTTGGCAATAAGAGAATGTGACCTATAGTTTCGGCAAAGAGGACCTCCATGGAGGAGGTATAACAATGTCAACTTCACAACGGAAGACTGCTTTTCTGCTTTTAAAAATAAGTTCTCAAAGCCAGACCTAGTAGGGTACACCTGTAATCCCAATGCTCCGGAGGCTGAGGCAGGAGTATTGCTGCAAGTTCAAGGGCAGGTTGAATTACAGAGTGAAACTCTGTCTCAAAAACCCAAAATAAATAAATAAATAAAGCTTAAAAAAAATAAAAGTAGGTCTTGAATCTATAAATCTACATAACTCCGGAACTAGACTACAATCTGGTTAAACTGTTCCACAACTGGAAGAAATTGGGTGTTTATGTGGGGGGAGGGTAGGTACACATATTTTTTAAAATGTGTGCTAAACTAATGTCTAATTTCTAAACTACAAAAATTAAACTTTTTTTTTTTTAAAAAAACCATTCTGTGTTCTATCATAAGGCACATTTCTCAGTTAAGTCCTTTAAGGAAAATCAATCTAAATTCTTTTCATGAAGACCAAAGAAAAAAAATGTTCCTATTTTCCTTGGAAAATGAGCTGGGCTATTTTATGAATTGAGACTCTTAAAATTAAATCATTTTGTTTCAAAGAAGCCAAAACACACATTCATTCTCATACTTCCTGCTTCTTGGTGGGATGGTGGACATTTCCAGAGAATTCCTGGGCCAAAATTCTATATTTCTTTTCTGTAAACCTGGTTTCCAAGCCTGTCCTCCTTGCTGGTGGAGAAACATTCCTTTCATGGCAAACAGAAACACATCCTGAGTCAAGTTCCATGTTCTTTGCTCTAAACTTAGTACGTATTGGGTAGGGGGTAGAGTGGGGTGATATTGTGCTGGATGCATTTCCTCAAAACTCCAAAGAGATGGGACCTTCACAAGTAAAGTGGTTTGTTTCATTTTCTCCTAAAACTTAGGGACTTTTTAAAGAAGGTCACAGAAGGAATGTGCTCCAGGGAGGATATGAGGAGACAAAGCGTTTGTTCCTTGTTGATAGTTTATGTCTAAACTGGAAACCCCTTTCCACTCCATGCCTCACCCCCAGTAAACATGTTGGAACTCTTCTTTAAAGATTTTTACTTCTAAAGGCAAAATAGAAATGGTAACAGAAGGCTGGATTTATGGGTGGACTTATGGATAGATGGACTGAGGGGTGAATGGATGGATGGATGGGTGGGTGGATGGGTGGGTGGGTGGGTGGGCCATGTGTATGTTTAATGTTTGATATATTCTGAACTTTTCCTAAAAATCAACTCCCTTCTATCTTATTTTTCCTGGTGTCCCTTCCCCTAAGACACTGGAGTGGCTTTCTGTGTTTCTGAGAAAAACCATGGGGCTGAGGATTGGCTGTCAAAGTCATAGAGTTGGGATAGCAAAGGGCTTGTATCCGGGCACATGTGCTTCTGCCAGTGGTGACCGTGCAAATCTCTGTGACCTTTGGCTCTCCTGGCAGTGCAGGAAGTTGGTAGAGTAAGTTCTTACCCTCAGTCCCAGGTAATGTGAATAGCTCTGCATTGCCAGTCAGAGAAAACCATTGCAGGACCCATTCCATGCTTGTTCACTTGTCTACTCCCTCTTTTTTTTTAGGCCTTAAGTCTACCAAAATGGTAGTTGTGCTTCACGTCCACCATGATTATATAACCTTCTATGGCTCAGAGCCTTTACTCATTTATTTATCCAAGTTCCCTTCAGGGTTTGAGCCAGGGTGTGGAACATAACCAGAGTTCAACAAACACTGGAATGACCAAATTCTCTGCAGGTGTCACTGACATCTGTGTGTGAGACGCACAGCTCAGAATTATTGGGAATGTGTGTGTGTGTGTGCACGCGCGTGTGCGTCTCTGGGCTGATGGTAAGGAGCTCACAGCTCTGAAAGTGAAGTGCTTCTCATTAACAAACCTGTTTCTGCTGTAGCAGTGGTTAGTGATTGTCAAAACAACAGCAGCAGCAGCAAAATGACACCCAGATGAAGCCTGGCTTAGCTGGGGCAGCCCTGATTGCTTCTGTGGTTCTCTAGAACCACAGATTGGGGTCAGGGTTTGCAGCCCAGCCCTAGGAAAAGGGCCTTAGAAAGGAGATGAGACATGAGGCCCACCGCAGTCTCCTGCAAGCTGCTAGGGGAGGTGAAGGAGGCAGGGGACAGGGACGAGAGCCTCTAGTGTGCTTTGGAGTCACCAGAGAAGTGGCGGTCGCTGGGAGAGTCTGCCACTTGTATTAAATGATTGCGATGATGTCAAAGGGCAGAAGTTCAAAATCTGAGCCATGTTGCAGAAGTCACTCAGCACCTCTCCCTTCATTCATTTGACACTAAAATGTGGTGTAAATAAACACCGTTGAGTAACTTGGAAACCTAGTAACAGGAGCAGGCCCCAGAGGAGCCTGCAGGGGTCCCTGGCCTCTGGCACCCCATGGGTTTCTGCTTTAATAGCTGATCTGAGTCCAGAGAGGAAGCTTCCCAGGTGTCTTCTGTGCCCTGGGTCTGGGACACAGTGGGAATGAGGGTGGTCACGGGCACTTTATCCAGCCTGGCTCCTGACACTCAGCCCAGTACCAGTTTCTAAGAAGCTGGAGAGAGCTGTGGTCATTTGCACATGCTCACCCCCACACTGCACACATGAGACACAGGAATGGGGACAGTTTCAGAGGGTTTCAGGGGCCCTCTAAGTCCACCCACAGGCCCTGAGAGCATTAGTTCTGTGTTCCTGAAAGTGTTTCCGTCCCTATCCTGAAGCAACGGTCATGGGTCAGCTCTCCTAGGATGTCCCAGATTCCTTGCTCAGCCCATGTCCCACTGCATGCTTGAGGAAGATTGGGGAACATGAACTGCTGATGGCCTGGAGTCCCTCTGGAACAGAGAGGGACCTGGTTGGCCCCTGTGTGTCTAAGAGTTCCCACTCACGAGAACCCCAGGCCCTAGCATGCTGTGTTAAAACCAAAAGGAAAATTCAGAAAGCTCAAGGTGGCAGGAAATGGAACTAAAGATACTAACAGAGGTGACTGAGATATGCATTCTTTATACAAGGCGCAGAGTGTAAAGGTTTTTGGCCAAAGCTACCATTGTTCACATTTCATGTAAAACTCCAGCCCCTTAGAGCATTTTTGATTTTTCCAGATCCCTTCTTCTTTCTTAATCCTAAGGGTTCTTTGCTCTTTACCAAACAATTTAGGCCTTGTTCTCGTTTTTCACTTGAGATGTTAAAAAATGCTCTTGGGAAACAGTCCTGCCATTCAGAAATTCCAAATATATCCATGAGCCTTTATTATTCTTCAAGGTTACAGGAATTTTCCTTGGAAACTATTTGAGTAGAATTTTTGCCTTTCATGTCTCTTCCAGCTTTTTAAAATGAATTTTGGTAAATTGAAGCTTTTGAGCTTATATTTACTTATTTATTTATTTTTGCCAAATTTAGTCTGCTTAAATATGCTTTGTCATTAAAAACTAAAAAAAGGAAACTCAGGCCCTCCTCTTGAATTTCCTTTTAGAAAGTGACAGCCACACAGTACAGTGGCCATTTGTTACCTTCAGCATCAGGCTGGCGTTGAGATTAAAAGATGAAGCCAGAGGAACATAAAAAGCCATTTTTTGACATCCCTTTCTATAATCTGAACAAAACCTCGAAAGCCATTCCATCTTCTGGCCCCGGCTTTGTCAGTTAGACCCCAGAATCTGCCAGACGTTAAGAGCTCTTTTATCTCCAGAAAGACAGAAGCATGTTGGGTGTTGGCAGCAGAAACAAAAAGCAGGTGTGTTTGAGGCACCAAGGAAAGAACGCCGTTGGCCTCACTGCTTGTCTGACCTTTTGGAGTGAAAATTACGGCCCTGGTGCCGTGGTGTCTCCCAGAAACACCTTTGGATCTGTCGATCTGACCCAGACAGGCACAACATGAGGCGTGGAGGCCCCAAGTGAAGGAGGACTCTCCAAACACCCAGAACACAGCTGGGGACCCAGGAGGCGGGACGGGGTCCCCGTGTCTCCTGGGAATCAGAGTGCCATTTTGGTAGGGTGAGAGAAAGCTGTCCTGGAGGAACCTCTGAAAGATGTGTGAAAATCCTGGCCCACAGCTCCCAGGGCCATCTGCCTGGATCCTGAAGAGGTCCCACATGCTTTCTTTGGTTAGAGGTGACCAGGGTTGGTGGGAAGTTCACAGATTTGGGCGCACATGATCTGAGGTCCTCGTTCCTCAGATGTGCTCCTACAGGCGCATACTTTATCCTCTCTCAGCCTTTAAAATGCACATAAGAACGATCGCTATGCCTCTTTGGGGGTTGCTGGGAAGCATAAGCAAGGTAACATCTATAAAATCCCTTGGTACACTGTGAAATGCCCAGATCAGAGGCGATGATATATGACTGTTGAGTCCTGTGCTCTGCAGAGAGGCTCTGGTTTCTAGGCAGTTTGTTTCTGGCTTGTACTGACTAACACATTTGGCTTCACGGTTATTTTCTGAGGTCCATTGGCTTGTTCTGGTATCAGTCTCTCTACCTGTTTCACCACAGGAACCTGGCTGAAGTTACCTCACTCTCCTGTGTGTTAGTTACTCCTTCTTAAAATGGATGTGGTACTGGGTTAGTCAGAGTTCTGGTACTATCACAAAATACCCGAGATAATTAATGGTTAAGGAGAAAAGGGTTATTTTGGCTCACAGTTGGACTGAGCAGACCCTTTACTTTGGGCTCAGGTGGGCGTGCCTGATGGAAATGTCAGGGAGAGCTTAGTAGAACAAAGCCACTCACCTCTTGGCTGAGTTACAAAGGAGAAAAATGAAGACACTGGGTACCAGAGTTCCCTCCATGGGAATCCCTCCCATGAAATCAGGACCTCTCGTGAAGTCCCATTTCACAAAGGTGCCACTACCTTCCTGTATCACCTGTGTCACTACCTGCCAATATCCAATAGGCAGGGGGCCAAGTCTTTAAAACATAGGCTACTGGGGACATCCAACCTCTAAACTACCAAAGGTGCCATCTCCACCTGTCTCAGGAAGAAGCACTGGAGCAAACCCAGCTCACTGACTTGGCCAGAATGTGTAGAAAGTCTCTTCCGTGCCCAGCACTTAAGACAGAATCACGAATAAAATGAAACTCCTGTCCTAGAAGAAGAGACAGACAAGGGATCAGTCAGTTCTAGGACAACACACTCAGGTCACCAGAGAAAAACAGGGGTAAAGCTGTGAGCCCACTGCGACCCCTGCACTAAATCGTGGGGTTAGAGGGATCTTTCTAACTTACTTTCATCATTGCCTTGGAAAAAGAGTATGCTAAACTCACAATTTGTGAGCTAAATCTTGGAAACAACCAAGATGCCCATCAACCACAGAGTGGATGAAAAAGATGTGGCATTTTTATACAATGGAATATTACTCAGCTATAAAAAAAGATGATCTTGAGGCCTTCATGGGCAAATGGAGACAACTTGAGACTATCCTCATTAGTGAAATAAATAAGAATCATTTACAAATATCACATTGTGTCTCTAGTATAAAAAGGAATAAGAAATGTAGGAGTAATAAAACCCAAAGTGCGTAATTGCTATTGTAAAAAAGAGGAAAAGAAAGTGCTCTAAAGGATATAACTGCATTTATGTTTAAGTGTGTAGGGTTGATGACCATGTTGCTAAGTTTTTGTTGGATCATTGAACAGAACTGGTTGCAGTCTCACTGCTTGAATGTCCACTTTGTGTGCTTTACCTTTGTAACTTGAACAACTACTTCTAAGAGGACAATATGTAATTATCAATTGGTGATTTCTTACTGCTTATTTTTTTTAAGTATGTATTTTTTCTATCCTCTTTCTGTTTGTTTCCTTTAAATAAATTTTTTTAAAAAAGAGTATGCTAAGCTCATCCAAGGAGAAATGGGCAAAGCACAAACATCTACTCTTCCCGCACAGAGCCATGGGGAGGGGACTTTCCCCTTTTTGCAGTGTTCTTGGAATTATTGTCAGCAGTCCAAGGCAGAAGAGACAGACATTGGATCTGCATCCCTGTACTGACCATAGCAAGATGTCACACCGAGGTACTTCTTTAACTTGTCCCCTAGAAATCATTTTTTATTGGGGCCAAAGTATCACTCAGCAATTATGATAAGGTAGCGGTAAATGATCAACCCACAGCAGAAAATAGCCATTGACCTTGCCTGACTCATCCATGTGGTGACTTCCCAACTGCTCCTCCTAAGCCGATGGGGGGGCCTTATCCTGTCCCCCACTTGTAGCCAAGAAGGACATCGTCTGGACTCTTATTACATGTAGGGTGGGCACTGCCCAGGTGAATCCCACAGTGGCAAATTAGGTGGACATTCATTCATTTGTCCTTTCATTTCCTTGTCAAGTGGAATAGAATTATTCACATGGGCAGGACTTGATGAGGGTTAACCAGGAAAATGCAGTTCTAGCTTCTTTCGTTTTCTCTCACTCTGCCCTGCCAGAGCTGTTTATTCTGGTCAACATCCAAGCAGTCCCAAGACGATACTGTCCCTTTCACGTGTGACTGAACTGTTAGAGTAGCAGAAAAGCTCAGTCCACTGTACGTTTAAAACTGTTTCCCACAAAAATCCCTTTCTTCCCAGCTCAGGCCTGACTCACAATCAAAAAGACTGCAGTCTGCCTTACATTATTTTTGTCTTGACTTTTGCTAGCTGCTCTGGCTCCTGAGGTATGGCAGACTGTGGGAGAAAGAATGAAAAGGAGTCAAAATACATTTTTCCCTAGCTGTGCTGCTGTAACCAAGCACTTGGTGTTCTCTGAATATAAATGCTGGGTTACTGGGTCTGTCTTCTACAAGGCATGTTTAGTGGGCTCAGGTTCTGTGCCCTGCAGCTCCGGTCCTCCGGGGAGAGAGCCACTCTGGTGGACTCCTGCAGCTCCAATAGCACATGGCCCGAGGCTACTGAATGCCAGGTTCTCCTTACCCTGGCTCCAGTCCCATCAAGAAGACCCAAGCCTAGCTACCATCCCCTGAGCCCATGTAGTCCACAGGGAGACACATCTTGTCCCAGCAGGTTCAGAAGTGCAAGTCTTGCTCGAGTGTTTCTTGCATACTGGCAGCCAGAAGAGGCCATGGGCACCCTCAGTTCAGCAAGAAGGGGAGACTTGGGGTTCAGCTCCTGGCCAACGACCCCTCCCCTGAGTGATATCTTGTCCCCACTGTAGGGGAAGCAGCTGGTGCTCTACCCCAAGGAGAAGAAAACAAAAATAAATGCCCAAAACTTCTTACCAGAAATTCCTTACAACCCAGCCCAAACTGTATGTTCATCTGTGTCTGTCTATCCGTTGTATTGACCGACTCTTGAGAAGTCCTTCTAGGAAGATGTGGCCATTTGTCATAACTTTGCGCACCAGAAATGTTCTCAAGAAATGGGAAAATTTCAAGTTAACTTTCTGTCATTCACTCATTCGTAGTGAATTTTATGGGGGATCATGCCTTGGTGTACCCCATAAAAGGCAAAACTGACATGAACTACTCTCTCTTTTAAGTGAGCTGGGGGTCCCATGGATTTCTGGTTCCTTCATGCCCTTCCAGACATCAAATTAGAAGAGGGTAACATCCTATCAACTGTCCTCATGCATGGCCACAAAGACAGGTGTCACTTTATGTTTGTACTTACGGTCTTAAGGACTCAAGATCCTCAAATGCCGTTGGGTCATCTCTGATAATCTAAGTCTCAGCATTATTTCAGTGTTTAGTATATTTTGTGAATATCTGATTCATTAACAAGTACAAGCTTAATTATGCTCTTATTTTAATCCCAAACAGACTCATGCTGTAGTTAGAGATGGTTTCCTGTAATCAGAATATCTGCTAGGTCATATGCCTTTAAGTGACCAGGCTGAATTCAGAAATGTAGTTATTTATTTGTAGATTAGATTTTTATGTACTTATTTGTCAGTGTAAGTTTTCTTATTTTTTTGTCATTTTATTTTATTAGATTGAATTTGCCTAATATTTTCTCCTTTGTCCAAAAAAGTGTCCAATTATCTGGCCTCAGTGGGTAACTCATTGAAATAGTCGATTTAACTAGACGTTTAAATGTAAAGATATATCTTTTAAGACCAAGCTCCTGTTCTTGGCACTGTTAATCATAAATATTCAACTCAGAATGCCTGCCTTGTTCCTGAAGTTGGAGTCTATGTATTTTGGTTTTGTGAAAATTTTGTTTTTCATCTAATTAAACCTTAACATAGATGAGAGGTTTTGATCTTGTGCAGGAAAAACACCAGAGAATCTTTATTATTGCCAAATATTATATTTATAAAGTCTTATATTCTAACCTCAGTTCCCTGATGTGATACATAAATCTCATTAACTTTATAAATATGATTTGTCAAGAGCAAAGAACTTCTCTCTGCCTTTATTATGTCTAATTTGCATACCAGCACATAGTCCAAGTGTTGGCAGGTAATATTTTAAGGGGCATCAAAGTATAAAAATAACTAATTACCTACAGATGTGTTGTGAAATAGTCACTTACTATTTGAAAGGCAGAAAACCTAGCAAGTGCTCACTCAGGGACAGAGAAAAGCCATTTTATGGCCAGGAGGGACCCTCTCACTTTTGAGGGATGCCAGCCTAGTGCATTTTGCTGCACAAAAGATCCTCACAAGGAGACTCGACTGTAAGTTGCCCATATTCATGGTGAATGACAGCAGTGGCACCGCAAAGGCTGGCATGTGGTGGCAGAGGAGGCGGGACTATTGGGAGCCTTCTTGGCAAGCTCACGTGTCAGTCCTGCAAAGATAGCCTTAGGCTCCACTTGCGAACCAGGCTTTCCCTTCCCAAACACTAATCCTCCCTCCCTCTCTTCCTGTCTGAGTGGATTTCTAGGATGTGGTCACCCCCCACCCAAAACCCAGAAATAAGAATCCAACACTTACTCATTAGCCACCTACCCCACCAGCCACGAGGAGAGCATCAAAACGCAGAACTCACATCAGAATCCAATCAGACTGAATTTCCGGGGGGCTCTCTTCTCACACAGGTAGAGCCGTATAAGGAGAAGCAAAGCAGAGGATGCAGAGAGGAAGGAAGGAGACGTTCAAAGCCTGGCACTTACCTGGGAAGAAATTGCTGGAGAACTCTGCAAGCGTTTGCATCTGAGCAGCATAGCTGGGGTCACTCTGTGACGCGAACCAAGAGGGCTGGGGATTTAGCTCAGTGGCTTAAGTGCCTGCCTGGCAAATGCGAGGTTGTGAGTTTGATTCCTGGTACCAAAAAAGAAAAAAAAAAAAAGGCTAGGGACATGAACCAAGAGGCAAATGTGGGAAGACCTGCGTCGGCCCATTGCCTGAGCAGCTCCCTTCAGGCAGGGAGCTTAGCACCTGAAGAGTGTCCAGAAGCAGGGTGCCCTCTCTGGAACAGAAATCTGGCAGCAGGTAGAAATTGGCATATAGTCAGGTAATGTCTTGCTTTCATACTTGGCCTCCATTGGTCCAGAACAGGGGTACAAACTGGTGCAGTTGGGATTTGTGTGTCTATGAAGAACCAGAGGCAGAGGGAGGGTAGATTTTTCTCTCCTTTGGGAGAATAATGGACTTTCTGTGTGTCCTTTGGGAGATGGGAGAGGAGAAAGTAGAAAGGGGAAGGGGAAGAAAAACCTGCCCCTCTACCTGGAGACATTGAGTACTCATGGCCTGGGCTTCCTTGGGCATAAAATGACACGATACCTTCCTTACTTTCTCCCTGCGGTTGTGTGAGAAGCAGGATCCAAACAAGATCACCTGTGAAAGAAGCATTCAGGAAACTGTGAATTGCTGCCTCACCAGGAGCACTTCTGCATACATAGATCGAAAGCCAGTCAAATAAGCCAAAGGGGGACTCTGAGTAGGAGGGGACTGAATACTCCCCCGAAGAGTGGCAGGGCTGCCAGCTGAATCAGAAGGGAGGCGTAGAAAGCTGGAGCGACAGCAGCTCGCTCCTGGGGGTGCTCCTTTCTATCTGTCCATCTGTTTTCATTTCTCCCAATCTCCCTCCCCACTCCAGACAGGCTTTTGGGGTCACAGTTTGCAGGGACAGCACGTCTGCCCCACCGTTCAGCCAGGAGCCCAGTTTTGTTAAGTTCTCATGCAACTGGGTGTAGATGACTAGTCCAGGGAGTCACAAGCCTCTGCAAGGGTCACAGGACAAACTCAGTCATCCCTTGTCCAGCCCTGTGGATGTGAGACATGGTCAACGTAGTGGTATGATCACAGTGTCAGTGGGAGGGGAGGCCTGGAATTGGAGGGCTCCTTCTTGCAACCCATCTGGCAGACCTCTGTGACATTCCTCACATGGAGGGGGGCTGTGGCTGGGCAGAGCAGCCTGACAAAGTGAGCAAAAGTGAGCAAAGGGGGCTCTAAAGCTTCCCGGCACCCCCTCCTCCCCTGGTAATGGGGACAAATTGCTCCGTCCTTCCCAGGAACCTGCGGCATTGCTCACCAATGCATAGGGCTGCAAGTCACAGATGCCCATTGCGAGCAGGCTTAACCCAAGCGCTGATGGTTCTGGTTCTGCATTTCTGGATCCCTCCATCCTTCCTGTCCTGCTGCCCCTTGAGCCATCCTAGGGCCTGAAGTGATCGGCTCTGACAGGATGGGGTACAGGAGGGGGGATTGTTGAACTTGCCCCCCCTTTTCCTTTCATTGGCTGTGGCCCGCAATTACCCACTCTCCTCCCACCTTCAGCGCTGTGTCCGGAGTATCTGGTGAGGCTCAGGCTCCCTCGGTGCAGCTGGCAGGTCCTCCAAGCCCTGAGCTGCTTTCCTGAGAGCAGTGCAGACCCATCTGGAGTCTGAACAGGCCTGACCTGTTCGTCTCTTTCCCAGAGAGCAAGCTCTTCCAGCCCCGTACAAATAATCAGATGCCTTGGGCGGACTGCACCGGGCTAACGGAGCAACTCTGCCGGTCTGGCAAGGAAGTGACAAGATAACTCCAAGCCGAGGACGCTACCCTGGCCTGCTCAGTGCCTTTCCTCATCCCCCCATTTGCCCTCGTCTGCTGCACGGGGCAGGTGGCTGGGGAGGTAACTGGGAGCAGGAGATCTGTTCCCTGCACCAGGGAAGATGCCAGTCAGGACAAGGACAGGTGGACCGGTAGAGGGGGGTGTGCAGAACCCACAGCCTGTCCCTTGCCAGAGCCTAACTGGGCCAACACATCGCTGCAGGATTCAACCCTTGAAGATCAACCCTAACAAAGCCGGAGCGGCCAGAAACACACACTAGGTTATTGAATGACAACAGCTAGTGCTGTTCGCAGCAGTTTCCTTGCGTCAGTTCATTTAATCTCCACGGTGCTACGAGGCAGACAGCGTTGTTAGTGTCCTCTTACCACTAGGGATACTGACTGAGGCATAGATGGGTTAAGTAACACATCCAAAATCACACAGCAAGTAAGTAGCAGAGCCTGGCCTCGAACCCAGAAAGAAAGTCTCTACACAAACTTCATCCTATCGTGATGGGCATGAAACCCTGAAGACAGGAAGCCTCAGTCTCTGTTCTGTGCACCTGTGAAAATATGCATGATTCAAACATACCACTGGGGGAAGAAATGTTTTGAAAATCAAGCTTTAGAGACCAAAACTGTCCCCAAAGCCCAGGGCTCTGTTTGCGATCTACAGGATTCCACAAGAGTGCCACAGGCCATTCCTTATGACCCTTATGCTAAAAGGGCCCCGGCCAGAGCTGGGTCATTATTGAAGCTGTGTGATCGAATAGGGGTGCCGGGAGTGGACAAAGGTATGAATTATTTCACAGCTGCTCCCCCTGGCATTTACTGTGACTGGAAAATCTGTGACCATATGGTAATGGCAGGAGACAGGGAATCGCAGTTGGAAACTTGGAAACTTAAAGGGAAGCCAACCACACTTTTACCCTCCACTTTGCCTCTCTGAAAAATACCTTTGTCCTGGTCCCCTTCTGTGCTGCCAAATCTGAAGAAAGCCTAGGACCCAGTGTCCCTTCTCCTCCACCTACCCCACATCGACTTGCACCAGTGGTTTCCCCTCTAGCAACAGAAGGGAGGATATTAATTCGTGGCTGTGGTGTTTTTACACCCTCTGTGGTTTTGGTTGGATCTTGGTAGGTCCCGGTTCCTTGTTTTCTGGTGCCGATAGAAAGCTACGATGTTGGGATAAAACGTTTGGTCTGGGATCCATGGTGGTCCCTGGGAATTCAGGCCAGGGGTGCTTTCTTGCCAGTGATTCTGCCTCTGTGGTCTTCTGGCATCTTCCTCCTCTTTTCTGGCAGCGCTGGGCCATCCCCAGAGTGATGTCCACTCCTGAGTGTTTGCCAGGGCTGATGCCCGCATTGCCTCTCTAACTTCCCTTTTACGTGCATTATCTGGCTTCTCAATTGTTGGGTTCTGAAGGTTCGAGACTCTGCTCTGTCCCCTCCCTCTCCCAGTTCCATCAGTATCCACCTTCAGCTGCCAAGCATGGTGGCTTTGATCTAAGAAGGAGTTAGTGGCTTTTCAGAGACTTCCCTGTGCCCTGAATCCTCTTCTTACCTACCCCAGTTGAAGTGGGAACTTGGGATGCTCCTAGAATGCCAGTCAGGCCCACCCTCTTACAGCAGGGCAGCCTGGGAGGTCAGGTGCGTAGCTGAGCTGCTTTTTCCCATAACAAACTATCATATAACAAGCTCTAGAAGGGACTGTCCAGGCAGCAACTTCTTGTGTAAACATCTCTCCAGGCCTCGGCAAGAAGGGTGCTTGTTTCCTACCCGATAGCCACCCTGGCTTCTTTCCTAGTAACAGAGATCCGAGCTTATTCTACTTAGCGTATATGCAGTGAAAAGCCTGCTTCCCAGCCTCTCTTGCAAAAGATGAACGAAGCAGTTACTTCCTGGAACTTCTAGGAAAGCCTTGTTTGCCATTCTATCTTTCTAGTCTCCTGTTGCTTGGGATGTGGATGTGATGGTGGGAGCTGCAGCAGACATCATGAAGATATTGGGCGGGGAGACTAAAGAATCACAAAGACTCTGCCTCATTTCTTGAGACACTGAACTGATGCTAGGAAATTACTCATGGCACGTTTCTCATGACATGACAAGCATAAACTTTTACATGTTTAAGTCTCTATAGTGAGTTCTCTGTTACTGACCCCTGGAAGCCTGTCGAAGTGATATACTTCACTGGAGGAAGGGTATTTGGGTGGTTTCCTTAAGGCTTTGTTATAGAACATGAGCTCTCAGTAAGCTGCAGTTCTCAGAAAAACTTCCTTTTGACAACCCTCGAGCCAGTCTTAGAATTCTGAGTTAAGTGAGATTCTTTTTGGCGTTCCCAAATTTAACTTCTCCAGTGAAAGTGAAACACGAAAGCCACCAGGCTCCCTCCCTAGAAGCGGTTTGGGGATTCAAGTCATCATCTCTCTCTGATGGGGGTCACCTGCAAACATATGCGCCACACAAGTAACTGAGAAGCTACTTGCTTTTTCCAAAGCACAAGTGAAACCAAGTGTTCACACTTTCCCAGTTTAGCATGTGAAGGATTATGCTGGCCTCCACCTTGGCCTACAGCTGCCAGCAACTCGGTGCTTTCTGACACTTCTTTCAGCCAGTGCCTTCTCCTCATCCCGCTGCAAGGGTTTGTACAGAGGCAGCAGCTGTTGTGTCTTGCCAAGGCGTTAACAGGTCTACAGGTTTCCCTGAGCTTGTGGTGAGCGGGTAGGGAACTCCCCAGGGGTCCTTTTAAAGACCCAGTTGCATAGGGATGTGGTGGTGGGGGTTAGTGTGCTGGGGATGGGGTACAGCATCAAATCCCATCTCCTTGCTCCTTGACACCTGGGTTGGTGAGAAATGGGGCACCGGTAGGCAGAGCTGTGGGAGACAACTCCAGTGACTCCCCTGGAATACAAAACAATTACTGCACCTCTGATTATTTGGAGACTTATTTCATTATACCGATATGTAGAGAGCTGGCTGTGGTATTTCCTTCTCTCTTCAATTGGCTCTAAGCATTGCAAATAAGGCCAGCCGGGGTGCTGGTATGTAATCTCTAAAGCCATCAGACAGTCCTGTCTCCTCCATAGTGTTCTCCATGTAAAGGATATGAGCACAGCAGGATGTCAGAGCCAACAGCTCTGGAAATGTCAACTGGGTAGGAGCCTCAAAGTAAAGAGGCTATGACTCCCCAGGACACAAGAGTTTGCATATCAGAAACCAACCGAAGTGACATCATCCCAAAACAATTCAGTTACTACCTTAATTAGATGATGTGAATTGATCCTTCTGCATATCTTCATCCCTGAAATTTACAGAGATACTTTTCTCCTTACCTGGCCGGCCAGCTCAAGTTACTCATGTAATTCCCACCACCCTCACCGTCACTCATCCCTGAGCCACCTCCCTTCTTCAGAAGATAATAAATTCTGAGAGAGGCCTAGGATCAAGGCCTTTGTCCGAATATCCTCATGGGGATTGGATTTAGGACCCCCTGGCTGCCCTCAAATTGAAATATGCCTTGATGTCTTTACTCTCATCATGGGTTGCATTGGAGGCAGTAGATTAGAATTAACTTGCTGGGATTCCAATAATGTCTCAGTGGAATTACAAATATAACTTTTTGGATTGTGAGGAACACTAGAAAGAGAATTACAATGCTGGGATGACTTTACACAGTATTTGGGTTTACAATAAGAGCCCTGGAGTAGATGAATTCCGTCCTCAAAATCTGACACTTCCACTCTGTGGCTGCCACCACTAGGGACCCGAGTCTCTTCGGCCACCCTCTTCCTGCCTCTCCACTCTTCTTGGGCTGTCTCTGTAAGAAATTTGCAACAATAGCTCTGTAAGGGGCCTAAGAGATGCTTATCTCAGTTTCTAATTTGATGCTTAGGTAAACTGAGGTCCATGGCACCCTGGAGGCCTGTCTCAGGTCACAACACTAGTTTGTGACCAACTTTTGAGTCTGGACCTTAGACCTGTGGGTTTGACACCATAATCTGTAGTCTGCTAAACTAATCCTTTCATAGCATTTACTGTGTGGGAGACTCCATTCTATGATATTTATCTTTCTAATCTTTCCTGTTTTATACATGAAGATTATAGGGCACAGTGAGGCTAAGTAACTTTCCCAAGTCATAGTAAGTGGCAGAGTTGGAATTTGAGCACCCCTGTAGAAGAGAATCCAGAGGTAATCTGTCTCTGTTCTTGCCCACTGATATTCTATGCTTGGTTGTTGACTATTCCCGTCAGGTCCAGAAAGGAGCTCTCTGATAAATTCTGTTCAGAATTCTGGCTCAACATTTTACCTTTGGCAGAGCATTTGGCAAAATATGATAGCAACATGTGTTAAGCTAACCAAACCAAAACAAAAGGTAAGCTAAATAAATTTAAAATGTATTAAACCAGGTTAAATGGGTTTTTTACTTCAGAATTTCTCAGAGCCTATTGACAGGATTTTGCCCTCGAATAAGTTACATGATATTACGGCAGTGGCAGGCGGGATCAAGGATGCCTCCTTCCCCTATGACAACTTCCTTTTTCCTTTCCCAGTGGCACGAAAGAGGTCCCAATCAACCCCTTGTGCATCACCAATGCCCACCCTAAGCACCACCTCTGGTTATATATATGGGATATATATATATATGGGATATATATATATATGGGATATATATATATATATATATATATATATATATATATATATGGGATATATATATATATGGGATATATATATATATGGGATATATATATGGGATATATATATATATATATATATATATATATATATCCCATGCCCCACATTCCAGTCAGAGAATGCCAGGCTGCCTGTGTCATGGAGTTCTCTCCTTGTCTTTGGGATAAAGGCTACTGTTTACTGATATTTTCTCTCTTATTGTGCTGAAAACCTAACATACTATAATATATACTGTTATATATTACTATTAGACACTTTGAATTTTCAGAGTCAAAAAGTGTTTCTCCATTGTTTTGGGCCATAGATGCAAGGATGTCATCACACATCGTGTAAATCCCAACTGGATTTTTTTAAAAAGGTAGCTATGTCTTTTTTTTTTTAAGAAGATATTTTTGTCCGAGGATTTAGCCCAGTGCAGCAAGTGCTTGCTTGGCAAGCACAAGGTGGTGAGTTCCATCCCCGCTACTGAGAAAAGAAAAAGAAAGAGAACGTTTTACTTAGACACACAAACACACATACCAAAGCCACCCTAGGAACTTGTGGAAAAAAGACATTGTTAGACTCATCTGTTTCCCAGAGTCCTATAGGTTGGGGTTTCCTGAAGAGGCTGACCCTGGGGCTGTAGCACAGCCCTGAGCCTGCACCCCTACCACTTCCACAGGGAGCACCCCAGACGCTGCTGCACAGCTTCCTTGGAGCCAGGGAAGCACCGCTGCAGGAAAGACCTCCACCCAACCTGGGCCTCAGCTAGGAAGTGCATCTTCAAACCTTTGCCCCCAGCAGGCGCCGGCAGTCAGTTCCCCTCTCTGTCTCTTGACCACGACAGGAAGCTGAAGGCACCCACACTCTCCAGGGGGATTTGGAGGCCTGTGGAGACTGTTCAGAGTTGGGGTTCGGGGAGGGGGGGAAGAGGGGCCTAAGTAGGAGTGTAGTCAGGTGTCCTATCCTCAGGCTATGAAAAAAGCTTTGACATCAAGGATGGTCAAAATAGGTTCAAGGACCTAGAATTTACTGGACCACTCTTTGAGAACTGCCTTCCTAGGAAATAATATTTAAAAAGAAGTCTTGAAGTGTATTATCACAGAGGGCTAAATATTATCTTAGCCTCTGCATAGGGCAGAGAAAGAGAAATGAAAGATACAGATATGCATTTTAAAAATCAGTCCCCCATTCTAGCAGTTTCTTTCTTTCTTTTCTTCCCTTTTTGCTTCTTCTCCTTCTCCTCCCCTCCCTCCCCACCCACTTCATTTAGAAATCCCTTGTTGGGTCAGGCATGGCTGCCCATGCCTATAATCCCAATCTACTTGGGAGACTTCCAGTGGAAGATTTCAAGTTCCCAGCAGTGTAGGACTGCAAATTCAAGCCCTGCCCGGGCAATTTAGGGAGACTGGGTCTCAAAATAAAAAGGGTGTAACTCAGAGCTAGAACACCCTTAGAGTTAATCTCCAATTCTGGAGCAAGAAAATTCCTTGTTCCATAAAAGATTTAAAGTAGGCTTCCAGTAAATCTCTACTCTTGGTGAGAGATGCTATTTAAATAAATGTTATTATTATCAGGGGACCCCTGGCCCCTCACTCTACCCTGAAAATTCTTCCCAGCAGCCTCCTAGAGACCAGTCTGAAATGTCTTCCATTAGCATATTGTTCCTTGGGTAATATGGTGTCAGAGGCTGAATTAAGATGGAATTTCAGCATAGGGAGATACCATGGCTACTTCCACCCTAGCATGAATGCCCAGGACCGGAAAGAGCAGAATGAAAAAGTGCTGTAGGACCCTAGGAAGTGAGATACAGGGTAAAGAGCAGCCACTTTTTCCTTTGATGCAAGATGTCCAAAGATACATTTATATAACAATTTTATTTGGGGCCTGCCCTTGATCCACGGTCCTTGTGTGTTTATATTAGACCACAGGTCTTTGAACCTGACCTCAAACCTCAGATCAAGGCTAAGAAGGCATTTGCAGTACTGTGCTCTAATTTAACAAGCTGGTCCAGATGAGAAAAATAACATCTACTGCAGGATTGGTGGTCCAGGGAGCTGGTCAAGCACATGGCCCCTTGCCCTTTGTTCACAAGGCAGGTAAACAGCATAAGGGTGCTCTGAGCAACACAACAGACATCAGATGCAGAATCACAGACTGGAGGGGACACTGTGAGCCCCCTTTCCCCTGAAATCACAAGATCTCCATGTCTTGTCTTTCCCATCCTCTCAGCTTTGGGGGCTCTGGCTACCTGTTATCAGGAGCCTGGTGGCTGTCAGTATAACAGTAATTATCTGGAACTGGGTTTCAGCTCCCATCACATGCAAGGAGGGTCTTTGATTACTGCCTGGAATGGTCCTGTAAGGTTGCTGTACCCTTATCAAACTAACACTTTGCCCAACTAGGTGTTTTGTTTACTTGTTCAATTTTTTGGTTTGGTGCTAGAGATGGAACCCAAGGTCTTCTTCGTGTTAATCTACATCTTTGTTTTTTGAGACAGGGTCTTGCTAGGTGGCTAGGTCGCTACGTTGCCTGGGAAAGGCTCAAATATATGACCCTCCTGCCTTGATCTGCCCAGAGTGCTGGGATTACAAGCACTCTACAGGCACTCCCCTCCCTACAGCTAGAGTGCTGAGTTGCACAAGTGGTTTGCTTTGAAGAAGGGGTCTGTTTTGGTGGTTAGATTCTTGGGCCTGGACAGTACATGGTGAAGAGGACACGGAGCATGGCCCCCTTCTTGGCTCAGGGAAGCAGATGGCCTGGCAGAAACCGGAAGCTGCTGTGTAGTTCTGGGCAGTGCTCAGTGCAGTTCTATCAGCGAGGACCTTGGGTACCACAGCTGCGCTCCGCGAGTGAGGTGAGGGGCGACGTCTTCCTTCAGTACCACTGTGGCTTCTCTAGGCACACCCCTGTCACAGTGGGCACCTAGGCAGGACTCCATAGGAGGTGCCACCCTCTTGGCTTATGCCCGAATGACCCCTCAGCTCACGCCCTCCGTGCAGCTTTGTTAATTCCTCTTAAGTGACTTCTTCATCCTAAGCCTATATTTAGTTTCCTCAGGGTATGAGCATGCTCAGTAGTTAAATATGAACTCTAAAATGTCAGCAGCCAGCAGCCTACTATTCCATTTAAAATATGTGGGGACATGTACCCTCCCAGATGAATCACCTCAGCATCCCCCCCATTATTCTTAATTCCTCAAAGTCCACTGGGAAAGCAGTGAGCCAAGTCGGGCTATTTTGAGGCTGACCCTGGCCAGCTAGGGGATGCTCCTTTCTGCAGGTTTAGCTTCTGCCCAGGCAGCTCTGATGATTTTCTGTCTGTTTCGCAATTAATATGACAAGGAGACTCTTGGGGATACTTTGCTGGTGTGTCCCGATTTTATGCTTCAGAACATCTTCCCTTCCTTGAAACACCAGGTTCTATGAGGAGGGTTTGAAAACTATCTCTCAGTGCTCTTTCCAGCAATACTCTTGATAATAATTCTTGGTAGTTCCATTGTCTGTGATCCTCCTGGAGCTTAGCTTTGGAGTCCCTGCATTTGCTCTTCTCCAACCATTTGGTCCTTTATGGTCACTCACGCCCACAGAATGCCCTTGATGTTGGCATTACCAAAAGTTGTGCTCCCTCCACAATCTGGACATCCAATGTCCAACTCTATCACACTGTCTCCTTCCAGCTCAGTCTCCTACCACCAGCGATTCTTCAATCTCAAGGGGACACATAGATCATTGCTCCTCCTACCTTCTCACCACACCTGCAGGTCCCCATTGCCCCTTGTGCCAATTTAGATGCTGATATCTGGTCCCTCACTGTCATCCCACCCATCATGCACAATCAATTCCCTCTGGTCTGTCTCTTCCTTCATGGTACCAGGCTAACCAGACCACAGCCACGGCTCAATCCCGCTCACCTTCAGTGTCCGCACCTGCCCTGGGGGTACAGGTGTCAGTCTTACTTTAAGGTCAACTTCACTACCTGTGCGTGAGTACTTGGAGCTTGTCTGGAACTCCTATTGTGTCTCCCTGCATCGCTTATTCTGATACTTTCCAAGACAAAGATGTCATGTTTTCTCATCCTTCTTCAAATCCTCCACACTTCCTCCCCCACCCACACTCTTGAGTGATGGCTTCACTGAGATACGGAACGGCAGGCTGACAAGTCCCCCATATTTCCAGCACTACCTCCATCTGTGCCACCCACCCCACCTTCTCCTCTAACGCAAAGGATGCAGCTCCTAAGCACTCAATGCTCAGAGTGTTGCTTTAGCTACCACCCCATGTTTCCACTTCCCCTTTTCTTTTGAAAGCCCTTTGACCAGTTTCGGGTTTCTACCATTCCCCCCAACAACTCTTATCAAGGTCATTGCAGCAGAAATAGTCTGGGTGCCTCAAACTTCTTCTTCCTGGGCTCACAACTTAGCAACATTTCCTGATTACTTTGCATGCAAATTAGGCCCGATGACTGACTCTTGCCGTGGGAAGCTGAGTGAAAGCGTCCACTCAGGTCGAAGCTCTGGAGCATGAATGTGCTTCTTCCATCTGAGCTGTTCCTCCTGTTTCCAAGGTGACCGTGGGGTCCACACACTGAGGATGGGAAGAGTTTGCATACCCAAATCACCACATAGAGGCTCATCTACCCAAGGCTTCCATGAGTGGTGATGTGACTGAGAAACAAGCTGCTTATTCTGTTACTGACTGGGCATTATTTGTTAGAGAAAGAAGCCTGCCATAAATAAATTTACCAGTGTCTCTACATTTCTAAATCCTGTGCTCACTTCAGCAGCCCATATACTACATTTCTAAATCCAATAGGAAGTTCTCAGTTGGTTTCTCATATGACCAAGTGGCAAAGTTGATCCGCTGGTTCCTTCTTGAAAAATATTCTTCACACGTTCTCCAGGTCAGGAGTGTTCACGTGTGCCTCAGTGAACACGTGGTTGGCACACGGGACAAGTCGCCCCAGCCTCGGACAACAGTGCTCAAAAGAGTAGTGTTGGCACTTTGCAATGAACAAGTGGGTTTGGGGTTGCAGTTTGAGCGCTTGCCATTGTCGCTCTAGGCCTTTAAAACATTTTAAAACACATTTTAATATCCGTTGCTAATTCTCCCCTGTGGAAGACGCCTCAGGGGTCAGTCCTTGGGTTTCTTCTCTATTGGTACTCATTTCTCTGTGCGCATCAACCTGGCTCACAGCTTCTAACACTTTCTCTGCAATGATGGCTTCCAGTTTGCATTGCCAGCCTGGCCCCCCCGCACTTGCTTAATCTGCCGTCTTCCAGACCCCCTCCACATGGACCCTTCTAGAAACCTCAAGCTTAGCATATCCAAAACGAAACTCTGCATGCCTTTAAACCCACTCCATAATCTTCCTCTTGTCGGTCAGTGTAACTCCTTCCCATTGCTGAGCTCGACACTGTCAGCTCCGTAGCTTAGTTCCCACGTCTTACCATGATCGAATCCTACAGGCCTTACCTTCAAAATGTCCATATCACACAGGCTCCACCATGGCCCGGGACACTGCACCCTCGTCTCCTGCTTGGATTGCTGCACGCCCCTCCTAACTCCTGCCTGTTCACCTGCCTTCCTGGCCACGTTTTGTTCTCCACAGAATAGCGAGGATGGCCTTCCCGGACACAGTCCCATCCTCTTCCCTCTCCCGGGATGCTCCTGATCCCTCAGAATTTGAACCAGTGATGATCAGGGTTCTCTTATCTACCTGATGCCATCTCTCGATTTGCACTTAGACTCAGTCTATCTTTTAATCTGCTCTGCTGACTAAAAGGTTGACCTCATTTCAAGTGCACTCACTAAAACCTTCATGCCTCATTGTTCTCTTCCTTCGGACCTCTGGTCAGACTCACCTGAATAGTGCAGACGTCCTCGCTCTGAGGCTCTGAGCTATGCCCACCCAAACCTACAGCCGCTCTAACTCTTAGCGATCAGTTATACTTATCTATTTACTTACTTGTTTATTGTTTTTCTACTCCCACCAGAATGTAAGGAGGGGAGGGAGCTTGTCTTGTTTGTCCTGTGTCCCCAGCGTTTGCTTACACAGCAGGTGCATAATAAACATTGGGGAAATGAATACAGGCATGGATGTCTGTCTACATGGATCAGCCGCAGCCTCATTGCCCTGGGTAACAAAGCAAGTTTTACAAGTAAAATTCTGCGTGCATGCTTTATTTCTGCTGAATCCAGAGTTCATCCAATTCCCCCAGTTAATTTTGTCTCAAGAATCTTGCCTTCAAAACCTCAGGGCACTCTGTTTTGCACTGTCCTGGATAACTGGTTCACCTTCTTAAGAGCTGGTCTTGCTGCTATGCGGTGATGGTGACATTGCACTCGAGTCTCAGCACAGATCCTTTCTCCTGTGTGCCAGGGCTCCGTTCTAAATCTCAAGGGTGCTGATCCCTAATGCTCAAGTTTCCCTAGCCACCTAATGGGCGACGTCAGGCTCTTCTTTTGCAGAAGTGCAGAAAAGACATCATGAAGGTATCAGGGGTACAAAGCCTGAAGGCCGAGTCAGTTACAGGATTCTCCAGGAGGAATGAACAAGATCTAGTAGGTTACTGGGGAGTTGTTGCTTCTTGGGGCCCCTCCTCTCTGTTACCATCTCTGGGAAAGGTTGTTGGAGCCAGTTTTTTTTTTTTTAATGAGAAGTTTGTTTATTCTTAGGACACTGGACACTTTGTTCAGGAATTGTTCATCCATTTGAAAATACTGCCTTTGTAGGGCACCAAGGTCATTGCCAGCTGGGGTTATCAGTCGTGTGTGTGTGTGTGTGTGTGTATGCCAGCTCTATCAAGGGTATTTTAATAGGCATATCACCTCCCTCTCAATGTGACTGAGGAACACAGGATAGCTAATTTTATGTACTGTTCTCTCTGCATGCATTCATAATATTCCATTTCTTACTGGGACTTTAAGAAAAAAAAAGAGAGAAAGCAATGAATAAGTAGGTTAGAATACAATGAACTGCTTTGAAAAGGAATTTTAAGTAGCCATGGCTCACTTGGAAGTCTTTCAGACCTGCTTGATGGTTTCAGCGTACCTGCCTTTGCAAAGCCATGGATGACTTTCACCAATGTTTAGATTCATTCTTTTCTTTGATGCTCAAATCAACTTTTCAAGACAGGTTAATGTGGCCCCTTATTTTAGGTGAGCAAACTGAGGCTCAGGGAAATGAGACGGTTTGTGTCAAACAAGGTCAAGGCACTAGATGTGGTGGAGCAAGCACACTAGCATTAAGGATGCAAATCTTTTAATGTCAAGGTATGTTGGTGTCCTTCCCATTGAGGTGAGCTGGGCAGGTTTGGGGGGGGCTGGTGTGGGGAGGGAAGGCCAGGTTTGGTCAGAGACCCCAGAAATGAATATGCATGGAGAGCAACATTCTTAGCCATATCTCCCCACCTCAGCCAACACAAGGCAATAAGCACAGCTACTCATGTGAACACCTTCTGGAGACCCTGCCAGCTAAGTGGTCGCTGATAGCCTGCTCAACCACTGGGCCCTTGAGGGAAGGCAGTCACCCAGTGTAGCTACCCAGTGGCACTGTGGGATTTATTTAATGTGTTCTTTCTTTCTTTCTTTCTTTCTTTCTTTCTTTCTTTCTTTCTTTCTTTCTTCTTTCTTTCTTTCTTTCTTTCTTTCTTTCTTTCTTTCTTTCATCCATCCGTTCTTTCTTCCTTTTTTCTAATCTTGGCAGAAAGAAATTTAAGCAGAACCATTTACATGCTTGAGTAGTGAGCCCTTGTGTTAGCAGAAGCCATGGGGAAAACACGTTTCGGGTTTCAGGAAACTAGCGTTCTAGGACCAGCTTCTCAGCCTGCAGGTTTGTTGTGTGACCCTGAGCAAACAAGGTCTACAACCAGTAAGAGAGATTTAGTCACGTCTATTTACAGTCCCCTTACACACAACCAAGTCATAGAAGAAGACTGCTCAAAGTTTGCTAGTGCCACAAAACTAGAGAATGTGACTAATGGTGAATGATAGATAAAATTTCTAGATCTTGGATTTGGAACATTTGGATGCAAACTAAGACAATGGGCAGAATTTATTTGAGCTTAACAATAATGGTACCAATGGCAGTGTTTGTTCTTGACCTACATTTTGCTTACTCTAGGAAGGATTTGGGAAAACTAAAAACACATGTCTTGACTGCCGAAGACGTAGGAGCGCCTATCGACTCAAGGCTCAACATGCCCCTGGGTGGAATGAGGAAGATAGAGCACTGCGGACTCTCCCAACAGAGTGTGGGCCACATCCAGGACCCCCAACTCATCCTCCACAGCCCTGAGAATGCTATTATTGCCCACTGGCCAAACTACAGGGAGAGCTCTCAGGCCCTGCCTCTGTGGTTTATCTCACAGAGCTTCCAAAGGCTCCTTTTGAGATTCTTAAAATTATAGACATGCATGTAGAGTTCCTACTTGTTACTGTTTTGCGTAACAGTACATTCTTCTTGCTAGTACAAAATGTTTGTGTTCCCCCAAAATTTGTACATTGAAATTTTAAACTCAGACATAATATTATTAGGTGGTGGTGATCAGGTCTGAGATAGATGACCTTCTGGATGGTGTCATTGTCCTTACAGAGAGAGTCTGGAACGTTCTCTGGTACTTTTCACCCTATGAAGGCACAGCAAGGGGAGGACTGTCTACTGAGACAGGAAGTGAGACTTCATCAGACACCAAACTTGCTGGCCCTTGGTCTTAGGTCTCCCCAGCCTCTGTCACTGTGAGAAATAAGTGTAGCCTGTCAGTCTGTGATAGTCTGCTATAACTGCCCAAATGAACTCACATCCTTATAACTAGTTCTGCAAAACCCTGAAACTTATTCTGAAATTAAAGGTCTTATACTTTTCAAGAATATGGTATCCCTCAACAAAATCAAAGTTCTTTTGTAAGAAAGAAGTAGAAAGAGGTGCCTACAGCAGTCTGTGCTGTATGCATAAAAGAAACATTCTATTGTCTTAACTTTATAATCAAAACCTATTTGAATTTCATATAAACTCTTTGTTAAGAAATCACATCCTATAGTAAAGTCTCTAATGGGCTTCAAAAACTGATCTAAAGCTATGTTTTAAATTTTTAACCACCCCCCACAAAAGTCACCTTTCTAATCTGCTAATGTTCCTGAGCTGAAGGCCATAGTTTGCTCTTTTTTTCTGGTCATTCTTGGTGTTCAGCCAGGCATGGATTTTTATCTATTCCGGAAATGTCAAGTCTATCTGTTCCTTTTCACCCTAACCATGAATTCCACTGAATACTCCCTAAGTCAGGCACTGTGCTGGGCTCTGCCTATGAGAAGGTCTTTAAGAAATTTGGTTTCATTTCTTTAATCCAGTGTTAGGCACTGGTGCCTAGAGGGGCAGCTGTGTTTCCTGGTTCCTTCTCCAAACCTGTCTCTCTTCTTTTCCACACAGTTTGCTTAATAAACACCATCTTCTTCTTTCTGCAGGGTGCAGTCAAGACCTCTGGTTTTCAGCACCCCCTGAACCCTATTACCCATTGTAACTGTACCCTCTTCGCTCCTCCTGGTCCTGTGGGAGAAGAGCAGATTCTGTGTAGTCACTTCTTGCCACTCAAAAGCTCTCGATGGTTTGCTGGCAGTGGTATAGGGAAGCAAAGCAAATCATGTGAGTTTGTCAGTAAAGGACAAGTGCCTCCAGTCTAAAAAAGGTCCTTGACTACCTCTGATCACTTACAAGAGGCTTCAATGACTCTTGAGAGGATTAGGTCAACAGACTTCAGGAAAACCTTTGTGCTTTATTTCCCCAGGGTGGAAACCCTTGACAAGTATAATACACCAACAATGCCCGGGGCGGAACAAGAGCTTCACAAGGATCTGTCTAGGGCCCATCACACAATCCAGCCTCTCTTTCGAGCTCAGTTTACCAAACAAGTTCAAAAATATTTTATTACCTTCACAATCATCGAAATGCCTTTTTTTAAAAAAAAAACCTCTATATTTGAAGATGTCTCTAGCAGAATCTTCATCAGTAACCTCAACAACTCTACAAAAATATGTAGTCTCCAGATCCGTCACCCTCTTTCTTTCTATTAGAGAGCTCTGTTTAGAAATATTGCCTGGAAAAGCGTAAAGTGGACCTTACCAGCTTCACGGGCAGCTGAGGCAATTGTGAGAACGGTAAAGTGACTTGTCCAGAATCACAGTCGTAAGTGGTAGCATTAGGTAGGAAGCTAAACCTGGTCCCCCCCACCCCCGTTCTCCTCTTGGTGGGGAGACAGTGAGGGAAAACCCTTCTCACCCCCCTGCTGATCCTACCCCAGTCCTTGCCAAGGAGGCGGGTAACAGGATGAGGCATGTGTGGCTAAGGCCATGCTGGGGCAGGAAGCACTGTGGGAATGTACCAGGAGTGGGGTTGGGCATGGCAGAGTACATGGTAACGTGAAGGAGGTGAGGAGGGGTTCCTGTCCTCAAAGCGGAGTCACAGAGCACAGAGGAAGTAGCTCTAAGTATAGATGTAGACACTAGACATGGCCCCGGAAGTGGACATTTGCCCCTTTAATTACCCAGTATGCACTGCTGGTAATTACTCTCAATGTTCTACTTGGGAATTACTAAGCATTCTCGTCTGGATTTTTAGAGGAGCTGAATCCAGCCGTGGTTCAGGAATCAGGAACCTGACCTGGGTTTCGGATAATCTAACCATGTCAGCAAAGTCCGTTGGCTCAGGAATGGCCCCTGACCCAAGTGGAGCCAAAATATTGAAAAATCAGCCAGAGGACTAAATTGAACTAGAATAACTAAAATTGATTGATTAATTGATTGATTGATTGTCTTTTTGAGGCAGGTCTCACTATGCAGTTCAGGCTGGCTTTGAGCTTATTTTGTAGCTCAGGCTGGTCTCAAACTCACAACGATTCTCCTGTCTCAGCCTCCCAAGTGCTGGGGTTACAGGAGTGAGCCACCATGCCTGGCAAATAACTAAAATTTAAACAATAGATAATAGAAAAGATTGATAAGATGTGGCACGTCTGAAACAAACATTTGCTGCTGGCGGGATATAAAGGGGTACACTAATAAAAGAGACCTATCTGGGGGTGACCACCAAAGCTGAACAGTCTGAGTTCAGCAGTTTTACTCCTGGATATATACCTAATATTATCAGTACTCTTTTACTTTTCTTTGTATTTTCTGTAGTTGCTGCTTCCTTGAATTTGTTGCTGTATGATTTACTACGTATCTGTTTATAACCGCGAGATGTTCATTATGGTTTATGTCTTTACCATTTTAAAATATGTCCTTGCTGAATTCAACCTTGTTTGATTGGGGGGTGCCGATCCCTTCTGTCTTCCTGGTACACACCTTTATTAGATTTGTTTTTGCTAATCCAGCTCTTCCAGGTTTCTAGTACTTTTCGGAGCAAGGTCCCATCTGTCTTGTTCTGTTCCCACTGTCAGCTACTCAGGTCTCATCCTTGACTGCCCGGGCTCCCCTGCGCTACATCCAGTAGGGAGAATCCCAGTCTTTTTCGCACCCTGTTCTTCGGAGTGAGATCCCTCAGGAAGGCAGCTTAGGTCCCTAGTGGTCCAGTTTGTCACCCAGTTCTTTGTCTTTCAGAGTCACAGGCATCTCAAGGATTCAAGCCAGTGTGGGCCTAGGGGCTCCTTGAGGAGCTGTAACTGAATACGCTTCCCTTCTTGGCCTCTGACTGCTGCCCGAAAGGCCCTCCCCGTCCCCTCTACCTTCCTGAATCCTAGCCAGCCTGTAAGACTCATCCGGATGCCACGTCTGGGAGGACGATATCCAGGCTCCAGAACCACCTCTTCCATTTGCACTCGACAGTGTTGCTCCCCTCTATCTTGGGTGCAGGTAATAGAAAACCCAGCTAAAAATAGTTTAAGTCATAAGGAAAATGACTCATAAAGCAAGACCTCCAAAGGTGCAGTGGGTTTCAGGGTTGGCTGACTCAGGAGTTAAGTTGCATCAGGAAGGATCCCTATTCCTTCCATCTTTCAGTTATATCAACCTCAGTATGTTGACCACTCCCCCACGGACACAGCCAGCAGCTTCCTAAGGTGCCTAACAGGATCCAGTAACTTAATCAGCATCTCCATTTATAGGACACAGTGTGACATTTCAATACATGCACACAGTGTGTAATGATCAAATCAGGATACTTGGCATTTCTGTCCCTGCGAACATGTATTCTTTCTTTGTGTTGGGAGTATTTAAAATCCTGACAGCCACTTGGAAGTATACAGTCAGTTGTGGTCAACCACAGTTACCCTACTGTGCTATGAAACGTCAGAAATTTTTCCTCCATGAGACTAGATGCCTTTTGAAGTGGGGAAGAAAACTTTCCCAGATGCATCCACTGCACTCTCCCATCCATTGGCCACTGTGTGTCTTGACTCTAGATAGAGAAGGAAAACCGGATAAGAGAGTTGAGCCAAGCAAGATTCTGCCTGTATAGCAGCGGAGGGATACCAACTCCCCTATGGCACGTAGACAATCCCTTTTTTGGACAAAGCTGGGGAGTTGCTAGCATCTGCCGTGCTCACTGGCTCACCCAGGACTCTGCCATCTGACACCATCTTCTGGAGGTTCCTCGTAAAACCTTTGAGAGCCTGGTGCAGACTGGCACATGGTCACCTCTGAATAAACATCTATTCAGTGACTTATTGAGAAAGTGATAGCAATGGGTGACAGGTTGGTGGGGGGCCAGAGAAGACACTTATCATGGCACTAGGGAGAGAGAAAATGCTGTCACATTCGAGAGCAATTTATTTTTCACAGGACACACAATCCTTATGATGCAGGTTGAGGCCATGACAGGTTTCAGGAAAAGGCTGAGCAAGTGGAGCTGAGCCAACCAGGCCCAGGGAAAGTGGCTCAGCTGTACTCTCCTGAAGACTCTGGGTGACTTCATTTCAAATTTCTGTCCTTGGATTTTGTAGCTATTTTAAGAAATGAAATAACCTTATGTTTGTTATCCGTCAGTAACTAGTACAGTCCTTAAGAGGTTATTTTTTGGTATTACTTTTTTACAAAGTGTGTCAACAACTACAGGTTAAGTACCTGTGATTAAAGCCAGTGTAAACCAGCAGCCACATGTGACGATGGTGTGATTGCATGTGCTGACATGTGTGTGTGTGTGTGTGTGTGTGTGGACAAAGGAGAGTGGTGGGCTGGGGAGAAACACAACTTGGCCGAGGGCCCAGTGGTGAGCAGTGAGAACGCAGTTGGTGGAAAACATGTCTGTGAATTCTTTGTTTCTTCTTCCATTGAGAGGACGGTGTCTGTTCCCTTCCCTTGACTCCTGCCCTTAGCGACTGACTGACCAACAGAATAGGGCAAAGGTTATACTACGTCCTCTGACACTAGATTATAAACAGGACGCAGCTTCCTCCTGTTTTCCTTGGGGTCCTTGGCTGTCATACAAGAAGTCTAAGGTTGTCTAGCACTCAGGGCACCCCAGCCCGGGTGTAGGATTTCTTCTTAATAGGCCCAAATGAAGTCTCAGCTAACAGTTGCTATCAACTACCAGGCAAGAGTGAGGATTTCTGTCCCCAGTTGTTGAGTTGCTTCTGGCCTTCATGTCTTCCCACTGTAGCTATGAATCCAGGACAAGCTGTCCCCATGTAGCCCTTGCTAACTCCATAAGAACTGTCTTTTGTTGTATTTTTGGGATCATTTGTTACACAGCATAGATATTTGGCACAGTGGTCAGGATACCCTTTGACCTTAATAGTCTGAAGTATTTATTCTTCTGAAGAAACTCTTGCTTGAGTTTTGCATTTCACATACACATCTAATGAGTATTTAATAGTTTTTATTTACCCTAAGCAGTCAATGGTATCAATGTCAGTGTTCTGAAAAGTCCTTAAACAAGCTATTCATGCAAAATGCCAAATTTGTGTCCATTATGGTGTGTGGTTTACATAAACATCACTCATGAATGTCAGGTAGGAGCATCCCATAACGCATTCATTCACCCTCAACTCATGACCAAAGCCCAGCGGGTATTTACTGTGGTCTACTCTGAGATCTGTGGTAAGGGAGGCTGACACATTAGTTTCCCTCAAGGGAGACACAATCAACTATAGGAAGCTGGTATTGAAGGCTGGGCAGGAGGAACTCTAAGAAGACAGGCAGGAGGACACTCTAGCAGATGGGTGGAAGTGGCCAGTCTATCTGCTTGGATCATACTGGATCTCAAAGTAAAACGCTCCCTGGGCTCTACCTAAGACCCTTGGTCTCGGCAGTTTGAAGACAGAAGCATTGACAAATACATACAACACGAAGGCAAATTAAAAAACAAATAAAAACCCAGGCACTGGAATCCTTAAAATCAAATCAGGTTGAATTTAAGGCAAAAAACATTAAGTATTTTATAATGGTGAAAGTGTAAATCATGATGAAGAGCTAGCAGTTATAAATAGATTTAAAGTAAATTAAAGAGCAAAAATGCATAAAACAAAAACTACAGAAAATACAAAAAAAAGTAAGAAGAGAAATATTAATGGCAGAAGTTTTAATTCTTTTATCTGAGCTTATGACAGGGAAAAATAAGAAGAGTGAGCACCAAAATAACATAATTAGCAAGACCGATCTTATGAGTATATATTCAGATGCTGAAAAAAAGAATTAAAGTACTTATTCAATAGTAACAAAACTGTGACTCTATGTTAGGTTGAGATAATACTTCATTTGCTTGCAAAATAGAATAACAGAGGCAAAATTCTCTGGTAGCTATTTCATAAAAGTAGAAATTGATTTTTAAATAATTATAAATCTAAAGACCCATTTAAATGCCCCATTAATTCTTTGATCAAAAAGGAAATTAAAGGGTATAGAAATTCTACAAAGTAATCATATAATACACATATACAGCATCTATGTGATACACCTATACAATGCTCAGAAATTCAAAGTCTTAATACTAACAAAGAAGAAAAAATACCAATACATTAAGCATCCAGTTCTATAAGTTGGAAAGAAAAATAAAATGAAGATAAACGGAAACAAAGCTAAAGATAAAAGCTTAATTTATTACACTATAAATCAAGGAAATGATAATACTAAAAGTAAATCAATTCAAGAACTGGCTTTTAATGTAAAATTAATAATTACATAGGTATATTAGCCTATCTGTTCAAGAAAAAAGGATGAAAACAAATAGACAAAAATTTAAGAAATGAAATTGAAGATATCACAAATAGCAGCTTTACTTAACTCTATGTGCATTAATGACTGAATGAATTTCCTAGGAAATATAAAATTAAGCAGGACAGAAAGAAAATCTAAACAGAAAAATTAACATGGAGGAATTAAAATGTGATATTAATGAGCTAATCCCCACATAGTAATAGACCCATACAATGTCTGAGGCAAATTCTATAAAACATTTAGAGGACTATTTTTGTTTGTTTTGAGAGAGATCTTGCTATGTTCAGGTTGGCCTTGAACTCACTATGTAGCTCACTGTGACCCTCATGCCTCAGCCTCCTGAGTGCTGAGATTACAGGCTTGTACCAACATGGCTGGGGAAGGGACTGATTTTTTTCAGTGTTACTTAAACTGTTTTAAAACAAAAGAAAAAGAATAAAATGTGGAAATTCTTCTTGGTTTGAAGGATATTCCTTCTAAGTGACATCCCCCAGCAAAAGGGGCTGGGGGTATGACTTGGTAATGGGTCACCTACATGCACAGGGTCCTGGTTTCATCTTCAGTCCTGCAACAAACAAACAACAAAAGCCACCATAAACTGGCAACAAAAAATATAAAAGCAGTAGAGGGCTTGAAATGTAGCTCGGTGTGAAGGCTTTGGGGGTCAATTCCCAGTATTCAGAGAAAATAAATAAATAAATAAAACCCTTGAAAGTAGGAAGTAGAATTATTGCTTTGGTAGATGGTATTGTTTGCCTGAAAAATCCAAGAGAATTAAATAACAATCTAATATGAATAATAATTAAATTTACATAAGAAGTTGGCTACAGAGCTGAAATAGTCTAATTACATAGAAACAATAACCAGTTGCAATATGTTAGAAGAAAATCCCTCTGTATAAGAAAAAACCAAATTTTACAGATAAGAATTTAAAAGAAATTGTGCAAAGACTATGTAGAGAAAAAAATTTTTATGTAGAGAAAATTTTACAATGTAAATGGAAAAAATTGTATGACATATGTTCTTGGGTAGTTAAATAACATTAGAAAGATGTCAGTTCTTGTGAAATAAATTTATAAAAGGGACAACAAAAATGGCAATAAAAATATCAGCTTTTTAAGAATGAAACAAGTTAATTACATAGTCTATCTCAAAAAATAATACTAACCAAAACAAACTGAAAAAATAAGAGACACAAAGGGTTGTATGAGTTTTCTAATGCTATGGAAAGAAATCACCACCAATTTAGTGGCTTAAAACAATAGCTCTTTATTATTCTGCAGTTTTATGGATCAGAAGTTGTGGCAAGGTAAGAGCCTCGGCTCAGGGTCCAGCAAGACTAGAATCCAGCTATTGAGCAGGCTATGTTCTGTCCCAGATTAATGGTTACGTAATAAAAGCAGGGACACATCGCCTAGCTATGTGCCCAACAGCAAAGGAAGGTGGAGTTATTTCACAACTGGTCAGTCTGCCACAAATCTCTAAGTAAAATCTTATGCAAAAAAAAAAAAACTATAAAGAGATGAAAAATTCAGATGCTAGGAAGGAAGAGAGGGAGGAGAAGAAGGACAAAGGACAGGAAGGAAGGGAGGGAGAGATGAAGCCAGAAAAAAAATATGAGAGATGTTTTCTTTTAATGTAAAAAGAATGCTTCAAAACAATTTTAGGAAGTATTTTTAAAATTTCACTCAAAATGTGGAAGCCTTAGGGAAAAAAAGCATGAAAAATTCAACCAATTTTTAAGATGAAAGTAAATATTTCAGGCAAAACAAAACAAAATGTGACACAATAAACAAAGTAAAGACATGTCAGTTTTTAACTGGAAAAAATCTAGCACAATGATATTTTAGCCAAGGCATAAATTTTACAGTCTAAAGATGTGTTACAGATGAATTTTAAAAGAACAAGAAAACCTAATAAAGACCAAGCCTGGTAATTCATGCCTCTAATCTCAGTTACTCCAAAGTCTGAGGCAAAATCAAGCACAGTCAGGGCAACTTAGAGATTCGCTGACTCAGAATAAAATTTGAAAAGGGCTGGAGACGTGGGAGTGCAGTGGTAGAGCCCTTGTCAGAAAATAAAAAATAAAACAAAGCAATAAGGTAGTTGTTATGGCTTGTGCCTAGATGTCCCCCCAAAGCCTCAGGCAGTCAGTCACAGGTGGAGCTTTTCAGAGATGGCTGAATCCAGAGTGTGTGATGCTGGCATTGATTCATGTTGCAATGGTAGGATCATGGGCTTAGGTTAAAGGTGTGAGTGCCACCCACCCTAAGTACCTTGATTAAAATAAAGGAGACAGAAAAAAGTGGCTAAGGTCCCTCGCTTGCTTTGCTGCCTTCTGCCTGCCATGAACTGTTTCTCCTCTGTGATGGCCCTCTGCCAGGCCTCTCTATCTTGGAGCCAGCTAACTGTGGACTGAAACCTCTTCAAGCTGTGAGCCAAATAAACCTTCCTTCTCTTAGCTTTGGGTGTCCGGTATTTTGTCTCAGCAACAAAAAAAGTAACTAAGATAGTAATGAATGAAAGTTGTGAACCAATAATTCCTAGGAAAGAAAGAAAATTGTTGCCTAAAGGTATGAAAAGATTCTTGACTTACCCTATAACTATAGAAATGCAAAACTATGTGTTTTACATATCAGCCTGACAAAGCTAAAGATGGGATAACATATCATGTTAGCAAGGATTTGAGGTCATGCCAATGTGGTATAAATTGCTCTAATATACATGACAAGCAACTTGGCAGTAAAGTATAGCATGTCATCACACTTTGATTTCTAGCAATTTACCCCATGGATACACTTGCACAAAATGAAAAGACAACTACAATAGTACAATCAAAAACACCTAAATATTCCTCCAAGTGGAAACCATTAAATGAAATGGAATACTATGGAACCATAAAGAGAATGAGGCATAGTATATCTAGCCAAGGCTAGATTTCCTCACTGTCGTCTTAGTCACAAAAGCAACATGAGGAGAGTGTCTATGTTACGGAAGAGTACAATATAAAAGTGACTTCCAGAACAGGAGTGAGAAGTCACAAGTAATCAGGCGGCTGAGGGCAAGGGATGACAAAATAGATTTCCTCTCGTAGGACAGCCACTCTTCAAATGTTGTACTGTTGGAACATTGTACTGTGTGATTGTACTGCCCGTTCACCAAGTTCACTATGCATTTTTAAACTTTGGAAGCAAGCATTATTTTCTTGGGCTATTTTTGTCCTCTGAGATGCAAACCTCAGAATGGGGGAGTGACTTGCTGGGAGAAATGCCTAGGAGGGAAGCTGTGGAAAGAGACAGAGAGCAGGGAGAGCCCCAGATGGTCTCTGATGTGAGACAGGAGAGGAAGACAGGAAGTTCGACAAGGCAAATAGGAGTCCTTGAGCCCAGATCATCAGGCAGGAGTCCCACATCCAACTAAGAAAAGCCCAGGACTTGGAGTCACCATTGAATTCCACCATAACGTTAGCATTGATGTTAGTAACACAGCACTCCTCTAGCTTTTCTACACAATCAAAAGGGATGATCTCTTTCCAAACTCTTCTATGAAGTGAGCATTACCTTGAGACTAAAACCAGATAAGAACTCAACCAAAAAGGAAAATGGTAGACTGATACCCTCGATGAGCATAAATGCAAAAATCCTGGCGATCCCGGCGAACCGAATTCAATGTGTTACTTTTAAAATCATACACTGGGCTGGGGATTTGGCTCAGCAGCATAAGCGCCTGCTTGCCAGTGTGTGGTCGTGAGTTCGATCCCCTGTACCGACAAAAAACAAACAAATAAATAAATAAATAAAATCATCCATATGACCAAGGGGAGAAAGGATAGTTCAACATAAATGAATCAGTTAATGTAATACATCACATAAATAGGGTCAAAGGTAAAAACCACACTATCATCTCAATAGATGCAGAGAAAACCTTTTACAAAATCTAACATCCTTTTATGATAAAACACAGGCAAAAGAAGGTATAAAAGGACTTGACTTTAAACCAATAAAAGTCACAGGTACCATCATACTAAATGGGGAAGCACTGAAAGCTTTCCCTCCAAAATCAGGAACAAGGCAATGACATCCCTCTCAGTGCTCCAGGTCAGTGTAGTACTTGAAATTTTAACTAGAGTAATCAAGCAAGAGAAAGAAATAAATGGGATGTGAAAAAAGGAAAGGAAAAAGTCTATATAATGATATAATGCTTTACATAGAAGATCCAAAAAACCCCACCAGAAGATTCTTAAAGCTAATAAACAAATGCAGTAAATGGCAGGCTACAAAATCCACACACAAAAATCAATCACTTTCCTGTACACTCACAATGATCTCTCTGAGAAAGAAGTTAGGAAAACAATTCCATTCACGATAGCTTAAAAAAATTAAACACCTACAAATAAGCCAACCAAGGCACAATACCTCTATAATGAAAACTACAGAACTCTGAAGAAAGAACTGAAGAGGATGTGAGAAAATGGAAAGACAGCCCCTTATTCCTGGGTAGGCAGAATTACTACTGTCAAAATGGTTATTTTACAAAAAGTGATACTATATAGATTTAACACAACCTCTATTAAAATGTCAATAACATTCTTCACAGAACTAGAAAAAGCAACCCGAAAATTTATATGGAAGCAGAAGACACCCACAATAGCCAAAGCAATCCTGAGTGAAAAGAACAAAGTGTGCAGGCACCATAGTTCTGGGTTTCAAGTTATACTTCAAAGCTATACTAATAAAAACTGCATGAACTGACCCAAGGATAGACAGGTACACCAATAGAACAGAGTAAAAGACACTGATACAACCTCATGCATCTTCCACCACTTGATTTTTAATAAAGGGACCAAAAACGTACACTGAAGAAAAGATAGCTTCTTTACTAAATGGGGCTGGGAAAGTTAGTTATTGCCTGCAAAAATTTTTCTAGCTACTCTTCAGATAGAGGACTAATAGCTGTTCTAGTTTTTTTTCTGCTGTGTGTGTGTGTGTGTGTGTTTTGGTGCTGGGGATTGAACCCATGACTTCGTGTTTGCCAAGCAGGCACTTACGCCACTGAACTAAATCCCCGGCCCCTAGAGAACTAATATCAAAAATACATAAAGAAAAAAATTATCTCCCACAACAAATTCCCTAATCAAAAAAATGGGCAAACGAACCGAATAGACACTTTTCAAAAGAAGAATTACAAATGGCCAATGAACACATGAAAAAATGATCGTATCTTAACCATTAAAGAAATGCAAATCGAAACATCTGAGCTTCCATCTTACCCCATTCAGAACACAAAAAGCAACAAATGCTGGTGAGGCTGTGGAGGAGAAAGGAACATTTCTACCTTGTTGGTGGGAATGTAAACTAGTAGAACCACTATGGAAATCAGTATGGCAATTCACCAAAAAACTAACACTAAAAATGACAACTATACCTTTCTTGGGTATATTCCCAAAAGAATTAAAGACATCATCCCATAGTGATACATGTGTACCCACATTTATAGCAGTGTAATTGACAATAGCTAAGCTCAGAAGCTAAGCTAGATGCCCTCCAACAGATAAATGGTTTTTAAAAATGTGGTTATGTATCCACCATGGAATATTATTCAGCCATAGCAAAACATGAAATCACGTTATAGAACTTGAGACCATCATTTGAAGTGAAATAAAATAAGTAAAGTAAAGAAGAAATGACAGGAAACAAGAAAGCAGGCTTGTTGGAGATAAGGGAAGAAATCAAGGAGGGAAAATGCAGAGAGCCTAAAAAGATGAAAACAATCAAGATGCATCACGTATGTGCCCCAGTTCCCCCAAATCAATGTATTATGTATTTTAAACAGACACTTGAAAAATAAGAACCCCACTGCTCCTGGAAATAAGCCATCATATTCCTGCCTTTCTTAGTGGTGGCTTGGGAGGCTCCCCGATCCCTGAGAAGCGTATTCCCAGAACTGAGGGTGCATTTCAAGAGCAGCAGCAGGACCCTGGATCTGTGCTTCTCCACAGCACATCTCATGGCTGTCGCACACCTAAAATATGTTCCGGCCACCCCTTCACTGAAATTTGCAAATACTGCTCTCAAGTAGTGATTTACCTTGACTTCATAGCTGTAGTAACTTGGACTTCTCTTGTTTAGGAACTTTTTCCTTTATTTATGTTTTCATTCAGCCAACCAACCAATGTTTCTTATACCCTATGTGCTATGGCTTGAGTTACATGCCAGAGACCCAAAGGTGAACAAAACATTCATGTGTTTCATGGGTCCCAGATTCATCAGCCTGATCGTCTTCCCAACAGGCAGACATGATCAAGTGATAAGACAGAGCATCATTTTCAGCTCTACCTGCTGAAGAGAAAGTGTATGACACGTCCCAGTGCTTCTGACTCCAGTTTGGGAAGGGTGGAAAAGGCTCCAAAGGAAACGAAATAGTAGATGCCCTGATTGAGAACATCACAGAAGAGTCTAAAGAGCAAAACTGTCACCCAGCAATAACCTCCCAATTTTCTCAGGTCTCTCTAAATGCAACACCAGCCAACAGAGGTAAAATGTGAGCCCCATGTGCACTTCTGCATTTCTATGGCTCTTGAAACATTTGAGGAAATTGCCCTCAGAAGTAGGGTGCTCATTCACACTGAGTGTCCTGATCCTGTCTCCCTGTGACTTCAGCAATGGTGACCAATGTAATTTCCTCTGCATTTGTTAATTTGATTTGCCAAAGATAGGATTTCCTGGTTTTCACAAATATGTCTTTGAACTCTGGAGAACACGTTCTTAGTCCTCCTCTTCCTGAGCAAATTCACTGTCAGTAGTAAATGACTAATTTTCTTCTTTTAGAAGTCAATCCATGCCATCTTTCCCATGCCGTAGGGTTGGATTAGGCCTGATTCTTGTGTCCTTTCTGTACTAGCTTGACTTCCAGTACCATCAGCAAGTTTTACTGAGGGGTCAGAGGAAACCGAGAGACAGAGGCCTCTCAAGAAGCTCAAGTCTCCGCCTGCCTGGCAAGGGCAAGGTCCTGAGTTCGACCCCTGGTACAAAAAAAAAAAAAATCAAGTTTCTAGAGGAGGTGGAGGTGTGGCTCATGGTAGTGCTTGTAGTGAGTGGTGAGGCCTTGGGTTCAAGCCCCAGCACATCCTCACTGGTAAGGATTAGGAAGAGAAAGACACACACACACAGAGCTGACTCCTGAGAACCTCCGGAGAGCCCTGAGCGCAATCCAATCTGGCTGGGCCACTTGCCGTGGAGGATCTGGGGCACTCGCCATGGAGGATGGGACTTTGGAGGAAAACCTGGCCTCAGGCTGAGCCGCGCTGAGGAGGCTGGGGCGGAGACCATGAAGGTGTAGAGCCAAGCCCGGCTCTCAAGAACTGGACTAGGCAGGTGAGCCAGTGGGACTGTCTCCCTTGAGGGAAGGATGAACTTTTCTCCTTCAGACACACACCCCGTGAGTCTAGGTGTGTGACCACCGTGGCCAAACGGCATGGACAGAAAGACCCCCGTGTGGCAGAGCCTGCTGGTCACGGCCACTGGCTGCTGGGCCGGGTGTCTACCGGTGGCTCCCACCCTTCTCTCTGTGTCCCTCCCTCCTCCTGGTGCTCCACTCCCAGCCACCCCCGGCCTTCAGTCCTCTGGAGGAACAGGGGTCCGCTACTGCCCCACTCAGAGCCTGTTGGCCGGTGCCCTTTCAGAACCAGGTGGTGATAAGATGGATGTGAAGGGCTTTCTACTTGCTGATTCAAGCAGAATACACAAAGCCACCCAAGGCTGTATTCAGTCTTTCTTTTTTTTTTGGTACAGGCTAGTTTTTACAAACGCTAATAAACTTGGCTTTTTAGACAAGCCCAATCCTGGGGCATTTTGACACTTGCTAATGATTTAATCACCCTTTGGCTCCACAAACGGTGGGGGCCAGACCTCTGCTGGCTGCTCAGAAACCCCTTGGGCAGATTCTCCCAAAAGGACAGGGCTGAGTGAGCAAGCCCCCTACCATGGCAGGTGGTGAGTGGCAAGGTGGCTCCCTTTTAGATCTCTTGGTTCCCCTGTTACACACTCCTCTCACTACCACCCCAAATCCCATCAAGAATTCTCCCAGTGGAAGAATCCACCAGCAAGGCAGGTGGATTCTTGCACACACAAACACACACACACACACATTCATGTCATCTCTACCTATGTCTGTCCTGTTCCTGTTGAATAGGCTCTCTAAGGGGCTATGCAAGGAAGGGGGCATATTTAGGGGACACCAGGTGCCTCTTCACTACCAGAGTCACCCCAACTTCGGTGAGCAAGGAGAGGAGGCGGCAGAACAGCTAGGATGCGCCAACATGACTGTTTTTTACAAACATGACAATCTGTAGCCTTTAGTGTCTGTCAGTGTCACTCCTTGCTGCGTGCAGAGCAATTCTGCAGGAGGGCTTCTGTGGAACCCCAACAGAAGACTGGACAGGAGGCCGGGACAGGAGGCCTGTTCCAGGCGAAGTTTCTTTTGTGCTTTGCTCATTTTGTGCTCTGCTGGCCTCTCCTGTCTCTGTGGGGAGGAGAGGGAAGTTGAGGGCAGAGAACATTAACTAGAGATTAAAAAGAAAAAAAGAAAAAAAGCAGGCATCGCAGGAGGCGAGGTCTGCAGCTGGGAATGACCAAGGGAGGCTGCCACCTATGGGCTAGGTTCCAAGGAGGAGAGGTTCAGCCGGGCAGAAGCCTAGGCTTGTGGAGCAACAGTTCCTGGCCACTTCCTCAGGCGCAGACACAGCCGCCCTGAGACAGGAAGTAATGTTAAGTGAAATAAACCAAACACACATGCTTGAATCACGCGACTTCTTTTCTATGAGAAACTCGAAGTACAAACAAAGTAAAATAAGATAGGTAACGGGAAACAAAGAGCTCGATCTTTTGCAAGGGAAAGGGGACCAGGAGATGGAGTGGTAGGGAGAGGGGGGGAAGGAGAAGCCCAAAGAATTAAGACTTGTTACCAACTCCTCACAGTGGATGGGATCATTGTGTACCGTAAGCTTGTACTGACAAAATTTTAAAAATAAATGGAAACATTCTTAACTCATTCATGACAAATCACCATCTCCTACACTTGCAACAATAACTAAAATTTTATGGCGACCTAAAAAAATGAATCAGCGTTGTGAATCAGGGACAAATGTGATCTTGATGTGCCATCTCAGTAGACAAGTAACAGAATAAATGACAACTGGGCAAATATCACATCCATTTCGGTGGATTCCAGTGGAGGTTGGTAGACAAGCATAAAATCAAGCTCAGAAGAGAAAATGAAGTATAATAAAAATAGAAAGGGACCAGGCACACAGTAAGGAAAATAGTGTAAAATGTAATTACTGAAAAAATGGTATAAAATGTAAAAACTGAAAAACGTAATTAACTTTGCTCCCAAAGTTAAAAAGAAAATGCACAGAATTTGCGCTTGTGGGGTGGAGGGAGAGCTATTGTGCTAAAATATTTTCAGTGGGGCCACACTGTTGGTCCTTTGATATTTGAGATCAGTGTGTTTTGTGGACAGCAAATTCCCATTGTCTTGTATTACAAAATCAAATCCACTATAGGGTATCTACACAATATGGGATTTTGACTGAAGTCCCAACTCCTTTTTCAGAAAAGAAAGTAGTAAAGGTTTCTGTGTATATTTGTGTGTGTTTATGCAGTGCATATATTTGCATATAAATGTGTTTAGGTGCATATATGCTTGTATATATATATATGAGAGAGAGAGAGATTTAATGGAGGAACTCAGGAAAGAATATGTTCTTTCCATTGTTCCTTAATGAAGAGAAACTAGTGATTGATGCCACAAACCAGCAAAAGTCCTGCAGGGATTTTTGCACAAACAATGCCAAATTCTCATTAGTGGTTCAGCTGTTCTCCAAACAATCATCTTTTTAAACTTTTGTGAAGTATAAACTCAAGAGCCTAGCTGAGTGTTACAGTACTAGGATACCTGGCTTAAAAGGGACTTGTCTCTCACCTTCCTAGGTGTGAATTGTAACCCATAAGATTTTGCTATCTTCACCATAGAGGTAAATGATATGTACTATTGTTTCATGATTTTAAAATTTATGTAAATTGTAACATATGCATATTCATTTTGTATTATTTTAGTCTATTGTTATGGTTTGTGTCTGGGTATCCCCCCAAAACCTCATGTAGTCATGGAGGTGGCTGAATCTAGCATTTGTAATTGGTTCATTGTCTAGCACTGGGATTGGTGGAGCCAGCATATAATATAAGGGAGGGAAGGAGGCGGGCTTTTCCCTTTCGTGCCTTTTGCTCCAGCTGTTTTTGGTATCTTACTGCAGCCTCTATGAACGGCTGCCCCTCAGTCACACCACACTGCCTTGGGGTCAGCTGAGTACAGACCGAAACCTCCAAAAACTGTAAGCTAAATAAACCTTTCCTTCCTTCATTTTGGGGGTCAAGTGTTTTTACCTTAGCAACAAGAAAATGTAACAAAGACATCTATCATTTATCTGCTGGGGTGCTATAGACCTGGTTCACTCATTTTAATGACTGTGCAGTGTTGAACTACATGAATAATCTCCTTTGCCTATTTCACTTCTGCAGGTCAGGTAACTTGTTTCTACTTTTTTTTTTTCTGTTACACACAGTACTGACAAGAACATTCTTTGTTTCATATCTCCTTGAGCCAGTGAGTCTCTTGTGGACTTCTTGACAGGGGTGGAATTTTTGTCCATAGTTTAAGCATTAACTTTATCAGGTGCTGCCAACTTGTTTTCTCCCATTGTCAAACTCTTTCACACTCCCAGTGGCAGTGGAAGAAGTTTTCATTTCTGTTGGTATTATCAGAGTTTTTAAAAAATTCCTATTGTAATAGGCATGCAAATTATGTTTGTTTTACTTTTCAACTCCTTGACTTTTGATTGAACAGATTTTTGGGTTTCTAGAACATCAAATGTTTTCTCTAATTGATTTTGTATGTTTCATTTTCATGGTCTTTTCTTTTTCTTGCTTATTTATAAGAATTTAGTATTTGTTTTAGATAACAATCCTTTGTTGGAAATGTGAGATTGTATTGGTTCTATTTTCTCCAAGCCTGTTTTTGTCTTTTTAGTTTTAGTATCAGTTGTTGTTAGGAAAATTTTCAAAATTATAAAGTTAAGTTTATCACTTTATCATGATTTTTGTCTTTTATCTTGAAGAAATCATGCCCTTCTTGGAGATCATATAAATATTTTTAAAGGAAAAATTAGCAGCTTTCTCTTAACATATCTTGTTTATTTTTGTTCATGTGGTGACATATGAATCTAATCTTTCATTTTGAAAATATTAGCTGAAATTTCTAAGCTCCAGACATGTGGGGTGTCTTTGGAAAGCCTAAGGGGACAGTGGTGAGGGTTCACATTGGACAGGTCATCACGTCCATCTGTATCACACTGCAGAACAAGGAAGTCATGATCTAGACCTCCTACAGGGTCAAGTTCAAGTTTCTTGGCTGCTGGAAGACCCATGTCTCTAAAAGAAGAAGAGCTTTTGCCAAGCATAATGCAAGTGAATTTGAAGATAGAGTGGTTGAGAAGCACCTTATCTCCAACGGCTCTGGGTGAAACGTATTCCAGATCATGATCTCCTGGACGAGTGGTGGACCTAATACTCTTTTCTGAGGAAGAGTCTTACAGTGTAGCCAAGGCTGATCTCAGATTCATGGTGATCCTCCTACCGCAGCATCCTGTGTGCTGGAATTACCGGCAAAGGCCACTATGCCTTGCCCTGTGGAAACTTTCCACTCTGTTGCTGTCCTTCAAAACAAATTCATCAGTAAATCTTATCTCCACCTTTAAAAAAAGGTCTAGTGTCATTTGTTAAATAGCCATCTTTTCCCTGTTGATCTGTAATGTTACTTCTGTCACATTCAAACTTCCTATTTCTAAGTTTTTCAGAAAATATGTCCCATTGATCTATTTATCCCCCAAATAATATCAGAATACTATCATTTACTGTTAAGTCTTATTATTTGTTAGAATTAAGCCTATTTTTTTTTGTACTGTTTCAAAATTGTTCTGTTTACCATTGGGCCCACTGTTCTTCTGAAAAGGTTTTTTTATCTGCTTGACAAGGTCAGTGAAGAAATTCCCTGGGGAATTTTCATAAAATTTCTTAAATTTATAGTGAAAATTTAGGCAACCTGGTGCTACTAAATTATTGTCTTTCCATTCATGAATAGAGTAGTATATTTCTCCATTTATGCGTAGGTTTTCTTCAGCTCTATCAGTGAAGTTTTAGAGCTTCCTACATCTTTTGCTAGATTTATTTCTAGGTACCTCACAATTTTTTAAAGTAGTATTATAAATGCTATATTCCATAAAACCTTGGATTGTGAGTAATTTGTTTTGTGGGAGTTGTGCAAAGTTAGCAATCTTTTCTAATAAACTTTAACGTGATAATAAGTGATTCTTGAAGTACAGGTACTAAGAGGCACTGAATGTCACATGATCACAATAGAGGAAACTGTCTCCCCAGTCTCTGTCTGTCAATCTCTCTCTCTCTTGCTGTAGGATTGTGGGTAATCATCTCCCAACAGTGGAGAAAAGAAAAAGCCTCTCCAAGATTTGATGTCCAGACACTGGAATATAGGAATGTGAGAAAGAGAAAAAGAAGGGAAATAGGACCAGGACCCAGGAAGAATCTGAAGTGAGAATCAAAGCCAACAGGGAAAGTGAACAGAGAGACTTTAACTAACCAGAAGGAGGTGGCAGGTAACTCTTTCTCCCTGAGCCTGGAATCACCGTGGGGGAGGAGGAGGGCATATGAACCTGCAGATGTAGAGTAAGAGGCCTCCATGGAGAAATACTGCAGTGGAACAGAGCAGTGGACACAGCAGACTGCAATGGCTAGTGGATTAGTCAGGTTCAAAGGCCACCCAGGAGAGGGCAATTAGCTGGTAACCATTCTGAAGAGGGAACAACTGAGCTCAGAACTCAGAACAGCTACTGGACAACTCTGTCTAGTGACTCCCAGTGACAAGGTCAGGCTGTCAAATTCAACTCAGTAGGAGGTCAGGGAGCCAAGTTCAAGCCATCAGAAGACACATGGACTGTTGCAGGCTGAACAAATCTGGTTTCTTCCTCATGGGCAGAAGCCAGCCTGAACACCAGTGGAACTAAAGGTACAGAGTCGCTGTATTATTTACTACCCTGTGTAAAGACACAGCTGGCTTTCTGGGATTAATCCACTTGGATCTGAAGTCTGTTTGCTCACCTTGTCCATCATAACAGCAGAGACACAACTTGAAGTGGACATTTATTTTCTTATTTTTTTTTCTCTCTCTTCTTGGGTTTTGTTTTCTCTTGATTGTTTTTACTTGTTTTTACATGAATATGAACATGGTTTCTAGTTTTTATTCAATTGTTGCTCTGTTCTTGCTTTTCCTTCTTCCTTTTCTCTTTCCCTCCTGTCTTCTCTCCCAGTTTCCCAAAGTTCACATAATCTTCTTTTGTCCTTCGGTCTTGCTTCTGTTTTCCTCTTCTATTTCCCTCCCCTCAACAATTGCTTTTAAATTTTCTTCCTTGGAGGTAAAATCACCATATTGAGGACTTATTACTTTCTGTAATTTTCTGGTTCATTTTAGATTTTGTTATATAACCACAAATCTAGTTGATATGATTAAAGGTGGAAAATTAATACTTACCATGGTTTGTCTTTTTCTAGGCAGTTTCTGATGTTACCGTTATTGTTGACTGCACCACTTCTACCCAGGTGATATAACTGTTCAAATCAGTTGTTCTTTCTGGTATACCAAGACTGAGATTGCCAAAGGGTCATAAAAAATACTATAAGCCAGTGTCAAAGGACCACAGCCTGAGCCAAGTAGGTAGCAACTTCTCATCCCCAATAAATTGAAGAGGTAGGATCTTGCAACAGACACAAAACCTAAGAACCAGCTACACCTGGAAAACACCTCTGAGAAGTAGTTGTAAGGGTTCTAAATACTAGCAATACAGCTACATGACATAAGCAATTTATAAGTATCAACCCAGTAAATAAACTTAAAAAAAAAGAAAAAGAAAGGAAAATGAGAAAAACACAAAGCAAGATGAAACCTGAGACTTCCATTTCACTAAAGGCAAACCTACAGGACAATGAGGTGGGACAATTTGAAAGCTACCCATCCAGACTCTTTGAAGCAATAAGAGTAGAAGTAACAAAGCAAATGAATGAGGCTCTAGAAAAAAAAATCAATTCAGAAATAATTTCTCAGGTAACTACAGAGATAGTGACCATAATGAAAGACATGGTTGATGACTCAAGAGCACACATAAAAAAATAGAAGAACTTAGGAAAATGATGGAAATCATGAAGCCCAACATAGGAAGCAAAAGGAATCCACAAAACAGATTCAGATATCCAGCTAATTAAAAAGCTGAAAGTATACACAGAAGAATCAGCCAATATAAGAACAAAACATCAGATATAGAAGACAGGATTATAGTTAGCAATCATGAAAAGATTTCCTAAAAATATCAAACAACCACAAAAAAATCAACCCAACAGTTGCTAGATCAGGCAAAGAACAATAGCATAAAGTTGGCTGGAGCTGATGAAAAATCAAGAGATAACGAAAATGACATAGAAACCTGTCCACATAAGTCATGACAGAAAACTTTCCAAGCAAGGAAAAAGAATTTGACAAACAGATAATGGAGACATATAGAACTCCAATTAGCCTTGATCCAAAAAATCTACTCCAAGACACATAATAGTCAAGATTCCAGAAATTCAACATCAAGACAGACTATTAAGAGCTGTTAGAGAAAAGAACTCCCCTATAAAGGAAAGCCCATAAAAATCACAACAGATTTCTCAACACAAACTCTCAAGTCAAAGAGAGCTTGGAGTGAAGTGTATCAAGCCCTTAAAGAAAACAATCTCAACCCAGATTGGTATACCCTGCAAAAATTATGTCAAAATTATGGAGAAATAAGATACTTTCATGACAAGAAACACCTGAAGAAATACATGACCACCAAACCAGTACTCCAAAATGTCCTGAAGGACATTCTAGAAAGAGATGATAAGGATGACAGGTCCCTGAAACCCAACAGAATGAATCCACCATGCAAGGCAAGCAACTCAACAGAAGGGGGAAAGGGAGTCAACAATGAGAAAATAACTTCACAAAGGTAAATTAATATAGATTACTTATAACAATCAACGTTAATGGTCTCAATTCACCAATCAAAAGACACAGATTGGAAGAATGGATCAAGAAGCAAGATCCAACAATATGCTGCACACAAGAAACACATTTAGTTGAAAAATAAATACACAGGCTGAAAGTCAAAGGATCGAAAACAATACTCCATGTGACAGAAACCCAGAAAAAAGCAAGGGTAGCTATTCTATTTGCAGACAAACTGGATTTTAAGCTGAAACTGATTAAGAAAGACAATCACTATATCTTTGTAAAAGGACTAATCCAAGAGGAAGAGATAACAATCATAAATGCCAGTGCACCCAACCATATAAAACAAATATTAATGGACATGAAAATCAAATAAACACTAATAGAAGTGTAATGGGAGTCCTCAGTACAAATAGAACAACTAGAGAAAAAAAAACTATTGAAGAAATATCAGAACTGAAGCAAACTTTTGAACAAATGGACTTTGTACATGTCTATAGAGGGTCACGCCCCACAACATCAGAATACACATTCTTCTCAGCTGCACATGGGCATTCTCCAAAATAGACCACACACTAGCTCATAGAACGTACTTAAGCAAATGCAAAGGAAGTGGAATTATTTCATGCATATTATCAGACTGTAGTGCAATGAATTTGGAAATTGATGGTAACAGAAACCACAAGAACTTCATAAATTTGTGGAAACTGATTGAATTGAAACTTTGTACTCAATCCAGAGCAGCACAGAATATTAAAAGAGAGGAGGCAACTAGATAAAAGAGTTCAGTGAGGGCACAGAGGGAGTCACCACAAAGAAGGCTGTGGCGGCTCTCTGCAGACAAAGGGCAGGTTCTGCCTGATACAGGCTCTGATGGGGAAGGGCTCTAGGGACTGATGGGAGCTGATTTATTTTGTGAGTGCAGGGGATAGGATAAATCTTTACATGCATGAGCTTTGGCAAAGACTTTTGGGAGGAAGGAGGCAAAGCAGCTTCTGAGAAGAAGGAGGCATGCATTATCATGGCACAGTTTTGAACCATCGCCATGATGATTGTGCTCGCTCAGATGTAGGGATCTATCAGAAACTATATAATACCCTCTTGAACAACCAGTGGGTCACACGGTGAAGTTAAAGAAATTAGTTAAAGAAATTAGTTTCTTGAACAACCAGTGGGTCACACGGTGAAGTTAAAGAAATTAGTTTTGGCAATAATGCCAAAACAACATACTGGGACTTATGAAAGCACTCTAACAAGGAAACTTTATACAGGTGTTAAGCGTTGATACATTGTGTCAATTTGAAAAGTCTAGAAGATTATCTAAGTAACTCAGTAGCTCTACATTCTGGGGTACAGAGGACAAGCTGTTCTCTCTCCAGGATGTTGTTCACTGTGTATATTTGAGGTGAGAAGTTTAACTGAGAGATTCAGCAAGGGGCCAGGATCCTCACTTTGTAAACATCCTCAGCCTGTGCAAGAAAAGGGCATGAAGATTGTGTAGGTGCTAATCCACCCAAGGGCATAGCCTGCTTATAATACAAGCCAGGAAAAGGAGGCTTGTTCTTCCCCCTTTTGCTTTTGCTGCTTTTACTGCTTTTGCTATGTCTGCTGCCTTAAACTGTTGCTTCTGTGCCAGGCCACCCTGCCTTAGAGCCAGCTGATTATGGACTGAAATCCCCACAAACTGTGAGCTAAATAATCCTTTCCCTCTTTAATTTTGGGTGTCTGGTAGTTTGTCCCAGTAAGAGAAAAGTAATCAAGACAAATGGTGAAAACTCATATCAGGAAAACAGAGCAAGCTGCAATAAATAACCTAATGTTGAACTACAAGCTTCTAGAAAAGAAAGAGCAAGTCAAGCCCAAAGCTCATACAAGGGAGGAACTTATAAATATCAGCGCAGAAATTAATGAATGGAGACTAGGAAAACAATACAAAAAAATCAGTGAATAAAAGAGTTGGTTCCTTAAAAAATTAAATGACACCAACAAATCCTTAGCTAACCTTATTTTTAAAAAATGAGAAATAAAATTCAAATCCATGCAATAGGAAATCACAACTGATACTACAGAAGTCCAGAAGGTCATCAATAACTACTTCAAGCACCTGTATCCTAATAAAATAGAAAACACAGCAAAAATAGATTCCTGGATACATGTGAATTACCAAAGCTGAGCCAAGAAGACATAAAAAATCTAAATAAACAAATATCAATCAACTAAATTGAAGATGTAATTAATAACCTACCCAAAAAGGAAAAGTCCAGGCCCTGATGGGTTCACTGCTGAGTTCTACAAGAAATTTAGAGAAGACCACTATTCCTTAAACCTTTAATGAAATTGAAAAGGAAGCACTACTCCCAGATTCATTCCTAAAAGCAGGCATTACCCTAATAAAGCTAGAGAAGGAGCCAACTAAAAGCAGAAACTATAGGCTTATTTCCCTGATGAACATAGACATAAAAATCCTCAATAAAATACCAGCAAAGAGAACACAGCAAATAATAAAGAAGATCATACACCATGACCAAGTAGGATTCATCTATGGGATGCAGAGATGGTTCAACATACTTAAATCAATAAATATAATGCACCATATTAACAAAGCCAATGACAAAAACCATATGATAATCTCAATAGATGCAGAAAAAGTGTAACAAAATTTAACATCCATTCATGATAAAAACCCTACAGAAAATATGAATAGATGGTCTTTATTTCAATCTGATGAAAGCCATCTATGACAAACCAAATCCATCATCATATTAAGTGTATAAAAATGAAAGCTTTCCCTCTAAAATCAGGAAGAAGCTGAGGAGGTCCACTGTCATCATTCTTATTCAATATAGTTCTGAAAACCTGAGCCAGACCAATTAGACGAGAAAGAAATTAAAGGAATAATGATAAGAAAGGAAGAAGTTAAATTATCATTGTTTGCAGATGACAAAATACTCAACATGGAAGATTCCAAAAACCCCCATCAAAAGACATCTAGATGTAATAGCCAAATTCAGTAGTATAGTGGATACAAAATCAACACACAGGGCCAGGTATTTAGCTCAGCGGCATAAGCGCCTGTCTGGCAAGTGTGAGTTCGTGAGTTCCATCCCCAGTTCAAAAACAAAAAACAAAAGTCAACATACAAAAATCAATAATATTCTTGTGCACAAATAACAAACTCATTGAGAAAAATTAGGGAAGCAACACCTTTCACAATAGCATCCAGAAAAACTAAATATTCAGGAATCAACCTAACAAAGAAAGTAAAACACCTTTTTGCTGAAAACTACAGTACTCTGGAAAAGGAGATTGAAGAGGATGTATGAAAATGGAAAGATATCCCTTGCTCTTGGGTAGGAAGAACAAGTTTAGTGGAAACGGCCATACTTTTAAAATTGGAATACAGATTTAACCAATCTTGATCAAAATTTTAACCATATATCTCACACAATTAGAGAAAACAATACTAAAATTCATTGAAACCAGAAAAGAACTAGAAGAGCAAAGTCAGTTCTGGGCAACAAAGGTATGGCAGGGAGGATCACAATCCCTGACTCTAAATCATACTGCAAAGCTACTGTGATGGAAGCAGCATGTACTGGTAAAAAAACAAAAACATAACCCATAAAACACTTGAGGATCAGTGGTGCTCCATTGATTAGAAGATGAGGAAACAATTCCAGACATACTCAGTCACCTTATCTTTGACAAAGGAGTCAAACATGTTCACTGGAAGAAAGATAGTCTCTTCAGTAAATGGTACTGGAAAAACTGGCTTTCCACATGCTGAAGATTAAAACTAAATGCATATCTTTCACCATGCACTAAACTAAAATTGAAATAGATCGAGGATCTAAGTATTAAAACAGAAACTCTAAATTTTTTGGAAGATAAATATAGAACACTTGAAGTCATTGGTGTAGGCAAAGACTTTATAAACAAAACCCCAATTGCACAGTAACTATCACAAACAATCAACAACTGGGATCTCATCTTGTGAAAAAGCTTCTGTACAGCAAGAGAAACCACCAACAGGGTGAAGAGACAACCCACCGTGGAGGAAATAATTTTTTGCCAGCCATTTCTCAGACAAAGGTCTACTATCTAGAATATATAAAGAACTTAAAAACATCAGATCCCCCAAATTAAAGGCCCAATCCAAAAATGGGGATCTGAAATGACTAGACACTTCTTAGATGAAGAAGTAGAAACAGCAAATAAATACATGAAGAAATGTTCAGTATCATTGGTCATTCAAGAGGTGCAAGTTAAAGCAAGACTGAGATTCTAGCTCACCCCAGAAAGAATGACTGTTTTTTTTTAAAAAAAACAAAATCAACCAATAACAAATGCTGGCAAGGGTGTGGGGAAAAAGAAACCCTTCTCTCTACTGTTGGTGGAAGTGTAGACTGGTACAATCACTGCAGCAATCAGTGTGGAGATTCCTCAAATCTAAAACTAGAGGTTCCATTTGATCCAGTTATTCTCCTTCTTGGTATCTTCCCAAAAGAATTAAAAGCATCAATCCCAGTAATATATACACACCCATGTTTATAATGGCACGGTTTGTCACAGTTATCTCTTGGAAACAGCCCAATGCCCAATGAATGGGTAAAGAAGATGTGGGGTTTATATTTTACATGATAAGCCCGGGGATTTAGCTTAGTGGCATAAGTGCCTGCCTTGCAAGTGCGCAGTCATGAGTTCGAGCCCCGGTACCAAAAAAAAAAAAAAATTGGATATATTTTACATGATAGACTACTACTCAGCCACAAAGAAGGACAAACTTGAGACATTTCTAGGTAAATGGAGGCACCTTGAGACCGTACTCATAAGTGAAATAAATTGGACACACGTGTAAATATCACATAGTTTCTCTGGTGTGAGAAGCAGTAGCTTATGCTGTTGCAGATCTCATCTGAAGAGGAAGAGAAGAAAAAGGCAGAGGAATCTCTACTTCAGATGAGTTCAGGGAGATGAGGAAAGTGTGAGAAACAGTGACAAATTTTGTAGAAAAGCACCACCCCAAAAAGGTTGGAGCGTTGTGAGCAATGCATCTGTCTAATGACACTGCAATGTCACATTTTTGTGAAATCCTCTAAAGAAGGCAAAAGCAAGTGCCATTTGGCTATGTTCCTTGTTAAACTTGCACGAAAGGAAAAAGTTTCCGTTGATCCAATAGATAGCAGTGATTCCATTATTGTGAAAGTCATCCTACATAATAATCCTCCTCTTGCATCTCCTTCAGATCAGCCACAAGGGTTTGCGAAGGTAAGTACAGGTTAGTCTGCTTATTTTTCTGTATATTTTTATTTTCTTTATTATTTTGTATTATATTCAATCATTTTATATGAATATTTTTGGGTTGTGGAACAAATCATTTCCACTATGTTTTAATGGGGAAATTCACTTTGATATACAAGTGCTTTGAGTTACAAGCATGTTTCAAGAATGAATTTCATCTTTGCTTTCGAATATTAGTTTAACTGTGTATGGAATTTTAACTTAATAGTTATTTTCCCTTCAATATTTTGAGTATAATTTCTCTTAGATAACTAGGAATAGAAGAAAAATTTCATAACCTTTAAAAGGGTATCTGCCAAAACCTAGCACAAATATTATTCTAAATGATGAAATGTAAAGGCATCACATTTAAAGTCAAGAACAAGACAGAGAAAAAATATCCAAAGGTAATTTTATTTTAATTGCTAAAAACAAATATACAGTACAATTTTTAAAAGCAGCATATAGCCAGATTTACTTAAATTAAGTGAGCCTTCAACTGATTCAAATCTGAATCTCCATCTTTAATTTAGTCCATTTACATTACTGTGATTATTTTGTTGCTTATGCTCTGATGGATTTATTACTTAATCTGATTTCATGCTTCCTGTTCATCATTTTTACCTTTTCCATCTTCTAGGCAACTGATTAATGTCCTTCAAATGATTGTATTTCTATTTTTTATACTTATTTTAAAATTTAACAAAGATACTCTTCAGCAATCTTGTATGTTATTTCATACCTCTCTTTTAGGATGAAATAAGGATGTTAGGATATTTTACTCAATCGTTCTTCATTTCCTTTCACATCTTATTTCTAGTACTAAAGTTCTATTTATGATAACCTTGGCCCCCCCAGACCTCGGAGGGACCATGGAGCTTCAACTGCCCCTTTCCCCATCAGCCTTCTAGATCTAAAACTGCTGTGGACCTTCAGCTGTCCCTCCTCCTCCCAAGACATTCTGCTGCAGTGGATTAACCTTACTGGGCTGATGGAAGACTCAGTAACCCACCCCTCATCCAAATAGAGGATCTCAGCGGTCTTGCATCAGTGTAATGAGTTTGCCCCTAAAACAGAGGACTTCAGTGGGTAAACAGGAGCAGTAGCGAAGTCCCCTCCAGCAATAGGACCTTGGGGAGCCAGGTGAGAGTGTGGGTGAGTCCCTCCTCCATACAGAGAATATCAGGTGGGTTGAGGAGAGTGTCAATAAGGCCTCCTCCAACCTGGAGGAAATCAAAAGGGCTTATGAGACACCCAGTGACACAGTAGGGTCCCAGCTGAGGCAAACACTATAGACAGGTAAATTTAGTGGCCTGGAACAACCTGAAGACATAGTGACAGCAGGAACTAAGGGTTGACTTAAATCAATACTCCTAGACTAGTCAGCCTAGGAAGAGTATAGGACTCGGGGCCGGGCATTTAGCTCAGTGGCATAAGCCCCTGCCTGGCAAGCACGAGGTCATGAGTTCAATCCCTGGTACTGCCAAAAAAAAAAACAAAAGTATAGGACTCACGCAACAGGTCCTGCAGGAGAAATTCAGGTGACTAGCACTCCTCTTCATTGTGGTACCCAGCAAGTGGACAGAATCAACCACACAGCAGGACCCTAAGATATGAACTATTGACAGGTCAGACTATTGGGATTGAAAGAACAAATATTAACCCAAAAGGTGAAAAGGACAAAATGAAAAAGCAAAACACAATCTCAAACATCTAGTTCATCAGGAGCAAGTACAGGAGACATTGAAATAGAGGGCTTTAAAAGTCATACGCCATGGGCTGGGGGTGTAGCTCAGTGGGACAGCACCTGCCTGACAAGCATGAGGTCGTAAGTTCAACCCCTGGCACAAAAATAAATAAATAAATAAATAAAAATAAAAGTCATATACCTGAAATTCCTGAAAAGATAGCAAGTGAAATAAAGAAACAAATTCATGAGGCTATGGAGGAAATGAGATTAGAAATAATCTCCCACAGAAAGACAGAAATGACAACCTTAATAAAGGAGTTGCTCAGCATAGCTAGAGAAGACATAGATTAAAAAAAAGTACAGGAGCATAGAAACATGATGGAAATCTTGAGTGAACAATATAGAAAAGAAGTAGAATACATGAAACAAATTCAAAGAGATATCCAAGAAATAAAAAAAAAATCTATTGAAAGCTGGCAAAACTATTTAACTGAAGTTGAGGATAGAATTTCAGACCTTGAAGACAGGCTCGCAGCTAGCAATCTTGAAAGGATAGAACTTTTAAAAATAACAAGGCAGAACCAGCACGCCTCCCCGGTAAGCAGCCATGGCTCTGGCAAGCAGTGGCCACCCCAGTGGGACAACGAGCCAGTGTCTCCCGAGATCCATGCCATTTTGGAATTTAATGCATTGAGAAACCAAGCAACCCACTTGCCTTCTTGGTAAGCAGCCATGAGTCTACTGGCACGTGGGCTGAGAATCAAACATCCTATCCGCCCCCCCTTAGCAAATGGGAGCCAGAGGTCTGAGAATCTCTTGGGAGGTTGACCATATGTAATATAGCAAATAGGGAGGATTTCCTTCTACCATCTCTTTAAAGGCAAATATTGTTATCACTGTTTTGCTTTGTTCTGATTAATTGTATTGCTTTATTCAATATTCTGTTTTGATAAATTCTATAATGTTCTATATTTGGTTTGATTTTTCTCTACCTGATTGAAAGAACAACTATTGTGAAGATAAGGAGATATACTGTGACACCTATTAGTGTTATCCCGGTACCCTGTTGTGACATTCTCAACCAATTTCACTGTACTATCTCATTTGGCTTTGTTCTGCTGTATTTCACTACCTTCAAAATAATAAAAAGTTAAAAAAAACAAGACAGCATAAAATGACAATCCAAAAGTTTCAAGATGACACATAGAGAAACAACATAAGACTAATAGGCATAAATTGCAGGAGTCAACACGAATGACATAGATAAACTATTCACAGAAGTAACAGCAGAACATTTCCCAAACATGGGGGAAAATCTGATATGCAGATAAATGAGGCATACAGAATGCCAAACAGTTACAACAAACATAAATCTACATCCAGACATATAATAAGATCCCAGACATACAGCATAAAAACAGAATACTAAAAACTGTTAGAGAAAAGACACAACTCAGCTTTCAAGGAAACCCATTAAAATCATTGCAGACTTTTCAGCACAAACCCTCAAGTTCAGCTTGGACAAAGCTTGAAGTATTTCAAGCCCTGAAAGAAAACAACTTTCAACCCAGACTGATGTACCTTGCAAAACTTTCTTTGAAATTTAATGGAGAGATAAAATACTTCCATGACAAAGAACAACTGAAGAAATTCATGTCTACCAAACCAACAATAGAAAGAGTACTGAAGGACATACTGGATAGAGATAAAAATGACCACAATCTCCAGAACAACAACAGAAAGAAACCACCAGGGATCAAGCAATTAAACAAGGGAGAAAATCAGAAAACCAACAGCAGGAAAATAACATGACAAAGTTGAGCCAGTACATATCAGTTATATCCATCAATGTAAATGGCCTCAATTGACCTATTAAAAGAAATAGATTGACAGAATGGATCAAGAAACAGGATCCAACAATATGTTGTATACAAGAAACACATCTGACTCAAAATGAAACTGATAGACTAAAAGTCAAAGGTTGGGAAACAATATTCCATGTGATAGAAACCCAGAAAAAAGCAGGGGTAGCTATTCTATTTGCAGACAAGCTGAACTTCAAACCAAAAATGATCAAAAGAGATAAAGAAGGTCATCACATATTTGCCAGGGGAATAATTCAAGAAGAGGAGCTAACAATCATAAATATATATGCACCAAATACAGGAGCACCCAACTATGTAAGACAAATACTAATATATATGAAAAATCAAACAAGCAACAACACAATTGTAATAGGGGACCTTAATACCCCATTGTCACAAAGAGATAGATCAACTAGACAAAAAGTCAGCAAAGAAATAACAGAACTGAATCAAATCTGTGAGCAAATAGACTTAATAGATGTTTACAGAGTGTTCAATACAACAACATCAGAATACACATTCTTCTCAGCTGTGCCTGGGATGTTCTTGGCTCATAGAACATTCTTAAGTAAATGTAAAGGGATTGAAATTATCCCATGCATATTGTCTAACTATAGTGCACTGAAATTGGAAACTAATGGTAAAAGAAATTGCAAAACCTGCATAAATATATGGAAATTAAATAACAACCTCTTGAACAGTCAATGGGTCACAGGTGAAATTAAAGAAGAAATTAAGCAATACCTAAAATTCAATGAAAATGCAGACACAACATACTATAACCTGTGGGATGCAATGAAAGCAGTGCTAAGAGGGAAATACATAGCAATAAATTGTCACATCAAGAAAACAGAAAAAGCACAAATAGACAGCCTAATGCTACATCTCAAGCTTCTAGAAAAAGAAGAACAAGTAAAACACAAAACTCATAGAAGAGAGGAAATTATAAAGATCAGAGCAGAAATTAATGCAATTGAGACTAAAAAAACAATACAAAGAATGAATCAAAGAGCTGGTTCTGCGAGAGAATAAATAAAATTGATAAACTTCTAGCCAACCTTATCAAGAAAAAGAAAAGAAAAAGCTCAAACTCATGCAATAAGGACTGGAAAGAGAGAAATTATTACCGATCCCATGGAAAGATCATGAATACCTACTTTGAAAATCTTTATTCACATATGGTGGAAAATACAGAGGAAATGGACAGATTTCTAAAAACATATGAGCTACCAAAGCTTAATCAAGAAGATATAACAATTTTGAAAAACCCAGTATCAGCTACTGAAATTGACAACATGATTAAAAATTTACCAACAAAGAAAAGCCCAGGTCCTGATGGATTCATGGCTGAATTCTATAAGAAATTTAGAGAAGATTTGATGCCAATACTCCTCAAACCCTTCGATGAAAGCAATCCTTCCTAACTCATTCCTGGAGGCAAGTATTACCTTGATACCAAAACCAGAGAAAGACCCAACCAAAAAGGAGAGCTATAGACTAATCTCACGAATGAACACTGATGCAAAGATTCTCAATAAAATACTGGCAAATAGAATGCAGCCAATCATCAAGAAGATTATATATCATGACCAAGTGGGACTTATCCCAAGAATGCAGGGATGATTTAACATATGCAAATCAATAAATGTAATATACCACATCAACAGAGTCAAAGACAAAAGTTACATGATCATCTCAATAGATGCAGAAAAAATTTATGATAAAGTCCAACACTTGTTCATGATACAAATCCTACAGAAACTCAGAATAAATGGTATTTACCTCAATCTAATAAAGGCCATCTATGACAAACCAACAGCCAACATTATACTAAATGGACAAAAACTGAAAGCTTTCACTCTAAGATCAGGAATAAGATAAGGATGTCCACTATCATCACTCCTATTCAACATAGTTCTGGGAACATTAGCCAGAGCAATCAGACAAGAGAGAGAAATAAAAGGAATAAGGATAGGAAAAGGAGAAGTTAAATTATCACTATTTGCAGATGACATGATACTCTATTTAGAAGACCCCAAAAACTCCATTAAGAGAATACTAGAGTTAATAAACAAATTCAAGTGTAGCTGGATTCAAAGTCAACATTCAAAAATAAATAGCATTTCTGCACACAAACTCACTGAGAGAGAAATTATGGAAATAATTCCTTTCACAATAGCATCCAAAACAATGAAATATCTAGGAATCAACCTAACCAAGAATGCAAAAGACCTATATGCTGAAAATTATATTACTCTAAAAAAAGGAGATTGAGACGATATTAGAAAATGGAAAGCTATCCCTTGCTCTTGGTTAGGAAGAACCAACATTGTGAAAATGGCCATACTCCCCAAACTGTTATACAGATTTAATGCAATCCCAATCAAAATACCATACCATACCTTACAAATCTACAGAAAACATTCCTAAAATTCATTTGGAAACAGAAGAAACCTAGAATAGCAAAGGCAGTTTTAAACAATAAAGGCAAGGCAGGAGGCATCTCAATTCCTGACTTGAAATTATACTACAAAGCTATAGTGATAAAATCAGCATGGTACTGGAAAAGAAATAGATCTGAGGATCAATGGAACAGATTAGAAGATATAAACACAACTACAAAGACACTCAGCCACCTTATATTTGACAAAGGGACTAAACATGTTTCCTGGAAGAAGGATAGCCTCTTTAATAAATGGTGTTGGCGAAATTAACTTTCTACATGCCAAAGACTGTAACTAGACCCATGTCTATCACCATGCACTAAACTAAAGTCAAAGTGGGTCAAAGATCTAGATATTAAAACAGAAACACTAAATCTACTGGAAGACAAAGCAAGTAGAAATCTTGGAGACATAGGGATAGGCAAAGAGTTTATGAACAAAACACAAACCACACGGGAAACACTTCAAAGAATCAACAACTGGGATCCCATCTTATTAAAACATTTTTACACTTCAAGTGAAATCACCAACAAAGTGAAATGAAAACCCACAGAATGGGAAAGAATTTTAGCCAGCAGTCCCTGAGACAAAAGACTTTTATCCAGAAAATACAAAGAATTGAAAAAACTTCAAGCCCCCCCAAATTCAAAGAGGCATCTGAGGTGAACACACATTTCTTAGATGAAGATATACAAATGGCAAATAAATACGTGAAGAAATGCTCACCATCACTGGTCATTCAAGAAATGCAAATTAAAACAGCATTGAGATTTCATCTCACTCCAGGAAGAATGGCTGCCACCAAGAAATCAACTGATAACAAATGTTGGCGAGGCTGTGGGGAAAAAGGAACACTGCTCCACTGTTGGTGGGAGTGTAGACTGGTGCAACTACTGTGGAAATCAGTATGGAGATTCCTCAAAAAACTACGATTGGAAGTTCCATTCAGTCCAGCTATTCTCCTCTTGAGTATTTTCCCAGAAAAATTGAAAAAGTCATGTCACAGTGATATATGTGCACCCATGTTCATAGCAGCACAATTTGTAATAGCTAAATCTTGGAAACAACCAAAATGCACATCAACAGCAGAATGGATGAAAAAGATATGGTATTTTTATACAATGGAATATTACTCAGCTATAAAAAGGGATGATTTTGAGGCTTTTATAAGTAAATGGAGGCAACTTGAGACTATCCTCATAAGTGAAATAAATCACTCACATTTATAAATAGCACATTGTCTCTCGTGTAAAAAATAAATAATAATAAACCAAAAGAGTAATAAAATCCAAAATGTATAATAGATATTTTAATAATGACAGGGAAAGAAAGTGCTTGAAAAGAAAGAACAACCTTCAAGTATACACATATAACTGAATATATGTTTAAGTGTGCAAGATAGATAACAATACTACTAAGTTTTTGATAATTCATCAAAAAAATGGTTTGGGCGGTCATTGTTTGATTGTTCATTTTTATGCTTTGATTTTGTAACTTGAATAACTACTTCTGAAATAGCAATATGTAATATATCAACTGGTGATGATTTAATGTTATTTTTTTCTCCTAATGTTTTTTTAAAAATTCTATATCATTTCTACCCTTTTTTCTGTTTTGCTTTTTTTTTAATAAAAAATAATCTTGGCTAGTGCTTTTGTTACCACTGTTTCATATAGTGAATACTTACTTAGATTTTTCTACACATTTACCAATGATCCTCCATTGCCTATCTATCTGTCTTGTCTGTCTGTCTGTCTATCTGACAGGGTTTCCCATATGGTATAGGCAAACTATGAATTCATTACATAGCCCACGCTATGGCCTTGAACTTGTGATCCAATTCAAATGAATACACTAAACAATTCAATAGTGTTTAGTATATCCAGAATTGTGCTGCCACCAGCATAATTAATTATAGAATATTTTCATTAGTCCCAGAAGAAATTTCATTCTTATTAGCAATTATTTTCCCCTACCCTCTCAGTCTTAGGCTACCAGTAATCTACTTTCCATCTCCACAGTTACCTATTGCAAGTATTTTGGAGGAATGTAATCATACAATATATGATCTTTTGTTACTGACTTGTTTCATCATTTTCAAAGTTCTCCTATGTTGCAATATGCATCAGTTTTTCATTCCTTTTTATAGATAAATAGTTGCATAGCTATACCACATTTTATTTGTCCATTTATCAAATGATGGTCATTTGGGCTGTTTTCCATAGTTTAGCTATTATAAATACTTCTGTGGCAGCTTTTGTGTGGACATAGATAGTTCACTTCCCTTGGGTATGTATGTAAGAGTGGACTTACTAAGTCAGACGGTAACCCAGCCTTTTGAGGAACTCCCAGATTGTCCTTGAGTACAACCAGCTGTGTACTAGGTCCCCTCTTTCTTCATACTTCACCAACAAGTGCCTTTTGATTGCAGCTTTTCTAAGTGTGTGTGTGTGTGAAATGGGTTGTCTCTGTGGTTTTGGTTTCCAGTCCCCTCATGACTAAAGTTACTGAAGCATTTTTTTTCATGTGTCTTTTAGCCATTTGCATATTTTCTTTGAAGATTCAGACAATTTACTCGCTCCACAATTGGACTGTCTTTTTATTATTGAGCTGTAAGTGTTCTTTATATAGTATAGATACAAGTCCTTCACCTGATAGGTGATTACATACCACTTCTTCCCCATTCTGTAAGTTCTGTTTTCATTTTTTTCAGTGGTGTTTTTTGAAGCAAAAAGTTTTCAATTTTGACCAAGTTCCATTTGAGTATTTTTTTCCCTTGTTGCTTACGCTCTTGATGTCATATCTAAGAAGAATTTTCCTAACCTGAAGTAATGAAGCTTTATCCCTGAGGGTTTTTAAAATGAATTCTATGATTGTAGGTCATACATTTACAGCTATGATCTGCTTTTAGTTAACTTTGGCATATGGAATGAAGAAGAGTTCCTAATTCATTCTTTTTCTTTTCTGTAATTTTTATTTTAAAGAAAATAAAGCCAAGCAAAGTAAAACAGAATAAAGCCAACCAAAATAAAACAGTGTAAGTAGCACAAGATTTCAAAACAAGATAATAGGAAATCAATAATGGTTACCATAATGCTTCTTGTTGTCTTCAAAATAGCTACCCATACCTTCAGACATAGTAAAAATCAAATAAAACAGAATAGAATAGAACCAATAAAAACAAAACAATGAACACACTAAAAGACTTCAAAATAAGATAATAGTAAATCCAACATGGCTACTGTAATATATCTTGTTATCTTTGAAATAGCTGCCCATACCATCAGATATAATAAAATCAAACAAGGCAGAACAGAATAAAACCCAAACAAACAAAAAAATGAAAATGATACAGGACTTCAAAACAAGATAATAAGGAATTAACAGTGACCACTACCTCCAGAAGGAGATCCCCCATAGATGCTACATTGCATATTGTTACCCTCTGAATAGATGATCAGACTACTGGTTTTAGACCTGCAAAGTCAGTGAAACACTACAAGCATTAAGTTGTATTTTACCTCAATACTGTCATCTCAGCCCGTGTTTCTCCAGATCAGCCAGTTGCTTAGGATGGTGGTGGTGGTGGGCGAGACTTGGCTCTTCTTGTCTCCCAGCCATGTGCCAGAAGGGGCTGGTGCCTGGTTCTCCTCCCTGGGCCTGCACACGATGCTGATTTGCAGGGAGGCCTTGGCTTCTTGTTGGTTTCTTGTTCTCCTCCCCGACAGTCCATGAGCAGCCCTGACTCGTGGGAAGGGGCTGTCATCTCCCTAATTCCTTCCTATGGCTATCCAATTATCCCTCTACCACTTGCTGAAAAAAATGCTTCTTTCCATACTCAGTGTCTTATGTCCTTGTCAAAAGTCAATTGACTATAAATGCAGAATAAATAGAATAAAATGTAATATGCTTAATAAAAATGAGCTTTTGGTTAGCATAAAATATTTTTATTAAATAACGATAGAGTAAAAGTAAATAATAGTTATTTAATAAAAATAAATGTTCTGAAAATAAAAACATTTGTTTTTAAAGTGAAAATAGTAGGGCCAGGGGTTTAGCTCAGTGGCACAAGCACCTGCCTGGCAAGTGTGAGGTCATGAGTTGGATCCCTGGTACCAACAAATAAATAAATAAAATGAAAATATTATTTTAAAGATAAAATATTTTTAGACACTAAGTCTATTTTATTCATCTATATGTTTGTGCATGTTAGGGAAGAGCTCTACTACTGAATGATGGTCCAGTGTCCCTTTGTTTTTTGGGAAGACTGAAACAGGGTCTCACTAAGTTGCTCAGACTGAAATCCTTCTACCTTAGCCTGCCAAATAGCTGAAATTATAGGTGTATGTCTGTTTTTAAACTAGTACCAAACTAAAAGCTTGTCCTTAATTTTGAAACATGGAACTGTGAATCTTTCAACTTGATTCTTCATTTTAGAGATTGTTCTGACTATTCCTTGTCCTTATTTACAAAAGCCAGCCAGAATTTTGGTAGAGATTTAATCTGTGAATGAATGTGGGAGTATTGCCATTAACAATAAATCTTTCACTTAGACCCTGTGTCAAAATAAAAAGTTTTAAAAATATCTGGGAATGTGGCACAGTTTAAATTACCTGGGTTCTGGTTTTGAATGTCCAGCACTGAAAAACAGAAGAATAAGGTTTCAATCCATAAACATGAGAGATATCTTTCTACTAATTTAGGTATTTTTTTTTCTAAGTACTGAGGGTTGAGCCCAAGATTTCCTATATGCTAGACAAGCACTGAACTGTATCCCTAGCCCCTTTAAAAAGTTTCGTTTTGAAGCAGGGTCTCACTAAGTTGCTCAGGTTGGCTTCAAATCTGGATCCTTTTGCTTCAGCCTCTTGTGTAGCTGAAAGTACAGGTGTGTACCTCAACACCTGGTCAAGAGATTCTTTGATTTCTGTCAACAATATCTTGTGGCTTTCAGAGTACAAGTTTTAAGTTTTTTAATAAATGTACATTTGCAACACATAGTTATCACATTTATCTTTGGGGATTTGTACATATACATGTTGATCATTTTTATACTTCTTTTATTAAATTTATTCTTAAGCACTTTTAAATTCTAGTGATAATGTAATTGCTTCGTTATTTCATTTTCAGGTTGTTCATGGATAACTTACTGCTTCTGGACTCTTACCTCATGGGTTCCTTTCTTTCTTTTTTTCCCCCCTAAAGTATATCCTTAGTAGTTCTTTTTTTTTTAAATCTGTGTTTGGAACATTTTCTTAGCCCTTATCTCAAAATGTCTTAACTTCACCAACCCTTTTGAATGACTACTTAGTTGGGTACAGAATTCTAGGCCAATGATTCTGAACACATTTGTCTATTGCATTTTGACTTTAATTCTTGCTACTGAGACGTCAGGTCTCAGTCTATAGGCCTTTCGTACACAGTGTGACTTTTTTAACAGAAGTTTTTAAGTTGCTTTAAGGTTTGCCATTGAGCTCTACAATTTCACTGCATTTAAATGGGGTTTACTGTATTTATTCTACTCAGTGTTGGTTGTGCTTCTTCAACTGGAGGGTTTGTGTTTCAATTCTAGAATACCCTCAGCCATTAACTTTTGGAATATTACATTATTGCTAGTTTCTCTTTCAGAAGTCCTAAATATATTATGTTTTCTCATTTAATTCTCCTAATACGCTCATTTTTATTATAAAAATCTCATTCTTACCTGGAGTTTAAACACTTTTCAGTTCTGTATTCTAATTTTTTTGTGACTTTAAAAATTAACACAAAGTAAGGAGGTTAACTCTTCTCACAAATATTAAAACAACTAGAGTTTCCAAGGGGAAGATTTTTTAATAAAAAAATTATTCCCTATCCCCAGAATACCTTTTAAAAATAGAGAATGGTCCTGAGGTGACTGTGGGGTGTGTGTGTGTATTACTGGGAACTGAACACAGTAATTTTGCATTGTTATATTTCTAGCCCTTTTTCATTTTTTATTTTGAAGCAAGGGCTCATTAAATCACTAACTTACCCAGGCTGGGATCAAACTTCTGATCCTCATGCCTCAGCCTCCTAGAATGCTGAGATTACAGAAATGTGCTTATTTTTAAATTTTTATTTATATTTTTTTATTTTTAAAGTAGTAAGATACCACAGAACAAGATGGAACAAAGCCAGCTGAGACAGTGTAGTGAAATTGGTACAGAATGTCACAGCAGGTTACCAGGATAACAGTAATAGGTACCATAGTATATCTCGTTTTCTTCACAATTGTTGTTCTTTCAATCAGGTATAGCAGAATCAAAGGAAATACAGAACATTATAGAACTTATCAAAATGGAATATTGAATAGAACAATACCATTAATCAGAACAAAGCAAAACAGTAATAAAATATTTGCCTTCAAAGAGTTGGTAGAAGGAAATCCCCCTTATTTGCTATATTGCATGTAGTCAACCTCGCAAGAGATGCTCAGATAGATCTCTGGCTCCCACTTGCTAAGTGGGGAGGTGAATGTTTGAATCTCACCCCTTGTGCCAGTAGGCTCACAGCTGCTTACCAGGGCAGCAAGCTGGTTGCTTGGTTTCCCAGTGCCCTAAGTTCCAACATGGCGCAGATCTCAGGAGATGCTGATGGTTCTCACCCGCAGCTTGCTGGGCCACAGCCACTTACCTGGATGGTGAGCTGGCTGCTTGGTTTCCCAGCGTGCTAAGTTCCAACATGGTGCAGATCTCCTTATTTTTTACTGGTAATATTTGTTACACGGTTGGATTTATGCTAAGAGACTATTTCTGAAAATTCACTGGGAAGAGATAACATATTTCATGATTATAATTTGCTGTCCCAGTTCTCCTGTTGCATTTGACATGCTGGTAGGGTTCAAAAGAACATGGGCTTTTAGGTCAACCAGACTTGGGCAACCAGACTTATTTTACTCTCACTGCATTTTTCTGAGTCTTATTTTCATCATGTATGAAATAAATCTAGCAGCACTGTCATGAATAAGGAATGATACGGTGTCTGAAGAGTGTTTCACGTAAATCCTAGACAATAGTAGGTACTTTCTAAAGTTAGGCACCGTTGCTTGTATCAGAATCTTAATCACCAATAGCATTCTCATAGAGTTATCCTCATTTATAATATTTAAAACCTCACTAGTCATGTCCATCATAACCCTTTTTCTGCGACCTGACATCCCCAGAAGAAATAAATTAATAATGAACAAGGTGGAAGTTGGAATGATTCCTTGTGGAAACTTCTGTAGTGATATTTTATACACTTTTCATATGCGGCAGCCCCCTTCTTCAGTCATTTCCTTTGGTTGGCCCCAAACAAAACATTCTGGGGTGCTTTCTTGCCACGTACAGTGTAGTATAAAGTCTATTTGGGAGCCACACCCTATAAGAAGGACCTCCAGGACTCTTAAAAGATACACGCTTAGAAAATTGAAGCAATTGAAATGAAACTGTTATAAACACATGTTCCCTGTAATTTGTCAAACTAATATATTTAATTCTGTCTGGCAGCAGACTCTAAATTGAATTCATATTAGATAGATGAGTCCATTGGAAAAAGATAATATGCTGATGCAGGATCAGTCTGCCTAGGGTGAGGGCAGTCAATGTTCCCAAAAGATGATGCTTCATTCTGCAACTACTGCTTTCCCAAGGCCGGCCTCATGAAGCCCTTCTCTTGTGATATTCATGGCAGGAAATGGCATTTTCCTGTAAGCACATTTTAAGGACTAACATCCCTATGTGTGCAATACTTTGAGGTCTTTTCCTTGGAGGGTCAGCTTGACTGCATGGCCACCAGGATGGAGAATGAATCCCACCTTTGTCAAACGTCATTTAGCACACGCTGTCATTAACCAGAGCAAGGACAATGCTTGTGCCAAGGGCAGAATTGTGATTTCATTGTTAATGTCACTACTTATTAGAGGTGGGGAAAACCTTACCTAATTTAGTGATGTTTATAATCATACGAGGTAATACTTAGCATATATCATTTGTGGGCTAAGAACATACCTGTATTAATGTATTACTGTGTGTGTGTGTACATGTTTAGTTTAGTCTTTGCAATAGCTCCATTTTCTAAAGGAGGAAAATTGAACAGAAGGAGTTGAATACTTGCTCAAGGTTGTGCAGCAAGAGGTGGAGGACCTGGAGGATCGGGTCAGTACTCAGACAGGAACCACAGGGAAGGGCTCTTCCTCTCACCCTGTGACCATGTAGAGTCCAGAAAGAGTCAGAGAGCTCAGTCTGGATGCTCAGGCACTCCTGAAGTGAACTGATGTGTGAAAAGCATGCTTCTACCCACCAATCTGCTATCTAACTCCTCTAGATACACTGTACAAAGGCTAAAGTCAGAAATGCCTTAGCTTTACTAAGCTGAACACGCATCTTACGTCCGTGTACTTTGAACAGCGCCTCTGGAGCTAGGAATGCTTCTGCCCATCCATCCATCCTTCCCTCACTGCTTTCTCTTCATATTTGGTGAATACTGTGAGGATAAAAGAAGGAGGTGATACAGCAGAAAGGAGAGGACCGGGTTAGCTTTCTGTTACCATAACAAAACGCTGAGATGATCCGCTGATAAAGACTCAGTTTTGGTGGTTTGTAGGCTCAGTTTTGGAGGTTTCACTCCCTGATTGGTGAGCCCCATTGTTTTAGGTCTGTGGCCAGGCAGTGCATCATGGTGAGAACAGTGACACATAAACCATGCACTTCCTGATCAGGACGCAGAGGGCGGATGAAGAGCTTGACGTCCCACAATCCTCTACAAGGGCATAGCCCTAGTGACTTAATAGCTCCCACTAGAACCAGCCTCTTATTTCCCATCACCTTCCAATAATTTGATCCTGGGAACCAAGCCTTTAGCACATGGGCCTTTGGAGCACATTCAAGGTCCAAACTGAGCAAAAAGAAAAGGTTCTCTTTGCTTTGGAAACTTGCATTCTAGGTCAGGAAAACAGACTCATAAGTGTGAAACATCTAGAGAATGACATAACAGTGATTGGTCATCAGCTACATATTAGGTAGCTCAGGCTGGACCATTTTAGTGCCTCTAGCTTTGCCTCTCTGCAGTGGAGTGGGCTCCCCTGCTCTGTGTCCTTGCTAGCCCATTGCAATGATTCTGTAGCAGTCCTTACCTTCCTGCTAAGCAAGATAGCACAAGGCCTTTTTGATACATCAAGGGCCAAAGTCTCCTGGCCACATTGATAGTGAATCTCAAACCAGTTTGAGGTGAAATGAAATTCTACCTCCCATATTGACAGAAGATACACACAGAGCATTAAATTGGTTTTGTTCAGCCCACAGACTTACTCTTGGTTATTGCAGGGAACTGGAAACATTACTAGCATTTCCAAAACATCTCCTTAGAGTCATACAGGGTTTGGATACAGTGACTATAATATAAAGAGATTTCTAAGCCAGACCAAGAAAACACCTGATTCTCCAGCACTCTGAGAGATGCAGGATGGAGGATCACAAGTTCAAGCCCAGCCTGGGGCAAGGTAGTGATTTAGCAGGCCCCTATCAAAACAGGGTGGGAGGGCAGGAGATATAGCTGACTGCAAAGGCCCCTGGGTCCAGTCCCCAGGCAGGTGGCAGCATGTTGTACTCTCGGTTCTTCCTCTTGCTTCCGTCTCTTCTTGATGGGTTGTGGAGGTGGACAGTGCTGCCTTTATTTTGGGCACAGACCATGGATAGAGCATGATGTTCATATCAGCTCTTTACAAGCAACTTTTTGTCTGCAATCTTTTGCTCTTAGGAGCAATGCTTATGTGTGGCATATCCGTAGAATAAATTTCTGTGTGTAATTATTTGATCAAATGGCATGTAGACTTTCAAAACTGTGAATTAGTTTAGATATCCAAACATTTTTAAAAATCTAAGTGTACTGTGATGTGCCTGCCATCATTACATCTCGACAAGAAAAATCGCATTTAATTTGGTAAGCGCCAAAGCAAAATTTCACCAACTGGGTTACTGTTATGGTTTGTGTCTGGATGTCCCCCCAAAGCCTCATGCAGTCCTGGGGCAGGCTCCTAGAGTTTGCGACTGATTCATGGTCCACCAATGTGAGATTATGGGTGTAAGCGCTACACCCACCCTGGGATGGGTAACCTACATACAATATAAGAAACAGTCTTCTGTTACTCTCCTTCCCTTTTGGCTCTTGCAGCTTTTGCTCTTTCATTGCCATGAACAGTTGCCCTCTGCCACATCACCCTGCCTTGGAGCCAGGTGAGGATAGACTGAAACGTCCACGATCTGTGAGATAAATAAAACTTTCTTTTCTTAACTTTGGGCACTGGGTATTTTTGCCTCAGCAATGAGAAAAAAATAACCAACACAGTTATATATTAATTATTTGGAATAAAGTAGTCATGTGATTTTGTTTTACAGTCTGGCAGCCTATGTTCATGCGTTGGTAGGACTATAATCATATTCCATCTAGTAACCTCAGCTATAACCAAAGGGAATTCTTTTTCTAACTATCACCAACATGTTCCCAGAAATAGTTCTTTGATGCATTTAACTCTATTTGTGGCAGTACCCAGGACTGGATTGGCAAGGTTTGTTAAATGGAAAAAAAGGTCTGAATTATCTTCTAGATAACCGTGTGGACAGGCAGACTCTGCCCTATGTAGCCTGTCATGTGAGTAAGTGTCTTTGCAGGGGTTAGTTCATTCTTTGTAAAACAGAATGAGCTTTCAATTTTATTCTTATTTTTTAAAGTGATGGTGGCTTGCTTTTTTTGTAAGGTGCTGTGTTTGTATAAATTCCACTGCCCTTGCTCTTATGCCTCATCCAAAGATCTTGGTGCTCTTGTCTGAGCTAGAAGCCTGGGTTTTCTCTGCTCCCTCCTCTGCAAAGTGTGTGCTCTTGCTTTGCGAATTGCATGGGTACCTAACATTTTCTAATTTTCCTTTGAACTGTGATTGTAGTATTTAACAGAGCCTTGTAACTTTTAGCCTGTTATCGGTATAGATGGTTCTCAGTGCTTTTAAATCTACTTAATTAAAATTCTAGACTGATATGATTGCTGTGGGTTAAATTAGTCCCCCTCTTACCTTCCTCAATTTTCTCTTACAACCTTTTTCTTTGCAAGAGCTCTTCATGGAGACAATGACATCTTAGCAGACAGTCTAACTCATAATTCATTACTGTAAAAATGTTAAAATAATTAAGTGTTCATTGCCCAGCACAATGAGATTAAACTTAGCTTGATATTTATGCCATGTCTCACTGCCCCATGGATGTAACTAACTTATCCTTAAAATAAAAGGGAAAGGCTGTAGTTTCTAGAGATTTCCCATCCATCTTTTATTGTTTTTCCTTTGAACCAGAATTATTTCATCAGTTAACCACTGAGTTTGAATGTTTAATTCCATTGTTGAATAGGAAGGAATGAAGGCTATGCAGTACGTTTTCCCTTTGTACCGAGGACATAGTTAAGATTAACATGACACAATTCATTACCTAGGCATGCACATATTGCTCCACACAGCCAGACCTTTTGTGCCTCCATGTCTTCCCCTCCCTTAGTGACAGAAAACCCGCCGTACTCCAGTGACAGCTGAGCTCTACCAGCCATTGGCCCCAGAGCCCTATCTGCTGCCTTTCAGCAGGGAGAGGCTGGCTGAGAGGTAGCTAATCTGGTGGTTGGTTTCCAGGAGAACATGGCCCAGTTAGCTATTTAAATCTAAGGAGCATGATGTAAGCCAGTGGGGCTGAAAGGGTTAGGAGAAAGGCGAGAGGAGAGGAGAAATCTCATCAGGCTGCATTATTTACGGTGAGCTGGGCTGAGGTTCAGCAGAGACTGACAGACCGGCCACCTGTGCACAGAGCTGGGCTCTTAGCACCTCCCTGCCACCTCCCCCACCCTTAAGAGGAGAGGAATGGTCAGAAATTCATCTGGCGCGTGGGGTTAGGAGATGGTTTAGTTTATATACATTCACTTGTATGTATATTTTACTGGCAGAGCAGGTCTCTACTTAGAAAAACACACAGAACCCGCTCTGCTCTGTGAAGTATTGGAGAGCCGTGGAAAGCTGTGGACTGTGTCTCCAACACTGATGAAAAAAAATCACTCTCGTTCCCCGCTCTGGAAGTTTGTGGTCTCAATAACACCAGTGAAACTTGACAAAAAAGCTCAGAGCTTGGAGGCTGTTTCACAGCACCAGCAAATGATCTGGCTCCGGAAACAATGCTACATACACTTGAAAAATGCAAGATGAGCTTGACACAGCATTGGCACAGGATACGCGACAGGAAGTGGCGTGGTGAGTGGTGATAACGGTCCCCTTGGCCAGGCCAAGAGCAGGTCTCACACCCTATCCGTGGTGGCTCTGCAGGGTGAGGGCAGAAATCTGGCCATGCTGCTGGGGGCACGGGGAGGTAGGAAGGGGAGGGCATTGTCTTAGCAGCTAAGACTCAATAGGGTACCTGGGCACCCAGAAAGCCCTAGTGAAAATTTTCAGGTTTGTTTGCTTTTGGCCCTGCTCAGACCTATTTCCCAAAGGGCCTGCTGTGGACAGAGTTGGCTTCAGGAGAAGAAAGCATTTGTCCTTTGTGTCTCTGGGGATGTGGCATGCAGTGCCACATACACAGGTGCTCAGGGGGAATTAGCCGAGAGGACAATGCTGATTACTGTTAATGACAGGGTAAGTTAATAAAGCCACGGGGCCTGTTTCCCAGCAGATCTGCCCTGTGCGATGGAACCTGCTGCTGATCTGCTTAGGAGGGGGCTCTTCTTCCAGGGGGCCATGGGCTCTGTGACAGGAAGAGCTTCTCTTTACAGTGTCATGTCCCTGGGTGATGATGTTGATCAGAAACCCGTTTTTATTTGCCGCTGGTAAACAACCTGGGCCCGTGAAAAGAAGCTTTTCCACCCTGAGTGTTTCTCTGTGTTGGAGTCCCTGTGGCAAGAGCCTCTGATCATTAGCAAGTTTCTGCCGCTGTGGCTTCGGCCCCACACGGCTTGGGCTTCAGTTTGGGCTTCAGCCTCACACTGTTCTCAGAGCTCTGTTCCCAAAGATTAACTACCACGCAATCCGGTAACTAACTACCACGCAGTCCGGTAACTTTGGCCTTGGAAACAAGAGGAGAAAACTTGATGATAATATGGATTTAAAGCGGTTGTTATACTTGGTTTGTTTTTCTCTTGGGGGAAAAGAAAATCTTCTTTTAAGGAGCATGAAGGGAACAGTTAATACCTATTTGCCATGTTGTTTCCTTAATGCAGTTATTGCTGCTGTGACATTAAGGAGCCTAAGGAAACAGAACTATTCATACTCCTTTGATCAAGTTCCATGTGAATTCTTCAGAGGTCACCAGATTATTTAAAAGATACAAAAGGACAAATGCAGGCAAGGGAAGAACTAGGAAAACGTGCTAATTTCACAATAGTGCACTTCAAGGAATAGTACCTCATCTTTCTTGAGCACTTTATTTTGAGTATAGAAAACTAAAATATCTTTCTCTGTAGCTAGGTATGATTCGTGCTTCAACATCTACTGCAGCAAGCAGCATATATACAATTTATTCCAAGACAATGCACATTGTGATGGAGCCAGTACTGTGAGAGAGCTGAAAAAGTGGGGTTCATTCTGAGGGTGAAGCTTCTGAGCTGGACTTTAAAGAATGAGGAAGATCTCAACAGGCAGAACGGGGAGTGTTTCACGTGCAACTCTGTGGCTTTAGTGCAACTCTGTGGCTTTACAGGCATATTTTCAGTCTGAGCAAGAGCCGCCAAAGAGGTGGGCTGAAAACGGTGGTTACTTAGCAGTGTGAGGAGAATTCCTAGTGAAAGGGTTAAAAAGTATAAACGCACAGTAGTTAAGCTTCTAAGCTGGAAAGACAGGCCAAGTTAAAAATCCCAGTTCAGTATTTCCTGTGGATTGTGTCCTTGTTGAGAATTATTTGCTGTCCCTCCCCGGGGGAAGGTTGTTCTTTGCTGTTCATTAATACCAGGCTGGTCATTCGACTGGCCATGGTTAAGGCAGTGAGAACAGAAATAGTACATGGCCCTTTCAAGTAGATACTGTAAGAGCCACCGTTTGTGTCTTCCATGGACTATTTTCCCTGTTTTCTGATGATCACTGAAGTCTTGGACACAGGATGTTCCTTCAGCCTCAGAGACCACTGGAGCAGAGCCAAGCTGACTCATGGTCAAACGGCTTATTAACATAACTAAGCACAAAAGTTTGGTTTGACAATAGCTGAGATTTCCAAGACACTGTTGTCAAGACTCCAACTCTGGCAGACACATTATAAGCTATGGGGTCTGGTTTGATCACATTAAACCTCAGTTTCCTTGTCTGTAAAATGGAGATAATAGTGCTTAACTCAGAGAATCACTGTGAGGTTAAAAAAATGAGTTAATTTCAAAGCACACAACATAAAGGATGTACTCCACACTAATAATTCAGTGAACATTACGTGTCTTTCATATGTGGAAAAATGGAAAAATGTCTGGAAGACTACACTATGAACAGAAGTTCTCTCTTGAATATGAGATTATAGGTGATTTTCATTTCCTATGCTATTCATATCTTTAATCAAATTTTTGATAAGAAACATGCTATTTTATTCATCATAAAAGTAGTTTATTTCCAATTTGGAAAACAAAAAAGTACGCTGTACCTTTCTCTATCACAATGCCTGTTTGCACCAGAGGTGGCTCCCTAAATGGAGATAGGTGCTTCGCATTGTCCTGGGCTGCTGGCTTCTGGTCCACTGGAACAGGACAGGAGGTCCACCCATCTGAACACAGTGAGATCTGTCACTTTCTCACCTGGATGACCAAGTGGATGGTAGGTAATGCCCAACTATCTCTAAGATGAGAAATAAAGGACTGCTACTGAGGTATAAACTGCCATGATACATTAATCAAACGGCCATGGACAGGAATCTGGAGTTCAGAAGTACAGATGTGAGGTTTATCCAAATGGAGACGATCGATCAAATCTGTGCGATGGTAACACGCTTCCCTCTTATTCCCGTGAGCCCCCCTCCCCACATTTCCTTGAGTCCAAGTACTTTTTAATAGTCACCCCACAATTTTTACTGAGCACCTACCAAGTACCAGGCACTAATGGTAGAGAAATGAACTATAAAATCACCTATCTCTGCCTTTGAGCAATTTATAGTTTATGATGGCAGACAGATACTAACTAATAACGAAGCAGAAAAGAGTCAAAGTGTATGCTGTTGTGGTAAGAAGAAAACTAAAGCAAGGAAAAGGGAAAGGCTACGTTGGGAGAGTATCAAGCAAGGCCTTGCTGAGGCTCTGACGGCGGAGCACGGAAGCTCAGTCAGCACGAGATGCCTATGAAAGCCGGTAGAATGATCAGATGGGTGGAGCAGAAAGGGTGGAGGCCTTGAAATGGAAGCAGGCCTTTGCTTAGAGCGAAAACCAAGAAGAGCAGCGTGGCTGGAGCACAGTGAGAACAGGGGCGAGAGACAGCAGTGTTCAGAGAAGTAATGAGGCTGGTCGTAGAGAGGAAGTGGACGTAAGGCTCATTAGCAGCTACCAAGAGAACTTCACCTTTCACGCCAAGTGCTACTCATGGGAGACTCTTGCAATTTGATTAGCAGAGTAAGAGAATCTGACTTCTGATTTAAACGGACCAGTCCGGTGACTGTATTGGGAACTGAGGGGCAAACGGCAAAGATAGAAGCTGGGAGGACCTCGAGGGGAGATGGGTGGTGTGGGCTGGTGTGATGGCAGCGGAAGAAGAGGTCGGATACTAGACTGATTTTACAAGTTGCAAAACAAAGGCTCACAGAGTTGTCGTGGCATGTGAACTAAACAGAGGAGGCAAAGATAACTCCGTGGCTTTGGGCACTAGCAACAGAGAGTGTGGGGTTGCTGAGGGAGGCAGACTTCAGGTGCAGCAGCAGTGGGTGGAAGTTAGGAATTCAGGTTTAGACACAGTAACACTGTGATATCCAAGTCCCTTAGATACCCAAGTGTAGTTGCCGAGTAGCCGCTGGAAATGTGAGCCTACAGCTTGGTGGAACCATTCAGGCTGGACCTTGAGGTTCCCAATGCTTAAGTAGATTAAGTTACAAAAAAAATGACAAGAGCACCCAAAGAGTAAGTGCAGGGGGGAAAGGAGTCTGGGGTTTGAGCCCTGGGACCTCCCACATTTAGAGCAAAGGCGTGAAAGAGCAACCAGCAGTGGAGAATGAGTGACTAATCAGCAAGGGATGGGAACCAGGGGTAACTAGAGTTCCAAACCTAAGTGAAGAAAGGGTTCTATGGAAAAGGGTCTGTCACCCCCTGGGCACTGTGAGATGGGGACTGAGACTGTCTATTGGGTTTAGGCAGGTAGAGGCCACTGGTATCTAGAAAACCAGTAGAGTGGGTGGAAAAGACTGACCGACTGGGATTCCAAAGCGAATGTAAACAGGTGACTCAGTGACAAGTTTAAACAACCCGTTTGGAAGAATTTTGCTTCCAAAGAGATTGGGAAAGTTTAATGGTAGCCAGAGAGAAACATGAGTCTAAGAAAGTATTTTTTTTCTTTTTTCTTGTTTTTAGATGGAATAAATTCCAGTGGTCTCTATGATCTACAGCAGTGATGGGGAACCTTTCAAAGATTTCAGTGACACAGAGATTTCAGGGACATGCACCCGTGCCATAGGCTTGCCATTGCTGGTCTATTGGAGTGCCAGGCCAACCAAGGACCCTCCATGTTCAGCGGCCACAAAATCTGGTGGAATAAGCAGCAGGGTTGTGGGGATTCAGTTTCAGTATGAGTAAGGAGGTGGATTTAATCACACAGGCGTGGAAGAGGCAAATTGAAAGGGAGAGGAAGACGTGGGGTCAAGAGAAGATGTGGGTGGAGCATGGAGTTAGAAGAGAATTGTGAAGGGAAACCAACGTATGACACTGAGAGTAGAATGTCAGCTTTACTGACTTTGAGATCTGCCTGGGATTGGTGAACACTTGTGTTGGGAGGATCATGGAAGGATGGTCTTGGGAGCCATAATGGTCCCCTCACCCTCCCTCCCTAGCTGCTGTGAACTATGTAGCTTTGCATCACCATGACCCTTCCACCATGATGTTCCTGCCTTGGAGCCTTTTGATCCTGTACTGAATTTCTTGCAACTGTGAATTTAATCAAGACTCTCTTCCTTTAAGTTGCATGTTTGAGGTACTGTGTCGCAGGATGAGAAAGCTGACTAATACAAAATAATTTGTACTGGGAGTGGGGTCATTGCTGTGACAGTGCTCGACCATATGGATTAGAAACCTTTGGAACTGGTGTGTGGGAGGAGTTTAGAAAAGTCTGGAGATGCAGGATAGAGAATCCCTAGAATGCTGTAAGCAGAGCCTGATGGGTGATTTGGGTCAGAACTCAGAAAATGAGGATGTTGACAAAGATGAAGATAGTAAAAGCCAGGTTTATGAAGTTTCTGTTGAGAACAAAGATATATTGGCAGCTGGACTAGAGACCATGTGTGTTATATTCTGGTAGAAAATTTGACTACAGTTTGCCCATGTCCTGAGACTTTGCTGAAGACTGAGTTTAAGAGCAGTGGGCTAAGTATTCTGATGGAGGAAATTTCAAAGCAGCCCAATATTCTGGATGTGACATGGGTACTTCTGAATGCTTTAAACCAAATTTATACTAAGAATGAAGGAGGTGGAGTGCAGAGCAGAAAAATTTGAACAATTAAATATTGGCCCAGAAGGAACCACATATTAAATGGGGGACAAAGAGTTAAGGTTGCTAAAGATTAGTGCCATCAAAAAGAAACCAAGTATTTTGTACAAGGATAAAAAGAAAGATACTTTCAGGGCATCTCAGAAATCCATAAAACCTTACCCATTGAAGGTTTAATAGTGTGGTAGCCATGTTTCAAGAGCCTGTAGCCTAGCTATTGCTACTGCTAACAGCAGACTTGGCATTATTCATTGATACTGGTTTTACTGGCATGCAGAATGCAAGAGTTGCAGGATCAGGGATGCTTTCACCCAGATGTCACAGGAAGGCCTGGGAGGCTAGGCAAAGGAGCCTGCCTCTGAAAGGGCTGTGAGTGACGCTGTGGGAATGAAGCCAAAGGTGCAGTGAAGACCTCAGGAGGCTGAAGATGTCAGGAATGTGGAATGTCTCCTGAGGGAAACTTCAGTCCATGAGTGGACCCAGCCCAAGAGCAAGACCATCTCTGCTGCAATTGGCAAAGCCATAAGGGTGGGGGCACCAAGGCCTTTAGAATTCACATTTTACCACCATGTTTTCCAAGTACCAATTATGGGACTTAAGCTTTGCCCTGTGTTATGGGTTGAAAACTGGTGGTCAACTTAATGCCAGTTGGATTACATCAGCATGGCACTTGGTGTAGATGTTTCACATGAGGAAAGTTACCAGTATAAATGGAGATGTGGAGAAGGAGAAGTTATTCACGTTAGTTGCATTAAGATATTGAGGTGTTGTGGGTTCTTGTATGAGTTGCTGTTTGAGTCATTGGTTCCCCTGGAGAAGCTCTGGTCCTCACATCAAGTGTTGCTTGCTGGTTCTGGAGGGGAAGACGTGTGGTTCTTGGTCTCCAGGATGAACTCAACTGTGCTTGTCATCAGAGGAGGTTGGGGCCTCCATGTCACTGAGGATGGCTGTGGTGCTTTTCAGGACATCCCTGGTCTTTGTTGTGAGTGTGACTTCTCGGCTCCAGCGTAGAACCCTCAACCTGCCAGCACAGCTCCTTCACCCCACTGGCATAGACTTTCTGGCTTCCACCACTGACCTTTGGGCCTTCCCAGCACGGATCCATAAGAGACTGGTGTGAGTCCTTTTTGTGGGCTCTGGACTTCCAGTTGGACTCATAGGAGGCATTGTCGTGAGCACTGGGTCTTTATCTGGATTCATGTGGGACATTGTTGTGGGATTCAGGCCCTTGGCTGAATATTCTATGTTTTTGGTGTTGTGGAAAGATTTCCTGCATTTTCTTGTGTTAAGCTTGGGTGACATCATAAAAATAATATTTTAAACTCCATGTCCTTATTCTAATTGTTCTCTGTATAACCCATGATTATAACACCCTGCTAGGTTTGGTCTTGCTTTGGTCTGATAACTTTCTTTCTCTTTATTCTTACCTTTTGGAACGGGAATGTGTCTCCTGTGTTATTTTACCTTGGGGTTATTTGATTTTACTGTTACAGATGTTTATAGCTAAGAGTTTGCCTTGAGTCTTAGAACAGACTGTGACTTGAACATTAGAAAAATGCTGGAATTCTTGAGACTTTAGGAACAGTATCGTTGCATATTGCGTAGTACGTAGGAAAGTTGTGTCATGTTAGGCAGAATTGTGACTTTGGGTGTGTGGAGTAAGTATGGTTTAAGGAGATATGTCTGGGTATGAAGTTGACAAGAGATGTGATGGTTGTGATAAAATGTTAACTGGATTGGTTTTGAGATCTTCTCAGAGGAACGATGGAAAATACTAGTGGGTATTTTGGTATTGTTGAACTGTGCCCTTGGGTACCAAATCTGATTCCCTCACTCCTTCATCTCTGGCAATATTCCCTGCTATTTCCTGGGCTACCAAGAACCAAGGAGTTTTGCTTTGCCAAGCCTTTTGCCATGAACTTCCTTCCTTGGAACCTGCTAACCATGTACTGAACTCCAAAACCTTGAGTTTAATTAAACCTCTCCTCCTTTTAGTTTCGGGCGTCAGGTTTTGTGTCCCAGCAACAGGAAAGATGAGTGCTATAAGGAGACACTTATTATGAGAAAGGAAGGAAAAATGAATTCATTCGTTTTCTGCTGTTGCATAGCATAACTTCTCCAAACTTGGCAGCTTAAAACAACACGTATTTATTATTTGACAGTCTGTGGGTCAGGAGTCTGGGCACTGCTCAGGGGTGCTTCTCTCTCACAGTCGCTCTCAAAGCTGGAGTTGAGAAGTTGCCAGGCCTCAGATCTCATCTGCAGCTCAGCTGAGGAAGGATGCACTTCTAAGCTCACACTGTTGTCAGCGGGGTTCAGTCCCTTGTGGGTTATCAGACTAAGGGCCTTATTTCTTTGCTGCGCTTAGCATCTGCACCTAGATCTTTGCCATGGAGGCTTCGCTCTATGGTAGGATATTTCATCAAGGCCAGAAATGGAGAAAATGGATGGTCTACTAGCAAAAAGGAAGTCACAGCTTTATGTGATAATATCACTGGAGTAACACTGTATTAGGTTTCTATTACTGTAATAAGTATCAATGATAAACCGATCTGTGAAGAGAAAAGGTTGATTTTTGGCTCAAAATTTTGGAAGCTCCAGTCCAGGGTTGTTGGCCCCATTTGTTCTTGGCCAGTAGGAAATGTGTAGTCAACTAAAAAGCCACTTGCCTCATGGCTGGGACGCAAAGGATAGAGTAAAAGATCCCAGGGTCCACTAATCCTCTTTGAGGGTAAACCCTCAATGACCTAAAACTTTGAGAGATATTTCACCTCCCCGCTGGGAGGACTACAAAACAGATTCCTTTTCTGTGAAACCAGAACTCCTCCATCATTGCTCTACCACTGGAGACCTCCAGGTCTCCCCTCTTAAAGGTTCTGAATGAACTTCCAACAGTGTCGTGAGATGGGGACAAGTCATGTTATGTTGGCAGAAGCAAGTGACAGGTTCCCACACACACCAAGCGGAGGAGAACCCACAAGGATACAAGTGACAGATGGCAAAGATAGATGGGAGCCGTTTTAGATTCTGCATGCCACAAAGAAAAAATGGATGAATTAACTGGTTTTGGGTAGAAGGACAACTGAGAGAACAAAACACGGTAGATGGTCTGTCTCCTAATAATAATGGAGATGAGGGTCACCTCTTCAGAAAGCAAGGGCCTTGGTGGGTAGCAGAAGAAAGCAAATGGATGAGGAGTCACCCAGGGGTAAAGTAGGAGGTTTCTGTACAGCACTATGCGCGTGAATTTGCTGTAGGGCCAATTATTGGGAATGTGATTTGCTCCAGTAATAGATAATGCCCTAGTTTCAGTCAGAAAACAAATGAGAGAGGGATCGACCTGAGTTGGGTGATGGGTAGTAAATGAAAAGTCAGGGTCAAGAATATCTATGGTGGTGATTTTTACAAATCCAAGCGACTGAGTCAATTTTCTACTTCCTCCTTCTACCCTGGTAGTTTGCCGGCAAGTCTGAGTGTTCCGACTGGGCCTGGTTCTTGGGGGGCCAGAGGTCACTGGGACACAGTCAGGTTCTGGCAGAGCTTCTGGGTGGTCCCACTGGGAGAACTGAGAAGCAGATCCTTTTTCTGGGGAGCCAGAACTCCTCCATCATCACCCAGCACTGGAGACATCCAGGGCTCCCCTCTGCTTCCCAGTGCCTGCTTGGGCTCTCGTCTGTCCTCTCCCTAGAACTTCCTCTCCTGTGGCCACCAGCTCCATCTTCTACCTCAGCTACAGCGTTTGTCAGGGTCCTTCTGGTGCTGAGCCCCTTTCCAGATACAGCTCAGAGTTATTCACCCAGGCAATACACTATCCCATGGTGCACAACAGGTTAAACATGTGAAAATGCTAAAGTAGGTGGCATTTATTTTGTTCCATTTGTTAAGAAATTGGATGCTCAGTTTCCAGGATGAACTACCATCTTTTTATTGACCATGTTGCTGTTTGAGTCCTTTAATTTCATCATCAAATAGGGCTAGACCAACAAAAGAAAGCCATCCAGTGGCTTTTGAAGGTCATTCTGTCCATTTTCCTTCCTTCAAGGAAGGATGGTACTTAAAATAATAATCCTTTGTGAGATAATTTTGGGAGCCCATGACTGCATGTAACTCTATTTTATTTAAAGCTTAGTGTCAATGTAAATGTTTCTTCCTTCAGAAACTTCTTAGAGAAAGATCGTTATTTCCCGCGTGAGGAGAGTTGCAATTGGGTCTCATTTATTTTGACACCCGGACCACCCAACCCACTGTGAGCCCAGAAGCTTGTTCAATAAGCATTCATTGAACTGAGCTGAAACAAGCCAGCCCAAAAGTGAGCCATTAGCAAGTCAGAGCCATCCCTGAATGACTTCAAATAACAGAAAACTAGAAGAAATCCAGGTGCTCCTAATATGACACCCAAACAATCAGTATGTGACGTCATGCGTCTATGTGGATTCCTTTACAGTCTTTCTTTCAAAATACAGGCTCAGAAACTATTTTTAAGAAAGAAAGGAAAAAAAAATTGGGTTGAAACTTTGGGTTTAAATGGAGACAAACATAATAAAGAAAACAGCAATTACTCGTATTCCCACCATACAGAATTCAATTCTATTAACATTTGGGCAATTTTGCTTGCAAATTTTTGTTCAGTGGTCTGTCTTCAAAACCTACGTTAGTGTGATTATGTGCTGGGAATCATGAAGTCTGTCAGTGTGAATGCACACATGTGTATGCAGTAAGCTCATGTGTGACTCATTTGCCCTTCCCCAGAGGCTCTGTGTTGGAAGATGCTGTGCTATACACCGCTGTAGTGATAGTGCAGTCATGAAGCCAAGATTTTACACAGTAATGTACAGATCCACCGCTCCAATAATGTTTTTATGGCATGCAAACTGTAAGTAATAAATAGACACAGTAAAAAACAAATCCTAACGCGATCCCGTGGCCTTTCGTCTTCAGTTTTTTCCTTCCAGAGACAAGCAGCATTGCCAATTCTGGTGAATGTTTCCAGAAATATTATTTGCATACAGAAACATACATTTTCTACTTTCCTACACAGATGGTAGCATATGATATATCTTGCTTTGTCCTTAACCCTAAAGTTTGGGACATTTTGGAGGTGCTTCTTAACAGTAAGCTTTCTGAATGTACAGATTAGGGTGATTGAAGCCAGCCTTTTCTACCCTGGGCTTAGACAATTAACTTGGGGTAATCAGATGATTCCTTCCCCTAGCTGGATGGGTGTCTCTTCAAATCACAAATTCCTATGTCACTGCTAGACAGTTTGTTCTTGCTCACTGTAGTTGAACTGATTTAAAAATCTGCAAGAAAACTGTATTTTTGGTAGCTAAAGCAGAATCATTCAGAACACAACAAAACTAAACAGGAAAATTTGGGGCTCAGCTTAAAATACAGCTGGGCAAGCCCACACTTAGTTGCTGGAATAACAACCAGCTGGGAGGGCTAAATTTAGTCTGAGCCTTAAATATGGTCAGTTCTGATGTCCACAGTGTCCACGCAGAGAACTCTGCCCAAGCTCCCATATTAGTAGCCGAGAAGGAAGGCCAGTGTTTACCTAAAATGCTAACTTTGTGAAAACAACCTTGTCAATCAGATGTGATTTAACAGGCTGTAAAAGGTGTGATTTACAGCCGATCAAAAGCGAAACAGTATGATTTGTTGTTAGGGATATGCAGAGCCCAGGGTCTGGAATAATGCCAAACAGTGGCAAAGGCTAAATCAAATTGTAATGTTAATTTTTAATTTTGACTTTTGTTTTAAAAGGTCAGAAGTGGAGGTGGGTTCCACTCTGAAAGCAAAAGTGAGAAGTTGGCAGAACTGGTCTCCTGCCATTCAGCCTTCCTGGGATTCATCCGCTTACATGTTATGACCCCAGCTACCTGAAGGTGGGGTGTTTGGTGTAGATGTTTCCCAGAGAAGGTCTTCTGTGACTGAACAGAGGAGGCCCCGGAAGTGCAGTGCACTCAGGGCTGTGGGGTTCACAGTGGCACGGGCCTGGCTTCAACCCCAGCTTTGTGTGTGGCTTCAAGTCAGGGCCTTAATTGCTGCCTAAGGAGGGGAGTGATATGCACTTCCCAGAGACAGATGCGGTGACAATAAATGAGACATTTTTTGTAAAGCTCATGGAGACCTGGTGAGTACAAGAAAGCAATAGCTTTGCTTGCAAAGTAAGTGGTTATAAAATTGCACCCTAAGACTTCTCATCTTGGATCTGGGAGGTGCAGAGCTGGCCTCACATTAATCTCTACCAAACAAACCAGAATTCCCAGGCTTGGTGTGACTCTTCCACCATGTGGCATCCTGCACTCAAGGTGTACCCCAGTTTTACCTTGTCTGAGTCTACTCATTAGAGTTCCAGTGGTTGAAATTCCACTCTCTGATTCGGAGAGATGTGGCTAAATGTGCCAAGAAGGTGACAAGTTCGGTAGATGACAGAACCAATTTCAGTGCCTCCCTCAGGAGAATCCTGACTGAAGTTACAGCCACATCTTTTCCTTCCTTCTGTGATGCTGTCAAAAAGAAGAGATGGCCTGCAGGGCCTGGAGGCCGGGGCTCTGGCGTGGGACTGACAGCATCACGGTGAAGCCCCTGCGTGAGAGACTGAGGAACATTGTTGGTGTATAAATGGGTTAATTTGCATAACCAAAAAAGAAGGGAGTGTGCATCATGTGACCTGTTATTTCCTTCCTTGGGCCAGAGCACCCCAGGCATAGCCCCATGTTCTGTCGTGGACCCACTGAAGGTGAACAGGGATGATGTGCCGGTCCCTGGTCCCTCTGTGGCACAGGCTTCCTGCTGTCCAATCCCCTTTGCTCTCTTCTGATGGCTCATCTCATGGGAGCCTCCAGACCTTCAGCCACGTTACCTTCAGCTGGAGGGGAGGGTGAGGTAACCAGCCTAATTCCGATGAGTGCCTTCTGTCTTGCTTGTGTCTTTTGTCATTAACAGAAATGAAAGGCATTTTCCCTCATTAAAAGAGTGTAAAGCCTCTATAAGAGAGAGATGGAGCTGTTCCATTCTCCGGCTATCAGCCCGGGTTTCTAAGCGTTCCTGGAATAATCATAGACTTCCTACCACCTTGTTTTGAAAGCCTATATTGTTGTCGTTATAGGGTTTTTGTTACTGTTATTTGTCTCTTTTCTTATTTCTCTTCTATTTTTGTTTTGTTTTGTTTTCCCCTCTAATATGGAAAGGATAGGTGTACATATATAGGCTTGTACATGCCTAGAATTTCTCCTTAAAGAGTTCACAAGAATTGCTTTTATTATGTGTGATGGTATGAGCAGCTATTTTGAAGAAAATGAGACATTACAGTAGCCATTGATGATTTCCTATCATCTTGTTTTGAAGTCCTATAATGCATTAATTCTTTTGTTTTGATTGGCTTTAGTCTGTTTTCTATTATTTGATTTCAATATGTGTGAAGGTATGGACAGCTATTTTGAAGAAAACAAGAGACATTATGACAGTCACTGTTGACTTCCTGTTGTCTTGTTTTGAAGTCCTGTGTTCAGATCTGCTTTGTTCTGTTTTTATGCTCTTTAAAATAAAATAAAATAAAATAAAATATTGCAGGACTGTATGGTGACCTTAAGACATTTAGAGAAACAGAAGCTAGGAACCCAGAAACTTGAAGACTCCCTCTTCCTCCAAAGAGGACAGCCAGCAGGAAGGGGGCCTCGTACTGAAAGAGCCGTGTGAGGAGGACTCCTTCCTTGCTGATTCTTGATTTTCCATTTCTAACCTACAGATACAACCATCTCCTCCCCTCACAAAAGTCATTCCTTTCCAGTCTCCTTAGTTTAGTGCTCACTTTGCCTATCTTTGACCCAAGACCCCTAGATACATATATTATCAAACACATAACATTTAGATCATATTTAATTATTTCTTGGTCTCAGCATCCTGGTCTTATTTCCTATCCCTTCTTTCTCCTCCACCTCTGTGTTATTTTTATGTTGACTAATGAAATATCTGCCAAGGAAATGTGTCATTTAAAATCAGCCTTTTTGTTAATGGAGGTTTTCATTTATGGAAAACCCACAGTGGGCATTTGAGGGACGTAAAATATAGAATCACTAAAAACAGCGAAAGCTTTGACTTTGTGAATGAGAATTCAAAAGAGAATTAGAAACATATTGTTTCCCTAACTTTTGACTCTGGAGAAGTCAAGGGAACAATTGAATTTAAGAGCTATTCCTGACAGGGAATTGGGTAGTATCGGAAAAGCCGTAAGTCAGAGGGGAAATTCAGTAAAAGAAAAGGAAACCGATTGTGTAACAATACTATTAAAATGTCAGCATCCTTCTTGGAGGTGGACCCAGGCAATCTCAATGAAAGCAAGGAGGTTAAAGTGTCGCACTGGTTAGCTAAGGGGAACTACACTCCCAAACATGCTGTTTGACTTGGGGTTACTTCTATGATTCCAGCTATTTATGGGCCTCAGGGAATCAAACATCCACAATGGCTCAAAAATGGACTGCTTCATTCTCAGCTTGTAGGAGTATTAAGTTGGGGCTTATATGTTTCGTTCTACTTCCTTTTTTTAAAAAAAAATCTTTATGGTTTTGCCACAAAGCACCTGAAATCCTAATCTGGAACTAGCTAGTGTGTAAATAAAATTTGTAAATGTCTGCTGTCAGATTAAACATACCACGCTCCAAAGCAAAGCCCTCAGCTGCTCCTCCTCAGGGTAAACCTGAGAAGTGACACCTCTGTTGGAACTGAAGGGTCACCAACCACAAGACATGCTCTCTCACACTTTTCTCCACATGCAAATGACAACCTCCTCAAACGCTTTTTCTGAGAGGCCTATAACCATCTCAGCCTCAAACCAGACCGTCTCCTCTTCTGCCTTCTCATCAGCTTGTTTTCACAAAGTCCTTCACATTTCATCTCCAAATATTTGCATTTGCTTGTTCCTTTCACCTCTCCACGTGTTCCATCTTCCAACCTCTACATCGTGGGCTGTGGGACGGCAAGCACTGGGGTTACCTACCGTTGTAACCCCCAGAGTGCACAGAATAATACCTTGGACATATGTGAGACTTGATAAATGTATGTTCATGGACGATGTTTCATAAAAACTTCACTAAGGATATGTTGGAGAAATGTACGCCTGCACCATTCATGGAAGTTGTTTGTGCAAGGTCTTTGAGCCCTCAGGGATAGGAAGTTCACTGTGTATCACATAAGTCTACTGCTTAATTACTTTTCACAGGATAAAACCTCATTATTTTGGCAAACCAAAGAAACCTTGGCCTGACTTTTCTGTAATTTTGACTCATTTTCTCTCATTTTAATCTTCATAAAATTAGAAGCTGGTTGACTCAAATTAGACTCAAAAAAGGCAAGTAAAGCAAAAACAATGAAAGAGACTTAACTTTGAGAGGTGCCAAGACCACTGGGTACATTTAAAAATGCTTTTTCCATTTGAAAGCCAGGCTTAGCTTCACTTCATAACTCACCTGACAGAGGATCTCAAATGGCTCTAGTTCTTTCCAAAGATGTATCCTCAGGTTATTAAAAGACAATCTGAAGAAGCCTTATTTATTTTCCCCACCTTATTCCTCCAGAAGGTTGAGTTAGCTTTATACAAATACATCCAATATATCAAACTAAAAACAGACCAAGAGATGAAGCAAAGAGAAATCAGGAGTCCAGCGGTAATATTAAGACAAGGTTAGGCGGTGTAGTGGAGCAGAAATACGTGCCAGACATTCTTGAACTTCTGAGTTTGGCTCTGAATTTCCTGAAACTAAGGTGAAGAAAGGAACTTAAGTGGCTACAAACTTCACAGTGTTCAAAATCAAAACCCAGTGTCTGTAGGCCCCTCTCAACGGTTCTCTTCACTGAGCGTCCATCTGGTACTCCAGCTCTGGAGGTGCAATGCCCATTTTTTCCTGAGTCCAGCCGACACCCCTAGCTTTGTTAGGAGATCAGAAGAAGGAGAAGAACCGCTCTCCATGGCACTGTCTCACACACGATTTTCAGCAGTGGTTATGACGTGAGAGTCGTTATCACAAAGAGCCTGGAAGAATCCAAAATAGTAAAATAGTTCTTAAGTGCTATCTTCCCTCTTTGTGCCCTCCAGAAACTGTGATGTTATCTGTTGCCTAAAGCCCATTTCGGCTTCCTCCAGAGTATTTTATCAAGTTCCCTGGCTCTCTAATTGCCCTGTTACCCAAAAGCAACCCCTTTCTCTATCAGATGGCCGTTAGAGGTGGGCACGTGAGTAAAACCATTACTGCCACATGGGCATGACTCATGGATGTGCCCCGCAGGCACAGACTTTATTTCTTAAGAGTGGCTTTGTAACCCACTTAAAACTCTAATTCACTGTCTAGAGGACTGATTGATTAGTAGACTGTGTTTGAGAGTTCAAAACCATGGTACTTTCTCTGTCTCTCTTGAATATCTTTAGCGAAGTCTTTTCCATCTATCAAAAGCCAAAGATCTGGCTCCTAAAAGTGTATAATCATCGTGCTCATGGAACATGACACATCCTGGGGTCACTGAGGCCGGCTGTATCTTGGAGCCTTGGTCTTAGTTTTTAAACTCTATCGGAGTTGTTTTAGGACATTTGGATGTGAAAGTAATCAACATCCAGGGATACTGTCTCTTCCCTCTGATCACTCCCTTCCCACCTTCAAACCTTTATCAAGTATAATAATTTGTCTTAAACGTGAAATCATGTGTCCTTAAAGCAGTTTTCTTCTCACCTTGCCCATAATTATTGATTTTTTGTACTGTGTATAGCAACTCCTTATAGATCATTCCAAGATCACCTTGTGCACAAATCTGTCCTATTGGTGTTGTTTCATAGTTAAGATCAGTGCATATATATATATATATATATATATATATATATATATGCATTTTTTGTACCAATGACAAAATTATGCTTTGCTTTGTATTATGGACAGTTGGGTTCTAAATATAAGTACCTGGGTAACTTTGAACTCAATAAGAAATGTCCAACATTTTAAAACACTTTTAAAAATAGTAATAACAGGGTACTTTGATTGGATGGACACTCCCAAATAATAATGATGATATCTGGGAAAAGGTAATAGAAGTGATTATTTGAAAGCACTGAGAAATAACCAAAAGCTGAAAAAAGACCAGGCAGGAATTTACCAGGGCAAGATTCCATAGTTACCATCAGTTCTTTGCTTTAGCCAACTTCCAAATTTGCATACATCATAGGAACGGCAGAAATTCACAGCCTCACTGAGGGGAGTCAGATGGCAGAGTTTGAGGAGTGCAAAGTGGAGACTTAAGCAAAGGAGATCCAGGGCGGTGAATGTCAAAGCTCTGACACAAAAGAAAAGGAATCAGGCTGACCGCTAAATGATACATGTGTTTTTTGCACCCATGGCCCAGATGCAAAAACAGCAGCTGGAAATTGTTGTTTAAAAAACATCCTGGAGGAAATCAAAAGAGAAGGTGACTTAAATAGCTTTCACTGGACCAATAGCAGCTACCAGACATTTAGCACATGACAATGAAATTTGCTTGATTGTACATGGATGTAAGAGGTTATTTGCCAGGCCTCAGTGAATACAAAATATGGTCCTGTGGTCATCTTTTTAAGAATAAATTTTTAAGTATAATTGTGTTTTTAAAAACACAACTTTAGACCAGCGCCATTTGTGGCCTGCAGAGGGAAAGAACCAGGCCCCAGAAGAGGAGGTCCCTGCTGGGAAACCGTATCATTTTCACTGTTTTGTTTTGTTGGGTTTTTATTTTCTTCTGTTTTGTTTATGTTAACTCTGATGGCATGAGCAGATATTTGAAAGACAGCAAGATATGTTATGGGAGCCATTATGTATTTATTCCTGGTTTGTTTTGATGTCCTTTATTTCATTCATTGTTTGTTTTTATTGATTCTATTCTGTCCTATTCTATTTTTAGTATGTCTGAAGGTGTTTTCTGCAGCTATTTTGTAAACAACAAAGGCATTGTAGTAACTACTGTTGATTTCATAAGGTTTGGAAGCCCTGTATCACTTATTCTGGTTTATTTTGATTGATTTTATTCTGTTTTATTTTCCTTGGTTTTATCCTCTTTAAAATAAAAAAAAATTTTGAAAAGAATGCAATTTTAAAGAATAATTGTATGCATTCTTTGTAGTAATTGTCTCTGAATGGTGAAATGATAGATCGTATTTATTTCTCTGTACTACCTAATTTTCCATTTTGTTTTGCTTTTTCTTTCCTATAACAGAAGTTTGTATGTGGTTATCCACTTCAGGGAAAAGAAAGTTTAAAATTTTAATCATATTAACTGTCTGATAAATATTTTTAAAAACCCTTCAGAATATCACAACAGAATCCAGAGCTCCCATTCTGAATTACTTACAATATCCAGATTCAACTTAATAGTCACTAAATATGAAAAAAAAACCCAGAAAAATGTGACCCATACCTCAGGAGAAAAAGTAAATTAATTCCAATGCTGAGATGACCCCAATTATTATAAATATGTTTACGTAGTAAAAGAAAAATATGCATAAATAAAGATGATAAAGCTCAACAGGAAAACAAACTATGAAAACAAAACAGGTGGAAATGCTTAAATAAAGAAGTCTATTGAAATGATAAATTCATTCAATGGGCTTGATAGTAAATTGACACTGGCAGATCCAGAAAGTTAAAGTTTAAGTGAGGTAACTAGATAGAAAACCACACCTACATACATGTTATGGCTTAGATCTGAAATATAGAGGTTCATGCATTGGCTTGGTCCCCAAAGCAGCTGTAATTAAGGTTATGACTTTGGGAGGTGATTGGGTCATGAGGGCTCTGGTCTCACTCTCATGAATGAATTAATCCACTTATGGACTCATCATTTAATGGGCTATTGGGAGGTGTCAGAAATTTTAGGGGTGGACCTTGCTGAAGGAAAAGTTGGAGGTGTGCCCTGAAGGATGTATTTTGTCCCTGGTCCCTTCCTCTCCATTTTCACCCCTTTTTCTCTGTTTTCCGGCCACCATGAGCCTGAGCAGCTTGCTTGACCTCCTGCCTCCTGCTGTGATGTCTACCTCAGCATAAGCCCATAACAATCAAGCCAAGTGACCATGGACTGAATTCCCTGAAACCATGAGCCAGAAAAATCTTTCCTTTTAACTTATGTCCAGGACTTTGTCATGGCAGTGAAAAGCTGACTCACACAGCACGTTATATAAAAACTACAACGAAGTTATCAAAAGAGTCCAAAGTAAAGTAATACATTTCATAGAAGTGAGTAATTATGCAGATTACATCTTTTAATCAGAAACAATAGAGGCCAAGTGACAATGGAATAACATCTTAAAAGGGCTGAAAGGGAAAAAAAAAAGCCATAAGCCCCATTTTCTGGTAAAGTCGATCAAATACTATATGAAATAATATTACTAACTTTATTCAAAGTCTTCAGTAGAAGGAAAGAATATGTAGAACAAAGCAATGCTTCATGTCTTCTAAGAAGACAGCATACCTTGGATACTAAAGTTGGACGAAGGCATTAAAAGAAAATTAAGCGCCAATATACATCAGGAGTTTGACACAATAAATGAACAAAAGGCTACATCATGACAAAGGAGTTTTTATTCCAATTATGCCAAACTGGTTTAATGTTCAAAAATTCAACAAATAGGTAGATCGTGCAGGGCCCAGGAAAAGAGAAGCCAGTGCGATATTCCCGTGAGTCAGCAGAGGCCATGCTGGGCCTGGGAAGAGAACATGAAGAACCTAGTTCCATCTTCCCATAAACCCTGCAAACCAGGCAGGGCCCAGGAAGAGGAAGCCAGATTGCCCTTCCCAGGACCCAGTCGGTGCATGGGCTGAGAAGCAAGACTCCCCCCACCCCCAAAAGCCACCGGCCGGTTCAGAGGACAGGTTGAGCTGATGGCAACTGAATTACAAAAGCAACTAAATGCTTGTAACATTTGATTGACCTTGCAGGATTAAGGCCGGCAGTCTAAGCATCTAATTAGGAGGATGACAGCATGCAATATGGCAAATATGTAGGATTTCCTTTTGTCTTATTTTTGAAATCCAGTATTTTTCTCACTGTTTTGTTTTGTTCCAATTTATTGTTTTGTTTTATTCAGTTTTACTGTGTCTGAGGAAATGGACAACTATCATGAAGATAATAAGATACATTATGGTAGCCATTGTGGATGACCTACTGTTCTGTTTTGAAGTTAGGTACCACTTTCTCTGCTTTGTTTTGACTGGCTTTATTCTATTTTATATTGTTGGATTTTATTATCCAACAATTTAAAACACTTTTAAAAACTCAATAAATAAGCTAGGCACAGTGATCCATGCCTACACTCCCAGCAACCCAGTTTGAGGCAGAAGAATTGCAAGTTCAAGCCCAGACTGGGTGATTGAGCAACTCAGCTAGACTGTCTCAAACAAATAACTTAAAATAATAAAGTAAAATGGGTGTGGATGTAGCTCAGCATGAGGCCCTGGGTTTAATCCTAAGCACTTACCAAAAGAGAAATCAACACACATGTTCCACAAAAGTACAAGCAAAAAAAAAATCCCCCAAACTCTGAAAATTGGAAGATGATTTCCTCAATTTGATAAAGAGCAACTATGAAAAAACTAATCACTAATACTATGTTCATTGTTGGAAAGATGAATATTTTCCTCCATTTCTATTCAAAATTGCACTGGTGGTCTTAACTATTGCCATAATTGCGATAAGGCAAGAAAAAAGTAAAAATATAAAGATTATAAAAGAAGATGTAAAACTGTCCCCACTTGCAGATGACATGATGGTTGACATGAGAAAATCCAGGGAATCAGCAGTAAGAGCAGCAAAAATCTGAAACTCAAAAATGAGCAAGATCTCAAGATATGTAAGGCCATAAAGATCATATTTCTATTACTAGCAGGAAATAACTAGAAAAAAATTGGAATCCAAAATAATTTCATTAATAATTAGCAAAAAATCTTAAAATATAGAGGAAAAATTTTGATGAAAGACTTTTATATGAATGCAAAACCTCTACACTGAACACTACAAAATACTGCTAAAGGAAATGGGTTCTGAATGAAGAAAGAGATGTATTCAGTTTATCCATCAAAGGACTTAATATTTTCAAGACGTGACTTCCCACACATTTGAAAACATTTGTGGAAATACATAAAAGACCTAAAATAGCCAAAACAGTAATAAATGAGAATAAAGGACTTAGCTACTGTGTAGGCTGAATAATGTCCCTCCAAAGATGTGCAAATTCTAATGCCCAGAACCTATGACTATATTGCTTTATATGACAAAACAAGTCACACAACCATGAAACCGAGTAGGATCTGAAAACAGAGCCCCACATCGTTTGACTTTTCACAGAGGTGAAGATGACAGTATTTTCCAAGAGGTGTGGAAACAATTTTAAATGTCCACATTCTTAAAATTACCTTTACACCTACTTCATATTGTACACAAAAATTATTATAAGGTGGATTATATATGTAAATATAAAGTAAAATTACTGCAAAACATGCAGAAGGAAATAGGAAAATATCCATATACCCTTGGACTTGGCAAAAATTGTTCACATAGCAAGTGTGAGAATAGGCAAAAACAAGAGAAAGTAATTAACAAATTACTCTTCATTAACATTAAACCATTCTGTTCATCAAAAGATACCACTAAGAAAATCAGTAGACAAACCACAGACCAAAACATATCTGAGTAAGATTTTGTACCAGAATAAAATAACAATTATGTTTGTCATGCCATAATTTTTTAAGACTCAATTTTTTAAAAAAAGGAAAAAATATTTGACAAATGAAGATATGCATATAATTAATAGATTATGAAAAAATGATTGTCATTCATAGGATGCAGGGGTAAAGAACAAGAAGCCAGCCTTTTCCTCTGAATCAGTGTCATGGGCCTCAGGGAGGAGAATCAGATACCAGTTCCTCTTGGCACGTGGGCTGAGAGACAAGAAGAGCAAAGATTCCTGCCCTCCTCCCACATAAGCGACCAGCTGATCTGGAGAAACACAGGCCGAGATGACAGCTACTAAAGTAAAATAAAAGTTAATGCTTGTAGTGTTCAGTGTGTTTAGGACTTTGTAGGTCTGATCATCTATTCAGAAGATAACAATAAACAATATGCAGTGTTGCATCTATGGGGGATCTGATGGTGGTAGCTATTGTTAATTCCCTATTATCTTGTTTTGAAGTCTTATATCATATACATTGTTTTATTTGGTTTGGTTTTGTCTCGTTTGATTTTATTATATCTGATGGCATGGGCAGCTATTTTACAGATAACAAGATATATATATATATATATATATATATATATATATATATATAGCCATTTTGGAGTTATAATTATCTTGTTTCAAGGTCCTGTACTGCATTTATTGTTTTGTTTTTATTGGTTTTATTCTGTTCTGTTTTGTTTTATTTTACTATGTTTGAAGGTATAGACAACTATTTTGAAGACAACAAGAGGCATTATTATAGCCATTGTTGATTTCCTATCATCTTGTTTTGAAATCCTGTGTCACTTCCACTGTTTTATTTTGATTAGCTTTATTCTGTTTTATTTTGCTTGGGCTTATTCTCTTTAAAATAAAATATATCAAAAAAGAAAAAGTGATCAACCTTACTAACCATCAATGAAATATAGATTTAAAGAACAATGAAATACTGAAATATCCACAAGAATGGCTACATTTTAAAAAATAAAGATAAATGTTAGCAAGGGTATGGAGTAACTGAAATTTTCATGTACTTTATAATGTTGAAGGTATAAAATGGTTCAACCACTCTTGAAAATGGTTTGAAAGTACCTAATACAATTAAGCATAGAGCTTTAACCTAGCAATTTCACTCCCAGGTATTTATCCAAGAGCAAGGAAAACTTATATCCACAAAAAGCCTTGTGCAAAACTGTTCACAACAGCCAAAAGCTGGAAGCAACTTAAGTCCATTGACCAGAGACCAGATAAGGAAATTATAGTACATCCAACCATCTGTACCCAGAGGTTCTGCATCCATGGAGGCAGCCAGCTACAGATCAAAAATATCCAGCATAAAAATGCCTCTGTACTGAAAAAGTACTGACTTTTTTCCTTGCCATTATTTTCTAAACAACATAGTATAACAAGTGTATAGTATTTATAGTTAGGTATTATAAATAATATCAAGATGACTGAAGCTACATGGGAGGCTCTGCATGTGTTATACACAAACACTATGCTTTCGTGTGTATAAGGGGTTGAGCATGTGTGGATTTGGGTGCTCATGGCGAGTCTTGGAGCCTATTCCCAAAGATATAAATAATGACTATCCTTGCCATGGAATACTATTCAACAGTAATAAGGGAAGAACTACTTTACAGTATGGGTGAAGTTCAGAAATATTCTAAGCACAAGAAGGCAGCTCAAAAGAGTATGGAAATTGGTTCCGTTTATGTGAAATTCTAGAAGAGTCAAAAAATAATAAAGTAAAACATAAAAAACAATGGCTTTCTCTGAGTGGAGGATGAATAGGATGGAACATAAGGGAACTATATGGGAATTTTCCATAATAAAAGTTAAAAATAGGATAGCTGATACTACATTCTTTTTGATATGGTTATTTTTTTTCCTACAAGATTCACTGAACATTCTATAATAATTTTCATTGGCTGAAGGTTAGAAATGAGAAATTAAGTGACCTGCACTATGAATCTGTCTCTTCAGTGCTTGAATAATTTTCACTTGTTTCAGTGTTCAAAAGGAACAGCTGGGGCACCACTCGAATGCAGCACCAGCACTGAGCTTTATAGTGAATGTTTCTTCAAGTAATACACTGAAGAATGTTGGTTTCACCTGAAAATTCATGAGCCTTTACGTTAACACATTATATAAATTCAAAACACTAATTTTTTAAACATTCTCCTGAACTGTACTTTTAGAAATGGGTAAAATGGTATATTTTAAGTTATGTGTGCTTTACCACAATTGTAAAAAAAAAGATAAGTAAATTAAAAAATTCCAAATGAAGGGATTAAATAACTTTTTAAAAAAATTCCACATCCTCAGCATGTATGTATTTATTTATTTTTGCCCTTGGATGTCATGGTATACTCATTTTTACAGTTCCTGGCAATAAATATTTCAGATAATTGTCCTCAAATTCCCAACATACAACAATCTTGTGTTACAAATACTTCCTGAAATTTATAAATGTAAATGTTGCATGAATAGTTGGTTCATCTGTAAACATCTTTGAGTGGGTTGTTTAATTTGAGCAGCTTGTTTTATATCAGCCTTTTTATTTCATAATTTAAACACCCTGATTTCAAGGGGAAGAGGACACCAAGAAGAAATAGTATGGGTTTCACGTACAAAAAATATATATATATATATCTATATTTCAGGATAAATTCACTGAAACAACCCTTAGAGAAAGAGGTAGGATTGTAAAATGAATTTTCATAAGGTTTTAATTTGGATCTTAAAAAAAGTGTATGAGCTTCCACCCTGGAATGTCTCTGGCTGGGTTACTAGAGGTTTTGGAATTTCTTTCCTGTGAACATGGTGAATTTTAGCAACAAAGTAGATATCCCTTCAGGGCATCTTGGGCCACCAGGCAGCTAAAACAATTTAGCAGTTCTAGTAGGTTGCAGGACCACTGTGGGGTATTGTGGGATGACTGGACCTTTGCCACTAATTTGTGTTTCCTTTTTTAGGGGACAGCAGTGCTGGGGCTGAAACCCAAGGCCTCATTCATCCTGGGCAGGCACTCTATCACTGAGCTACATTGCCAGAGTCTCACCACTATGTTGTATTGTAACTTAGAGAAAGTCAGATCAACTGTGGTTAGGTCTTAAGCCTACACCCGGCCACTCCACGGTGACAGGAAGTGTTTTGTTGTAGTCAGGGTTTGCAAGGAAATAGATTTAATTACAGGACACCTAATTTGTAGGATTATTTTATAATATTCGTCAAAAAAAAAAAAAAAACAAATGCAGAAGAATACAGGACATCTGTCCACACACTAGAGACCCAAAGAATTCAGCTGAGGGCTTGCTTCACAAGTCTAGCTGGAGGCCTAGAGTCCACGACAATTCTCAAGCAAGTCTGCATCAAGGACCCGCACTGTGAAGGGTCAAAGGCCAGCAGTGAAAGCTCGAAAGTCTGTGCCAAAGGGACCGAGGATCTGTGCCCGAAGCTGAGGGGTCTGCACTGGAGCCAGGAAGTGATGCCGAAGGTAAGGTCGACAGGTCCCCGAAAAGAACTGAAGCCATCCTCAGTAAGAGTGAGGACCGAGCTGATGATGAGAACAGCCAAGCTTATGTCAGGGAAGCCAGCACGACCAGCTTCTCCAGGAGAATCAGCAGCGCATCTTCCTCCTCTGTGCTCCTTGTATACTGTTGGCAACAATCTTCAAGCGGGCCTCCCCCAGCCAGCACCAGCACCAGGCTGACTGGTCCAGCGGGGTATCACAAGTTGACCATTACTTACCCCACTGCATGTCTCCAGGGTCCTCTTCAGCCTTCTCAGTGAGGGGCACGTTTTTTCCAGGAACCAGGATGCTCTTGCAGAGGGAGGATAGACTCGGGCCCCATTTCTGAGCAGGAAATCTGTTCAAAAGGGATTTTCTGCATGTGGCCACACTTAGCCTCCACTTGATTTACATTGATGATGAAAATAAAGTTCTGAGGTCCAAGAAAATGGCTGTGCATTCAGTTTCCAAAACCATTGGCTCTGGGGGTACAGCACGCAGTACAGAGTGAAAAGGAGGTCACAATGGTTTTGGCTGCAAGTAACAGGAAAACCTCAAATGGCTCAAACAACATGGTGACGTATTATTTCACAGAAGATGTAATGCTCAGACAGGAGGGATTCAGGTTGGCTGATTTGGTAGTCAAGCAATGTTACTAAGGATTCAGTTTAATTCCATCCTTCTGTGGTGCTGTTTGAAGCATCCTAGTCCCTAAAAGTTTCCCCAATTCAGGGTTTCAAATCCCCCCACACCACCACCCAGAGGCAGAACAAGAGTGTTACTGTGTCTTTATGTGTCTTTTTAAGGACTAAGAAAAATTTCCAGGAAATTCCTCCATGGTGTGTCTTCATGACTCACTGGTCACAATTGGGTCTCATGCCATTTTGAGAGTTGCCATGAAGGGAATTTCCACGATTGACTTAATCAAGATAGCTGGGAAGGGGAGCTAGCCTTCCCAAAAGTGCATGTTCACAAACCGTAAATCAGGCGACTAGAGGGTTGTTTTTTTTTTTTAAATCAAATAGTAGATATTCATTGCATTTGTTGCTCCCCATAGTTAAGGAATTTCCCACATGATCAGTCCTTCCCACCAAGTAGGGAAGCCAAACAATAGCAGATACGTTTGGGGTCCAGGTGGCTCACATAGACCCCACCAATCATACACACATGGACAAGACTTGAATTCAAAACCAAGAGGAATTAGGGGCCACTTGGAACCTACTGTTGGTTGGAGGTCAGGGAGCAAGGCAGAGAACGGGTGACATCCTCTGTGTTGTAGCATCTCTGCAGTAAGCAGCACCACACGTGGGTCTCTCCTGGAGCAGTTTAAGTGTTCTCCCAGTTTGGTGCCAGCACGCCTCATTTTCCAGCTCTCTGGGGAATTCTAAGCTCCCACTATCCCTGAATAAATCCCTTTCCTGCTTCAACCAGCCCGAGTGGGTTCTGTTGCTCATTAACCAGGAATTCTGCAAGGAAGAAGTCAAGAATCGCAGTGGGGTGGGCAAAGTGTCCACACCCGTGACGTGGCAGAGCATCCGAGGGATGTGCGCTCTGTGGCGCAGCCCCGTGTGCCACTTCTAGAGAACCCAATGGGAAGGGTGCCCCAAAAGCCGCTCTCTGCTGACAAACTCAGCTTCCTTGTGGTGGCTCAAGGACTTTTATCTGGAAGTCTGCTCTTCCTGTTTCTCTTCCTAAGCATTTTCACCAAATGCAGTAGCTTGACATCCTAAGCACCCTTCCCCCCAACACATACCCTGGGTAAATGTAATTTAATATTGTGTGGAAGGAATCACAAAGCAATCTAGCCGAACAGATGCAAGATTTAAAAACATTTTTTAAAATGAAATGCCATCTATGATTTTGTTCCTTGTTACATACAACCAAAAGGGAATATATCGTCTCTGTGATTTATTTAACACTTTTATTAAACAAAAACATTATGGTAACTTTAATGGCACCTTAAATAACAAAAGGCAAAACTACATTTACAATTCTGCCCCTCCTCTGCCTCTGTGGAGCTAACTAGTGCCTTTTAACATTATACGGTTTCATTTGCATATCTCAACATCTCTTCTTGCCTTTGTGTGCATTAAGTGGGTACAAGATAATTTTGTCTAACCTAGATATTTAGATAGATATCTAGGAGAATACTGGCTTACAAACATTCTCATATTAATTTTGTATTAAACAGGCATAAAGCAAGATCCCTTCTTGGGTAATGCAAATCACTGAATCATAAGAGTATTTTTGATTTGGATCGCTTGCATCTGATTTGCACTACTATTAGCAATGTGGATGTGGATGTGTTTCACTACATCACCGCCAGCAATGGTATATTTTAAATATGTTAGTTCATAGAAGGAAAACGAGCCTTTGTACTATTCTATTTTGTAGATTTTCATTACATCCGAAGTTTGCCTATAATTCTGTGAAGACTCCCTCATACAGTCTTGTCACAATTTTCATCTGCTGTTCAGGGGCAACACCAGGCTCCCGGCTGTAAATGTAATAAAGATGGGCCCTTACCCAGAATGTTTCTGAAAGCGCCATGTGCTTTTCCTCAGGAGCTGGTTTTAGGCAGAATTAATCCTTTTAAAGGGTTATGATATTGGATCGTCCTAGTTATGTCAAAGGAGGGCCTGGGGGGGAGGGGATTTCTTCATTTGCCTCCACATTGCTGAACATTTAATTTCAGATTTTCAACTTAGTACATGATGAAAAATGTCTGCGGAATGTGTGCTGGTAAATGTAAACTCTAGTTGTGACATTTGAAAAATCTGAAATAGATTAATATTACAGAATTGCATCCATTGTTTGTGACAGGCCAATTATTGAGGGGGACCCTCAATAATTGCTAATTTTCAAATAAACTACTCTTCCTTTAAAAAAAAAATCATTGAAAGAAATGTACGATTCAGCACACAGGCTGAATTCTGAACGCTGGTATAGAATTTCCACAGAAAGCAGGAGACCTGGAAACAGAATGTACTTTTTTGAATTACATTTTGCAAAGAAAAATTAATTGTAGCTCTTTCTTTTCCAGGTTGTGCCATCCTGGGGGAGGACAAAAAACGAGTAACAAAAATAGTTTTGGGATAGTGGAAATGCTGACGCTCATAGCCTCTAAGTTCTTTTCTTTCCCTGTCAGAGGACACGGTCCCTCTGGCTACAACACTCAACTGACCATTTAATGTAGTCCCACTGGGTTTCCATCTCTGCTCCGCCCCCTGGTGGCCTAAGGCCACTAGTACATTCCGTCAGCATGAGGCTGTCCAGAGCCATCTCTCCTGTCACAATCCCCACTCAGGCCATGGCTCAAGGCATCTGGTGAAGCTGCTCTGGCTGAGGAGTGGCTCTGCTGTCCTCAGCCCATGACAGCCCAGTACGGTGCAGCCACTCTCAGAGAAGCTCACATCCTTGGGATCTTATGGCCCCCTTTGCTTGAAAATCTCACCCAGCAGCAATTTCCCCAGCCCTGCAAAAGTCGTTTGGGTGACGCCAAAGAGTTTCTCTCCTCTTCCACACTAGGATAACTGGAGGGTCACCAGCAAAAGAATGAAGTTTAATGAATCAACACAAAATGGATCCAAGACTTAAATGTAACAGCTAAAACTATGAAACTTTTAGAGGAAAGCAAGGGGAAAATCTTGAATTTGACAATGGATTATTGACTGTGTCACTGAAAACACACACTGTGGGAAGGTAAAAGATACTTTAGACTTCATCAAAATCAGGAACTTTTGTTATGTCCAAAAGGCACTACCAAGAGAGTGAAAATTAAAACTACAGAATGGAAGAAAATGGTTGTAAATCATATATATTCTAAAAGCCAGAATTAATAGCAAACTTCCATGATTCAGTAACAAAAAAGAAAGCATTCTAATTTAAAAATAGAAGACTTGAACTGAAATTTGTCCAAAGATACACAAATGACCAGCACACCCATGGAAAGATGCTCAATATCATTGGTTACCAAGGAAATGCACATTATACCACTTTAAGATATCACTTCACTGAGGCTGGGGATTTAGCTCAGTGGCATAAGTGCCTGCCTGGCAAGCATGAGGTCATGAGTTCAATCGCCAGTACCAAAAAAAAAATAGTACCTCACACTCACTAGGATGACAATAATCCAAAACACAGAAAACATTATTAGCTACAGTGTAGAAAAATTGGAACTCTCATACACTGCTGATGGGAATGTGACATGTGCTGACACTGTGAAAAACAGACTAAGGGTCCCTCAAAATGTTAACCACAGGCTGTTATATGACCCAGCAATTCTGCTCTGAGGTGGAATGAAGACTTACACCCACACAGAAAAAATCGCAGCCCTGTTCTCAATAGCAAAATGAAACCACCCAAATGTCCATCAACTACTAAAATTATAAGCAAAATGTGGGTTGATCCATAGAGTAGAATTTCAGTTCATCCTAGAAAAGAAATGAAGCATTGATAACACGCCACAACAGGGAGAAGCTCTGAAAACTTTCTGCTAAATGAAAGATGCCAGACATGAAAGGTCATGTGTTGTCTGATTCTGCTTCCATCAAAGATGAGAATAGGTAAATCTACACAGACAGAAAGCAGAATAATAGTTGTCATGGGCTGGGAAGAAAGGAAAATTGGAAGTTACTGCTTAATGAAGACTTTACAGGTGCTGAAAATGTTTTGAAAATAGAGGTAACAGTGCGGCACAGTGAATATAATAAATGCCACTGAGCGCTCTCTCTCTCTCTCTCTCTCCACCGCCCCCAGGTCCTAGCTTATAAGCCCCACAGCCTTGTTATTTCCTATATGATGAGAACAATAAGGTTAAAATATTAGGCCTTTCATCCTTGGTTCCTGAAGCAGCTTTGGAACAGCTTCAGTGCACTGGAGATAACGAATGGTCATGTTGGGTCTCTTTAGGCCTCAGAGAGCAGATCTCCCTCTGACCTTCTTTTGTCCTTCTTTCCCTGCTATTTTTCTCCCTGAAGCAGGATCTAGAGACTAAACATGCATTTTAATCATTCCCTACCTTTCTAACACTGGACATGAAACTCCCTGACCCGTCTTGCCTGAGAGTAGACCATAGGTCCCCATTTCAGAAGGGGTCCGGCCTCTTGCCTGTGAGGCAGGAATGCTGCATGGGGGGCCAAGAATCTGAACAGACAGGTCTTTCTGGGTTTCCGCACTCCATTATATGCATGAGGTCAGATCTTTCCAGTCATTTTCCCACACAGTGGTCCCTGTTCCAACAAGGCCTACACAACAAGCCACAAAAGCCTAACGCGTGGGCTTCAGGGGGCTTCTGGACAGCTGACAAGATGGAGGCTTGCAAGAATTTGTGAACGAGAATTTGTCTCCATGACAGAATCACATAGTGGGAAAACCTGCGCTTGTTTCTTCACTTTATTCTCCCCACACCACCTGCAAACCACCCCACGCCACATGCATGGAGCCGTGTCTTCCCGGAACAGGGCTCCACTGTGCCCGCCCAAATGCCAGTCTCAGAGGCCACCACTCAGTTCTCCGGGAAATCTCCCTGCGGCCTCAGCTACAGCAGGGAAAAGGGAAAAGGGAAAAGGAAACGGCCCAGGTCACACTGAGTGACAGAAGAAATGGTTTTTGGTCTACATGGAGAGTTCATGTAATGAATGTCCAGATGAATGGGCAGAACAGAAAGTGCTCCGGGTTTCCATTTGATGGAAAAAGGCAGGGGAGAGCAGGGAGGGCCAAAGAGAAAGAGAGGGAGAAGGAGAGAGAAAGGAAGGCAAAGAAAGGAAAGGGGGAGAAAGCGAGAGAAGAGAAAAATGGACGCTTCCTGCACACCCTGCTCACCCTTCCTCCCCAGCGCACCTGAGAGGTAGCTGGGCAGGGACTGTCTCCTCGGTGCCCCAGCACGGTGCCTGCCTTCCAGTCCCGTGCTTCCTTCTGAGACTCTTCTGTCATTTTCTTCTCTCTCCTGTATCTCATGGCATCACAAACCCACACCTTGAGGTCAGGGTCTGCAGGACTTCTCTCCCTCGCGGGGTTAAGAGTGGAGGTGCATCTCTTTCGTTCACACTCACACCGCTGGCCTCACTGGCTCCCTGGCTGGGAGGGTGGTGACCCTGGCAGGTGCTGTTGGCAGGGGAGAGTTTAGGTTAGGGTTGAAGGGAAAGGGAAGGGTTTATTCGTGTTCAGAGGGAAAAAACGAGAAGTAAGAAAATACAACGGATGGAGGGAGCTCTATCTGCCAGGGCCCAGGTGAGACATAAAAGTCTGTGGGAACCTGGGCCCAAACGGCAGGACGGTGCTGCTGTGGTCTCGGGACGCCCCCACCCTAGAAGGACAGTGGAGTCAGAGGTGGGAGCCGGCCTGTTCCTGAGCACAGGTGCATACTTGCAAGGGTCACAGCCACTGGTACACCCCCAAATCACTTGGAGAGCAAAAGAGGCAGTGGAACTCCACTCCATAAGGTAGAACACTTGTGAGTTCAACTTAGGACTCTGGCCCTGACTCTCACTGGCAGTTGTTTGTTTGTGTATTCAATAAATATTCTCTGAGCAGCAGCTTGAGAATACCAGGGGTGAACAGAGAAGACAAGCACTCTACTCTCCTTCCATTTCATTCGGCTTTGCATTTGAATTCTCTTCTCCTCAGGTTCTCTATCCTGTGGCTCTTATGATCAAGAAGTATTTCATAGTGCAATGGCAGGTGGAAATACCAAAACGACACCGCGGATTTGGAGGCAGATTTATTTATGTGGACAGGCAGTGATCAGAAACATTCCCAGACTATCAGGCCCCAGTCTCTGGTGGTCCAGGGCTTTCACATGATCCACAAGCAGGAGACACAAAGGAGGTATAAAGGCGAAACAGAACAGCCCGGCAGTTCTCCTGAGATCATGGGTTACAAGGGTAGATTAATGATCATCAGTTTATGAAGCTTAATATAATGGTACAATCAGGCATCCTGTATTTTTGGTTTTATTCTTATGGTTACAAGGGTCAAGAAAGGAATTGCAAAGCCATGAAGCAGTTTCAGAGCTGGCAGTTTCAAAAGAATGAAGTTTCTTTCTCTTTTTTTTGGTACCAGAGATCAAACTCACCACCTCACACTTGCCAGGCAGGTGCTTAAGCCACTGAGCTAAATCCCCTGAATGAAGTTTTTAAAAGAACAATTTCTCTTGTACAGATTTTCCCTTTCAATAGACATTTAAGGGAAAAAAAAGTTGTGACAATGAGCAATTAGACAATACTAGGCAGCTTTGAACTTTGCTGGAAGGGGCCTTGATTCTTTCCCGGGGCAAGGTTCTTCACAGGAAGGCCTGCCTCTGCCAAGACCTCCTGCATTGGGTGCTGGGGACAGAAAAGGGTGCTTGTCCCATTCAGCACACACTGTCCTCACTGCCGCCCATGACCTCAGGGTGGCTCCTGGCAGGTGACCTGCAGCGTGCTCTGCTTGGAGCTGGTCCAAGCTGCAGTCACAGTGCTGAGACATTGCCACAGCTGCTGGGCGGCCTGTCACATTCACATGGTGGGGCAAGTGGGTGCTTGGCCTCTGGCACTGAACTAGAGGGTGGTGTGAGGCAGGGCCTGTGGGTGCACCTGGACAGCTGCAGTTAGTGGACAGAGCGCGATGGGGGTCCTAGGGGAGCCGAGGGTCTCCAACCCTGAGAGAAATGAGCTGCGTTGGACTCCTCCATTTAACTCAAGAATTCCTTTTCTTAATTTGATTCAAACTCTCAAAATAAACATGAAATCGGAAACTTTTCTATTTCCTTCGATGCCTTAGGAAAAACAATTTGATGGAACCTCTATTCACTTAGGCAGTCTCTTCATGTGAATTTAGAAAAAGCCCAGGAAGACTCACTTTATGGAATGACTTTTAGCACTTAAATTCACTTTTCCTGAGCAGTTAAGACTATTGGCTTTCAAGTTTCACAAAAGTATTGTTTTATCCACACTGTATTGTGGGAGAAACATCCTATATATTTCTGAAATGGCATTTCCTCTGTTTTCATCTATCAGCCCTGCATAGTGACACAGAAAGAAGCGATTTATTTAAAATTCTTTGAGCTTATTGTAGATTCGCACAGTTGTAAAATAATAATAATCTAGGAAGGTCCTGAGAAGCCCTGAACCCCATTTGCACACTTCCCCTTAGTGTACATTTTATAGAACTATAGTGCAAAATCATAGCCATGATATTGATTCACAAACTCCATCACCAGATTTAGGGTTCTCTGTTTCACAAATCATGTATGTGTTTAGTTTTATGAACTATGAAGTGTTTTGAGCTCTGACAAAATTTTTTACAGTGTCTATCATGAGGTTTTAGTTTTTTGTCAAAATAATTTAAAATAGATTTATTCTCCAAAACATACAAAGAATTGCACAACTATTTTCATGTCAATAAAGATGTGTATTTAACATTTGCAGCTCTTAAATGCCTGTTAATGGAAGCCTGGTATCTTCATCTAGATCTAGGACCTGGTTTCCTTCTGTCTGAATACTAGAATACTAGATGCTACATTTCCTTGAGTTATTAGAGTTAAACACAAACTTTCTTTTCTCTGTTTAAATTTTGCTTTTTGTCATGTTGCTAAGGTAATATATTCTGGGGCTACTAGCTCAACAGCACACAAGTACACTTTTGAAAGAAAAATACCCTGAATTTGAGAGTACCAAGGGAAAACAAAGCAAGTTTCCTGGGTGAGCTTGGGTAATATTTGCTGCAGTCACCCAAGAGAACCAAGAGGTAGGTCTCTCCTGCAGCCTCGTGTTCAGGGAGGTGGCACACCTGGTCACTCAGGTGTTATGTGAACAGCTCAAAGTGCCTAAGGGGTAATCTACTGCCAGGTCACACTGTCTCTCCCTCTATAACCTCTCTACATCTTTGGGCCTCCGTCACCCTGACCGTTCTCAGGAAAGAAACCAGCCAGGCCTCACCTTGGGCCTCAATATCTGGCTGTCCACATCTAAGCCATCTCCAAACTCTTTAGCCCTCAGCTCTTTCTCTGGCTACAACCTCTTCCTACATTCCACACTAAAGCTGTGAGGCTTTAACTGTACTGTGAGACAGCTGAAACTATGAAATGCCCACCCTGACACTGCTAGGGGGTGACAGAAGCGCCACTTGTAGTAAGGTCTTTTGACTTCAGTCCAGAGCTCTTTCTGCTAAGGGCACTTCTCATTTTCCTTTGTTCACCCACCTTCCTGCTCTGTCCCCCTGTGTGATCTGTCACTTCCAGCTTTCCCCTAACCTCTCAGGCCACCACGTCCCCTCCCTTGACTTCCGCCTCCAGCCTAGCCCCGTAGCCCATCCATTAGCACAGTCCCTAGTGCTGTTCAAAATCCCCCTACAACCCCCCAATTTCTGCTTCTTCTCCTAGATCCTGAGGTATTGCCACCAAAAGCTCAAGGTCAATGTTGACTGGATCCACCACAACTAGCGCCAAAGGAAGGCAGGTGGCAGGAGGGCATGGAAGATACAAGTCCCCACTCTTATCCTGTGGATTAGTGGAGAGGCCAGTTCCTCTTGCCAATCCTTCCAGAAATGAGTGATTAATAAACATCTCTGCTGAGTATCTGGGGTGCGGGACTAACCAAAGCCAAGGCACAGGGTGGAGAGGTGCAGAGGGTGCCAGGGGAGTGGCAGGAGTCCACTTTGGCTGAGTGTATAATGCCTATGGGAACACAGCTGCTATCAAGCAGGGCTTACAGCCAAATCCACCACTTCACCTCCTGTGGCCAAGGGTCAGCCTGTAAAATGAAGGTGATAGTAAATTAGGGTTAGGAAGGGTGACTGATTTGAAGCACTTATTCCATTGAACTCCTAAAGACATCCCTGTTATTCTAAGCAGATGGAAACGCAAGCCGTCATGCAGACCACAGAAGGTCAGAGATTTTCCTTGATAGTCAGTCACCTGTCTGACACAGGGAATTCCTAAGCAGAGAGCGAGTCCTGCACTGTGCTTTCGGACTGTCACTTCAACTACTGAGCCTTGGAACAGGGGCAGAGTGGAGAGGGGTTAGAACCAGCTGGGTATTGGATGGAAAACATGCCCACCCTAGCACAGTGACATCAAGGACACCACCCTGAGTCTGTCAGTGGAGTTTTAATATCTGGACCAGGAGTAAATTAAGTTCTTCGCTATTCCTTGTGCTTTGAAAGCCAACGATTCTTTCAACTGTTCTGCTTCAAAGCCAAGCTCGGGCCATCGCTGTGTCAGGAGTTCTCAGCAGCTCTCTAAAGCCCCTCTCCTGCTTCCTCACCTCCTCCCCCAGCAGCTACATCTGGACACCAGGCAAGCGCTGGGCAGTGGTGGGTTTTGAAGCTCCCCAGGTGATTTTACCGTGCAGCCAGGATTGTGCACGACACAGAGACTGCGGCTTCACCTTGGGAACCCACACCAGACCGTTACGTCAGTCACGTTTGTCTACCCACAGCTGTTACCCCTTTGTCCTGCTAAACAAACTCCTGGTTGATACAGGTTGAGGCAGCAAAATGCTCAGAAAAAGTAGGCTCTTCTCCAAAGACCCTGCCGATGAAACTTGATTACTGCTGTAATTCAGATGGGCACTGCTCTCCCCAAGATGCCCCTCTTGTTAAAGGTTTGACTCCTGGCCATAGTAATATTGGGGGGGGGTGGCAAAATCTTTCAAACAGTGGTGGTGAACCTATGGCATGCATACCACAGCCTGCTGTTTGTCATCACTGAAAGCTCTAAAAGACTCACCATCACTGCTTTAGAAGCTGGGGTCAAGTAGCAGAAGTTACACTATGGTAAAGGTGCTGCTGAAGGGGATATTGGAACTTTGGCTTCTTCCTGTCTCCCTGTCCTTGCTTCCTGGGCACCATGAGGTGAACTAATCTTTTCTGCCATATGCTCCCACCACTATGCTGCCAGAGGCCCAAAGCAACGTTACCAGGTGTCGCAGGTCGCAGGGACCAGCTTACTGTTCCACTCAATGAAATGGTTGGAATGACTGGTGAATGGTGAAGACTGACATTTACAAAACCAAGAAGGGAAACAAAGGTGCTTGGAAGGCAAAAGTGAAGATATGGCCTGCAAGCAGAATGGGCCACTGCAAGACCAGGGGGCATTGGGCAGGAAGTCCATCGCTGTGGTCTTTTTAGTAGCTTCCGTTTAGCATTAGATCCAGGTGGTACCACTTGAGCTCATGCTAGAAGATTGGTATCAGGTGGCAGGTTTGGCATGTTCTCACTTCGGAAGATGGGCAGGAGAAGTGTAGGGCCCAGCTTGGTCCTGTGTCAGGCTTGGGAGTTGCCACTCTGTGCCCATGGCTAGCGAGTCTCTTCAGCTGGCAGGTCATCCTGCCACACTGCCATGTCCTAGTCTTCTGCCTCAATGAGGCCAACTGACTATGGACTGAAACCCCTGAAACCATGAACCAAAATAAGCCTTCCTTTCTTTAAAGTCAGTTATCCAGGTGTTTGTTTCAACAATGAAAAGCTAACACACTGATCTAAATAAATCACAGTAATAGTAATTCCATTCATCTCTGCTAGGGCTGTCATGGGGACCTATGTCAAGATTCTGGCCAATGAAGAACGAAGAACACTGTTGAAAGGCTTCTGGGAAATTTTTTTCTTCCATTATATAGAAAGAGAGGGTCTTTCCCTTGTTCACTTGTCCCTAATTTGACACTGTGATGTGCAAATGCATAGCTTGGTGCTGGCATAACCAACTGTGACCTTGTGGGGACCTGTGACTGACATGCCTTGGTCCCTAATCTTCAGGACCACCCAGCTTTATGGTTAAACAAAATAATAAACATCCTTGGTATTGAAACTTTAATGGAACATTCTGTTATTTACAGCCAAAAACTTCCAAGGGATAAGGGCAAACTCAGTAATGTCTCATGGTAGATTTCAACAAGTAGGTCTTGGATTGTCTTAGGGGACTCTTAACCTAGAAAGGTAGTGAGCAGGGTTTAGGATGGAACCATTCATAGTCTTATTGACTCATTTCCTAACAACTAGAATTTCCTCTCCTCTAGTGAAACACAAAGTAGTCAGCTGCTAATTAAACGGACACTTGTTCATTAGAACCCTTGTCAACAGCTTGAGTTCTATGGAGCACCTGGCTGGGGTGATGCGGTAGGAATCAAACGGTAAAGCAAAATAATATTGAATGTGCATAGGTAAAAGCTGAGCCCCATTAAGTAAAGTGTTTCCCGTGATCTTTTCAGCTGATACGGTTTCGTTCAGTTCCATAGTCTTGGGTCTGTCCCGTTCCATCAAGTGAATTTTGTACATGTCCACCAAGTATCATTTTAATGTATTTATGCTTTTAAATCTGTATGCAAAAATTGTATAAGCTATCAATCTGATGGAGTCCTCACACGGATTGGATGATTAATTAAAGCTCTGAAATTCCATACTGGCAAAACCATAATGTCTTGAAATGAATATTAGAATTCTAAATTGATTTTTATTTCATACCAGAAACATTTTTTTTCTTTGTCATATCTCTGTCACAGCCATAAAAATCACTGGAGGGAATTGTGAGCATTAATAAAGTGTTTAGTTAGCCTGTATTTTTCAAGAACATATCTAGTAGATTAATCAAGATAGCCTACAGATATTAACTATGAGGAATATGTGATATAAACTATGATGTAAATTCTATGCATTGTCTGCAGATTCACATCCTTAAGTTTACCATTTTGTTGAATTTTTCACATCCAACAGTGAATAAGATGATGTCATTACCCAGTCTACCTCCCATATAATTCTCTTAACTTGAATTCCAGAAATCCTGCAGGTATTTTCAAGTGGCTATAAACATTCTTAAATTCCTCTTGATCTCTAGAGCTCCATGAAGCCCAGGAAGTAGCTCTCATTCGTACGGATGAAGAGCACTGACTTCAAAAAAGTATCTACACATGGACCATGGCAGGACAGCAGGCTGGACTTAGCATGAAGACCATCAGGCCTCAGGCCTTTTACTACCTGTGGGTCTACAGGCAGATCCCTTAACCTCTCTGAACCTCCACTTTCTTCACTTTCAAGCAGAAGTAATAATCCTTGAATTATTCTTTGGGATGTATTTTAAACTCCAAATGGACCACAGAAATGACATGTTTCAAATGAAAGTAATTTGGAAACTATAACTAACATTTTATCTTTAATCTCCCTAAGGTATATAAAATATGTAGACATTTATTTTTATATAAGTTTCTTTCCTTTTTTTGCGGGGGGGGGGTATGAGGGTCAAACTCATGACCTCATGCTTGCCAGGCAGATGCTGTGCTGCTGAGCTAAATCCCTGGCCCGACATTTATTTCTAAAAAAAATTCTACTTACAAAGCCAACCTATGTAAAATTCTGCAAACAGCCATAAAGCAACTGTGGAGGAACACAGGTATAATACACAGGTCATTGGTGTGTTAGCCTAAATATTTGTCTGTATAGTGTTCTTCAGTGAAGTAAGCTACACAGCTTTATTGCTTCAGCTAACAGATTCCTATAATTCTACCCTTGTCACCCCTTTCAATTGTACGGGCTTGCCTGACAGATGTCCCCTGACCTTCTGGGCTAGCTTGCTGCAGGTTCCAGTAGCATACATACAAGGTCACTTTAGATGAGACCCTAGGCACACAAGTATAGCTAGTAACTGCTGTCCAACAAGGTTTTACGCTATTTCAACTGAGATGTAATTGTGTAATTTGTTCCAAGTGGAGGTGAGGCAGAGCACAAAGGGGCAGGATACAGTGAGACACACAGACCCTCACCACCATTCTGGACCCCTTGCCCATCCTGAAACTGACAATAAGCGGCCAGAGAGTGGTAGGGGAGGATGTGTGAGAAAAATGCTTTTTGAGAGAGAAATATGTCAGATTCAAATCAGTGAGAGATGTGTCTCAAACCAGGTGGGCTCACCAGAGACAGAAATCCTGTGGCAGCAACACAGGAGGCTTGGGGGATAAGCCTGCATGCTCAGAGTCCCCGGGACAAGAGATGCATGAGGCTTCCCTTGGGATGCATTTATAGGGCCAGTGGAAGCTGGAGCAACCCTTCGAGATTTAGGTACAGGGGAGCAAACAGAGGCAACTAGCAAATAGTACTGTATCCATTCAGGAGTCCCCAGGACACAGGTCCTCATAAGCAAGAAATCTAAAGAACCCAGGAAAGACCCAAATATAGACACTGGCCAGCAAGCTCAAGGCCACTCAAATCCAGGAAGAAGCCTTTTCTCTCTTTCCTCTCTTCTCTCTCCCCACCAGGCTCCATACAAGCCTCTAGGCAAACGTAGGCATGCCTGTCTCAGCTGTTACTCTTTTGTTATTCAGTTTGTTATTCTTGGAAACTCTAAAAGGTATCCTTGCTGCCCTAGGGGATAGAAGAGGGCAAACTTAAGCTAACTGCATCTCTTCGGGCCTGCTATTGACCATCAGCCTAGGGTGAGGAATTAAGTGAAGTTTGCCGTATTTGTTTATGTCCTGCACCCAATATAATTTGGAATGAAGCTGCCACTGAAAGTTACCGTCAGACCATCAGATATCTAGGAACAAGGAGAAAATTCAAGGGTTCTACCTAACTTTCCATCAGTGGACAGAACATAAAGATCATTGCATACATTTTAAAATGACTAAGAGAGGCCAAAATTGTTACATTTTATCACATCTCATGAGTTGCTAGTTCGAATACTAGTTATGATTTTATATGACACAGATAAATGTCCTTTGCAGCATAGAGTCCAGTGGCAACAAGTGACACTTGCTATAATTTATGTTGTCCATAGAAAACATTTTGATCCTGAAAAACACAAGTATTTTATATCAGGTCCTAAAATCAATCAGCTAATCTCTTACTGTCATATGTGAAATTCTATTGGATACTTTGAAGGCTGTTTACAAACTCCATTAGTTCGAGTATCATTTCTCATGAAACACATAGTACACGCTCAAAAATATTTTCTATTTAATTATTCTTTTCAAGATACTTAGCACCAAAGGATGTGGCATTTTTCCAATGTTGACAACAACACTTAAGCTTAAAAAATCCCTATATTTATAAATCATGGTGCAAACCTGAGTGGGGAGTGATTATGATCTCACTTGTATTTCACACTGTAAAGTGTTGCTGAATGATCCGAGAGGAGAAAACAAAATTACAGCTAGAAGCAAAAAAATAGGATTCTCTTAAACATTCAACCATGATGACAGTACGCGATGTGTGTGTGTGTGGGGGGCAGACAGGGGAAGCTAGATTTGGATCTCACTCTGCTACTCACTGGACCCCCGAGGTCCTCTCCTGTGCAGAGTTGCGCACCTCAGAAGTGGCAAGGCCTTCCCAGGACCTATGTGAACATGCTTTGTAAATCCCGCAGCGCTGCACGGATGCAAGGATTTACTAATAGCCAACAGCTGAACACTGATCACCACATGCACTGCGCTTTAGAGTTTCTCAGCCAACCTCCATAAAAGCTCAAGACATAGCCGGTTACTACCTCATACAACCCTCCACTTACGAGAGGTTAAACAACTAGCTCCAAGATCCCCGGAGCCGCAAGTGGAAGCAGTAAATCCCGATTCTTACCCTAGATATCATAGCTGACGTCCTGCCCGCTGTAATTTAATAGCGGCGCACGGATTTCATGGTGGATCTGCAAACGTGGTCCGGCAAACTGCTAGTTTAAGAGAGGTCGGCTTCCCAGACGTCCCCGCCTCCCCTCCCCAGCCTGGTCCTCCAGCGCCGGCCGCTGCTCCACACCCCCTCCCCGCCCGCCTCTGCGCCCCGCCCCGGCATTCTACGCATGCGCGGGGAGGGTCTGCGCAGGCCCAGTAGCAGAGCAGCGCCCGCGGGTGGCCCCGCCTACCTTCTCCTGCGCAGCTGAAGTAGGAGAGGTGGGGGATGAGCTGAACCCCGCCGCGGTTTCTGTCTCCAGCTCTGACACAGGTACTTCGGGTCAGGTCTGAAGTCCCCTTCCCTGTGCCCATTCCAAACTCAGCCTCCCGTCCTCCCCCTGCCCAGCGGCGGCCCAGAACTGCGGGCAGGCGTCCCGGCTGGAGGTGGTTTGTGTACAGTTACCATGGAGACGGTGGCCGGTTTGGTGGAGGCGGGGTGATGATGCTGCCAACCTCGGCCCTAACCCTGACCCGGACCCGTGGACCAGTGGGCTTTGCCGGGAGTATGGGAGCCTCTCTCTGCGCCGGAGGTGAGGCATCCCCCGCGGGTTTCTTGGGGCCTCCTCCTGCATCCTTCGGCCTTTCTGTCCTTAATCCAGAGAGGCGATGCCATGTACTTCTGTGCACTGAAGGTCTGTTGTGGGCCAGCTGGCTGTCTGTAGAAGTAGAAGCTCAGTAATATTTCTTGAATGAGAGGGCTGTAGACTGAAAGGCTTTGTCCAGGCAGGCGGGAGAGTGAAAGTCATGCAGACAATCCCTGGGCTCTTCTAGACAGCAGGTGGAACCTCAATAAGTAAAGTGTGTGTGTAATTTACCATGGTAAAATACGTGTACAAAATGCCTTTGATGCTCCATTCCTACAGTATCACAGTAGGCTTTCCATCCTACCCCCAGTTAGATTTCTTTTAACTTGTCAGAAAAGCCCTGGGCGTTATTTGTATCCTATTTTGTGAATCTATAAGACATTTGATATGCTCACGTTCAATAAAATACTTAGTAAAAGTTCTCTATTTTCATAACGTGCCCGATTTAAATTCTGAAACTTATGAAATGAATGAAAACACTGAATAATCTGGTTTTTGCAGTTTCCTTTCTTAAATGAAGTTTCATTCACTGGAGAAATTTTTTTCCGTATTCCTTTATTAAATTAGCACTTGGACAGTAGTTTGTTAATGTTTTCTTTTTTTTTTTTTTTATTGGTACCAGGGATCGAACTCACGACCATGTGCTTGCAAGGCAGGCGCTTATGCCGCTGAGTTAAATCCCCAGCCCTGTTAATGTTTTCTAATGGCCCAGCACCATGCTAAAGCACTTCAGATGAATCATTTTACTTAACTCTCAACACAACCCTGAGATGATTCTTATTACTGTCAGTATTTTAGAAGAAGAAACAATCTTAGAGATTTATGCAGGCCTTTCTCACAATCAGAGACATGAATTGTTGCAGCATTGTCCAGGCTCTTTCCCACTGTCCTGTTGAAGGCTCATATTCACAAAGTAATTCAATGTCCTGGAGAAAGGCTAAGTATTTAATTTGAAAGGAAAAGTGTGAAGATAGCCAGGCTGTCCCCCTGTTGCTAACACCCCGATAGCACAAAATTTCATTTAGCATGAAGGCTTTTGTTCTGGTAGATATTAGCAGCAAAGGTAAAGGCAGTTTTTATAACTTGGTAATGAAATTCTGTGAAAGATGACTCTGGTCGGTCCCGGAAACTAATGAGAAATACTTTCCTTTAAAAAAGTGTTGAATTCCCTCCTGCTGATCACGTCCGGCCTCAGATTCCTTTGTTCACCACAGAGTCAGGACAATGGACACAAGGCAGAACTCAACCTCTTCTCCTCCTTCATGATTTGCTCCTCATCCTACTCATTTTAAAAGCTTCTCTTGCTGTCTCTCTGTCTCTAGTCTCCCTAGGTCGGCATCCCCTGACCTTCTTGTCTTCCGGGAGGCCAAGTTCTGTTAGCTTCTAGGTTCTCAGTGCACCTCACCTCCTCTCTTCCCTCCTGTCACCCCTGGACCACCTTCACTCCTGTCCCGTAGGCTTCCTAGACTTCACTCACTGAGAACAGCATGAACTAAGTCCTACTCTCTGCTGAGCAACTTGAAATAAAGTCAAGAAAGGGAGAGGGGGCCAATTCTGAACTCATATTACCATGCGGCATCGTAAGTTGGTGCCATTTGAAATAAAGTCTAATAGGCTCCTGTAATCCTCTGTAACAAGTACCTCCAATTAAAGAAGCCTTGCAGCCCTCACCCAGAAATGCCTTAGCTCAAGTCTGTATTTGAAATGGGAGTTTAGCAGTTGTGCAGGTGATCTTCACCTGCACCTCCCATGGAAGGTTGAGTCAGACTCTGGCAGGACAACACCAGGTGCCACAAGCCCTTCCGACACAGAGGGGCAATGTAGAGACACGGAGACCAGCAGGGGACCTTGCGGAGTCCTGATGAAGGACACTAATCTCAGGCTAGAAGGGAGAGAGAGGAAAGGTTCCTTGAACAAAGGACCTCTTAAGAGTTGAGTGAGTAAACTACGTAAGAGTTGCCTGATTTTGCCACTTTTAGTCTTTTTCCTCTTTTCCTACCCATCTTTGCTCAGCGGAGCGCATCTTTTTTTTCAGCCTTGGGCCTATGCATTGAACTACATTCTCCTCTCTTTCTGTCTCCCTCATCTTCTCCCTTTCTTTCTTTTCTTCTGCCTCAGTTTCCCAGAGTGCTGGAATTTCGGGCATGCACTACCTTACCTGGCTTGTTTTGGTTACTTAAATTTGTTGGTCGGCTTTTATTACTTTACATGACATTTGATTCTGCCTTTGATGTGGCCCCAATCTTTGTTTTTAGAGTTCCCTCTTATCCACACACGACCCTCATGTTCGTGATATTCTTCCTTTGTTCATTCACTGACTTTTCTGGAACTTCTTCTCTGCTACAGCCCCTACACCAGCCACTGCCACTTGTTCAAACTCAGCCCATTTTTCAGAATTTATCTCAACTAATACCTCTTCCGTGTACCTGTCAGATGCCTTCTTTCTCTCTTTGTAATCACTTGGTAATTTATCTTTGTTTCTCTTGCTGCCTCAGTTTCTTCCTCAGACTAAAATCATTCTGCTGTAAGTAAGGGCTGAGATTGAGCTGTTACACACCAAGAGAGCTGGTGAAAGTGTTGGTGTGTTGCTAGATCGTGAGTAAACAATCGCAGCCCATGGCGTCCCGTGTCCCACCATGCCATCTAGCAGGGATGACTGAATATCACCTCTGAGGACAGGGCACAGCTTTTCCTTTACGACTGCCTAAGACTCTATCCACATCCCATAATTACCCCAGGGACTGAGATGGTGTGCTTGGTATTAAAATAAATGTTTAGTATTAATGCTCTGTCTTGCTGAGAATTAAGACAGTATTTTATTTCTCTGTGTTTCTGGAGAGCCAAGCAGAGAGATTTGCACATAGGAAATAGTTGACCTATACTAGTTGAAAATTTTATAACATTAAAATTTCTGTGGAGATATTGTGTTATGGTTCAAGGATACTTCACTATAAGTGGACCAGCTTTCAAATGCCTTCAGATTTTTCAATTTAGTAAGCCATCTATAATCATTTGTAATTTAATTAGCACAGGATAAACAATCCTACCTCCTAAAGAACTGTACTTTTAATACTTTTACTATTAAGCATTTCCATGATTTAGTTAAAATATTAATATAACGATAAAAGATTAACAGTGCATAGCTTACATTATACCAGTTTCTCATCAAATAAATGTTAAAATGAGATTTGGAGGGAAGAGAAAAAGGGAATACAGCAAACTATGCTAGAATTTGTGGCAAAATTTTACAGTAGACAGAAATATTTTGAGGCCATTTTTACATTGTGTCCACTCTTAACTGGATCAGCCTAAATTCCTGCATACCCGGATAATTGACAGAAATCTTAGAATGTAACGGGAGTAAATATCCCCACTCTATTTACTCTGCAAAGCAGAATACTTTTCAGTGCAAAGTAAAGATAGCCAGAGAAGGCCCACTGGGTGGAGGATGAGAGTCCTTTATTACTCGTAAAGCACTTTCTTTAATTTTTTTTTCAGGTCTGCCAGATTTCCTTTGGACATTGCTAGACTTCTCAGTGTGGCCAAAGAGATAGCAGACCTGATACAGGCTACAGAAGAGACCCATTAAGGGACACAATTTTCTACCTCAATTGTTTATCTCTAGGGAGTGATGAAGATCAAACCCAGAGTCTCTGCATGCTAAGTAACCCGCCCTACCACTGAGCTACATGCCCAGCCCTGCAGTGAGTCTTTTATAAACAAAACAAAGAACTTGTCATGACCACTGAAGTTGCTGGCTGAATTTATATTACGCACTCAAACAATGTATGTAAATGTGTATGTATATATGGAAAGATTTTGAATATTTAAAAATAAATCATCTTGAATATTTTATTTTATTTATTTTGTCTCTTTGAGACAGGGTGTCACTATGCAGTTCAGGCTGGCCTTGAGCTCATTTTGTAGTCCACGCTGGTCTTGAACTCGCAACAATCCTCCTGTCTCAGCCTCCTGAATGCTGGGATTACAGGCATGTACCACCACATCCAGCTAACATTGAATATTTTAAAAAGAAGAGCCACATATGTCAGAAGTGTTAGAGGTAAAACATAAAAGGTCTGCTCTTATTTTTTAATATCTGTATTAATGTACATAATTCTAGAAACTTTATTTAGGTTCAAAATTTTGTATCTATAATTCCTTGCATAGTGTTGCTTACCCAGTAACTTTTCTCTGTTTTAATGCAACACTTGGTCTTTTCATATGAAAAGAGTGACATATCATTTGTAGTTTTCTTCCGAGTCTTTTCCTTGAAAATTCTTGGGGTAGGACCTGACTAGACCTAAAAAATATGCTTATTGTTTGTTGGTAGGTAAAACTTTAAGCATAGAACCATTATATCATAAATCTAGTATAGTCACCTGTTCATTCTACTTATTAGTTTCCTTTGACATATGGCACAAAATAGTTTCTTTTTTGCAAAACCCTTTGTAAAAGTGAGTAGCTGGAATCGATAAATAATTTAGACCTCTGTCTCTTTAGAGACATGCTATTTTTATAGGATTGGAATTGTTTCTTATTTTGTAAAAGTAAAATTTTTTTTTAAAGAAATGAATAACTAGTGCCATATACTAATTAGAATTAAACTTTTAAAAATCCGGATGATTTTAAGGATGCCAGATCTTTTGTAAAAGGGAAGAGGGCCAAGAGATGGAGGGAAGGGAGAGAGAAGGGAATGAAAAGGAGAACTGATATGTGTTAGTATGTGTATCAGCTCCTCATGAGGAATGTAATCATCATATACTGCATATGCACACCAGTAAAAAAATACGAATTGAATAAAACTAAAAAAAAAAAAAAATCTGGGCTATTTTAAAGCCAGATTGGTCTTCGTGGGATATGCCAGCAGTTGAGAAGGACCTGCACTCTCGTGACCTTTGTACACAACTTTAACTCTTTAACTGAGCAAAATGACTGGGACAGAGATGTTTTACATTGATGTATGGTATGTATTCATCTAGGCCACTACTCCACATGGGAGGTGAATTGAATCACCTCATTCAAAAACAACATAGACGATTATGGGGCCAAGCCACTCCCAGAGGTTTGTTGCAAAGCAGATGTAGTTTGGAAGTAGGCCCTGTCTGTCTAAAATTTAGTGGGAGAAAAGGCAACTTTAGTTTAAAATTTTAAGAAACCCCCTAGTGTTGTCTTGTAGGGTCAGCATGAGACATAGGCTGGAGGTGGAGTGGGGGAGCGCTCACCTACCGTGTGTGAGGCCCCCCGTTTCAACCCTCAGTGCGAACCCACGCTAAAGTGAGATGATTCTCTCTTCATCTTGGATTTCTTCCTTGTGCATCTTTTCCTCAATCGCACATTAGCACAACTGTGCAGCCCATGTTTTTGAGGGCTGTTCTCTCATTTTTATCCTCTGTGTAGATTTTTAACTAAAAATTGTGGGTTTTTTTCGAGCTAAATATAAAATAATGGTTTAACATATGGAAGGGCTTGAGCTCTTCTTTCTAAAGCACTGGATACCCAACAGTTGATATTTGTCGTGGTATATGTTTGCAGGGTGTGGTGTCTGAAAACCATTGTACTTTAAAAAGGAAAGATGCTATCTTCAAATGATAAGAAGTTAGAAAAAATGGATCCATTTTATCGACTTTCAGTGTCCAAACAGAAGACCAGTGCAGAAATCATAAGTGAAGCACGAAATGCATTAAGAACAGTTAGAACCCAAAGACCGTTTACACCCCAGGAAGACCAAAGGAAACTATTTGGACCTGCGTCATCAAGAACACCAGAAAATAGGCCTCCTTCCTCCTTCAGGTAAATGATATTTTACCTTTTTATAATAGAATAAGTTTTCAGCTCCTTTTGGTAAATAGAAGACAGTTGCTGGATTGTGTGGTAAGAGTGTCTTTAGTTCTGTAAAACAAAAATCACCAAACTGTCCTCAGAAGTGACCATACCATTTCACACTCCCACCAGCGTGGGTAAGAGTTCCTGTTCCTCTGTGTCCCCTCACCAGCATTTGGTGATGTCAGTGGTCTGGAGTTTGGCCATTGTAATTGTCATGTAGTGGCACCTCGTCTCTTCATTGGTGTGTCTTTGCTGGTGTGTGGTATGGAACATCTTTTTCTCCATCTATATGTCTTCATTGATCTGGCATTTGTGAAGGTCTGTGACCCAGTTTTTATCTGTGTTGTGTCCTTATTGTGGAAATAGGTTGTTACTGTCATCATTTGGCTTTTGTGTTTGAGTCAGGGTCTCTGTATTCCAGGCTGGCCTCAAACTCAGTCTTCCTGTCTTGGCCTCCTAAGTGCTGAGATTACAGGCATGGGCCACCACATCGGGCTTACTAATGGTTAATAATTCTGTGAGTATTTTGAGTAGCCATCTTTTGTCTTGGACTGTGTGTCTTTTGCATATGTTTTCTACCCGTCTGCGGGTTTTCTTCTTGCTTTCCTAATAGTGTCTATTGCAGAAGAGACATTTTTAATTTTAGTTAAGTCCGTGTCACGGAGTCTTTCTCTCATGGGGCATGCCCTTGAGGTTGTATAAGAGTCATCCCTTTACCCAGGGTAATCTAGACTTTCTCCTGTTATCCTGTAGGAGGTTTATAGTTTTAAGTCTCCTATTTAGGTCCGTGATAGATTGGAGTTAATTTTTGTGACGGGTGTAATGTCTCTTTCTAGTTTCCTTTTTTTGGCATGTAGATGTTCATTTGTCTAGCACCATCTGTCAAAGGCTATCTTTCTTGAGTGCACAAAGTCCCCGATCGACTTAATGATTTCGTATTTTACAGTCATGTGGAAGTGAAACGTGTGCCATAGAACTGAGACTTTGCATTTTGATCTTTTCCTGCCATGGCCATATGCAGTGGGTACTCTCGTGACGCTGGCAGAACTGACAAGCTGTAGCTTCCGGTCAGCCACATGATCGTGAGGGCAAACAGCCCACACCCTACAGCACACAGTACTTGTATATTAACTACACTTTTGACTACAAAATTTTCAACTGTGCTGTCACTCCATTGTAAGTTAAGGAAATCTCTATTGCCTTTGCTCCTTTGTCAAAGATCGGTTGACTGTATTTACATGGGTCCATTTCTGGTCTCTGCATTCTGTCCCACTGGTCTGTTTGTCTGTTGTTTCACCAGTTCTGCACTGTCATGATTACAGTACCTTTGTAGTATATTTTGGAGTCTGGTATTGTCAGATCTCTGAATCTGTTCTTTTCTTTCAGTGTCGTGTTGACTATTCTGGGTCTTTTGTTTCTCCACATTAACTTTATAATTAGTTTATTGATATCTACAATGTTTTGGGGGATTTGTATTCAGATTGCATTAAACCTTAGCTCAAGTTGGGACCAGCTGACGTCTCAACAATATTGAGTCTTCCTAGCTGTGAAAGTGGAATGCCTTTCTGATTATTTAGTTCCTTAATTGATTTTGTTGATTCTTACCGTCTCCTTCATACAGGTGTTGCACACATTTTGCTAGATTTGTTTAAGTGTTTCGTTGAAGGGGACACTAATTTATGTGATTTTGTTTTACCGTTTCAGTTTCCACTTATTCATTTCTGGTATATAGAAAAGAAACTGACTTTTTAGCATTAATCTTGTGTCCTGTAACCCTGTTGTAGTCACCTATTTGAAGAATCTTTTTGTCTGTTCCTTAGGATTTCCCACACAGGTGATTGTGCCATCGGCAAAGTTTTGTTTTGTGTTGCTTTTGCAATCCGTATGCCTTTTACTCCCTTTTCTTGTCATATCTCATTACCTAGAACTTCCAGTATGATACTGAAAAGCTGTAGTGAAGGGGACATTCTTGCCGTGTTCCTGATCTTAGTTAGAAAGCTTCAGGTTTCTCATCACGAAGCATGATGTCTGTACGGTGTTTTTAGATGTTCCTGACTAAGTTGAGGGAGGTTCCTTCTATTCCTAATTCACTGAGAGGTTTTTATTGTGAATAGTTGGGTTTTATCAAATACTCCTTCTGCATCTATTGAGATGATTGTATAATTTTTCTTCTTTAACTTGTTAGTGTGGTAGTTAGTGTGTTAATTAATTTCGAGATACTTATTTTTTAAGTTTAACTTTTGTTCAAGATTTCTAAAGATAATTCTAAACATCGGGTCCAGGAAGTTATTTTGGAATAAAATGGTTGGGGGTGATTGTCACACAACTTTATAAAGTGATACAGAGATTTTTTAAAAAAAAACTCTATATACTCTATACATTCCTTTTCATTATTTAATGTTTTAAAAATCTTCCCCAAGGTAGTAAAAGACTTGTTAATAAAATTTTTAAGTTAGTATACCCTTTTTAAGTTGGTTTTCTCAAGGTTTATGAGTTAAATGCTTTTACTTATTTTTCAGCAGCAGTTAGCTAACATACGCTAGAAATAAAAGAAAGAATTCTTCCCCAACACTAACTCTGCACTGTCTCTTCTGTCAGCCTCCATGCGTCCAGCTTTGAGTCACCTGATTACAAGCCAATCTCTAGCACCCGTCTCAGTCCACTAGAGCTGGTGAGTATTTATACTGTGCTACCACACGGGCTGTGAAATGAAACTGGCCCGGACACTTAGAGTCAGCACTTTGTGTGCTTGGGAAATTATCACGGAGACCTAGAAGTACTAATAACTTACTATTAAAGTAGCTTCCTTGATGTTTTTCAAATATCGTGGAACTGTGTGTCTTTTGCAAATGTTTTCTACCAGTCTGGGGGTTTTCTTCTTGCTTTCCTAATAGTGTCTATTGCAGAAGAGACATTTTTAATTTTAGTTAAGTCTGTCTCACGGAGTCTTACTCTCATGGGGCATGCATGCCCTTGAAGTTGTATAAGAGTCATCCCTTTACCCAGGGTAATCTAGACTTTCTCCTGTTATCCTGTAGGAAGTTTATAGTTTTAAGTCTCCTATTTAGGTCCGTGATAGATTTGAGTTAATTTTTGTATCTATATCTAATGAAACACTTCTGTAGTTTACCTGTAGTTTGATAAAGAAAAATTTTTTTAAAAATATAGTAATTTGGTAAACAAAATGTTTCACAATATTTCTGTTCTTAAAAAATAGGCATGAATTTTTTAACAGTTATGCATAACATTTTATGTATGAATTTTATTTTTAAAATTATATTTTAAATATTTTATATTTAAACTTTTAGAGAGAGAGAGAGAGAGAGATGACAGACAGAAAACAATGTCAAACACCCAGTGGTGTCCTGGTCCCTTACCCCTCATTAGTATTCCCCAGTGACCTTTTGGTACAGCCTTTTGGTACTTATGTCCGGATTTCTAAACACCATGTTGTCCTGCTGCTCTCTGACTAACGAGCTTGAGGAATTATCTGCTGACTTCCCGCTGAGGACCTGAAGATTCAGCTCTCTTCTGTCCCTTCGTGTCCCATCACAGCTCTTTCACCTTTTCTGTCCCTGCTGGTGCTCCCAATGGGGATGGAACCTAACTTTGGTCAGACCAGGTTTCTTGAACTCTAATTATGTAACCGTTTATAACCGAGTCATTAGCGGTGACAAATGATGGTGACTTTACTTCATACATTACCTTTTGTTTTCTCTGGTGTTAACAGTTGACTTGCGTTTTCAGTTTTGTGGTACCACTTCCACCCACTTCTTCCCCCCGAAGTCTGGATTGTCTTTGGGTGTTGATGTGGTCAGCTCGCTGGGTGTCCGGCCCGCTCACTTCCCTGGCCACCTGCCGCAGGGCTGTCTCCCCACATTCTTCACCATCCAGCCACGGAGCTCCTCCTCAGGGAGCGCTTTCCCCAGTGTCCTGAATCTTTTTCTCTTTCCTGATTTAATCCAATGTTGAGAGCGTTCCTTCCCACAGCTTCTTGAGAAGGACCACATGGAAAGTAAAGTATTTGAGATCCTTGCTTCCTTTTTTGCCCTTTCTAGAAGTTTGCAGGGATTTTTGTCCTCGTGAAATTTCATGATAATGTGCCTTTTGGTAGCTGAGTACATGAAATGCCCTTTTAAGGTAGAATTTGTGTCTTTAAATTCTGGGAAGTGCTCTTGAATTATTTTGATTGTGTGTCGCTCACTTTTAAAACAGTTCAATTAATGTTTATTAGTTGTACATACTAATTGATTGTGCATGGCATTTCCGTGCATACATTCAGTGTATACTGATCTGATCTGTTTGCTTTTCTAGGATATATTATTATTCCAATGCAGGATCAACTCTTCAGTTTTTCTGCTGTACATCTTGTTCGGAAAAAAACCTTTATATTCTAGGTTATAACCTTTATTGAGTTATTTTCATGTGCAGCCTATTTTTTCTTAAGAATTGTGTTTTTATATAGTATTATGGTCTGGTTTCATAGTTGCAGCATCTTATCTGAATATAGTAGTGATAGTTTTGATTTTGGGGGGATTGGGGGCAAGTTTGAACCTGGGTCTCACTGTGTAGTCCAGGCCAGCCTTAATCTCTTGGTCCCCTCTGCTTCAGCTCCCAAGTGCTGAGATTACTGCTCCTGCCTAGGTTATTTTAGGTTAGTTCTCTGCTCCCTTTACAACCTTGTTGCATTTTTACACTTATTTTGGTCTCGGTGCCTCAAGTTAGAGACTCTCCTCTGATGACCCACGCTGCTTGTTGGCTTGTGGACGGGTTGGTTTATTTATAGCTTACACCTACTCACACCTGTGGTTAGGGGGTCTGGCTGGGCTGTGTTCCTGCTGACCCCTCCAATGGCATTTCTTTAGGGGCTCCCTCAGGGACTACTCAGATTCCCTGAAGAATAGGTATCTACCATGCATTCTCCTAGAAGATGGTCTGGTTGCTGGTTTCAGAGCCGGGTGGGGAAGAAGGCAGGAAAGCCTGACATCAATATGTAAATGTTCAATTAGTAACCATGTTTGTCCTAAGTGTCCTGACACACACAACAATAAAGACACCTATTATTGGGAACCCTTACTTACTGACGTGAGTTAGAGATGATCTATTTTACCTTTTCGCAGTAATAAATTTTCTGCCTTCTCTTGGGTCCAGATCCTGACTACACGAAGCTATAAGGGAAGGAATTACCAAGAATTTCAGTCTCCCTTCCCTGTTCTGGCCACCTTCCCCTTAGACCTCTGCTACCAAAGTGGTACCAATTCCTTAGGCTTCCACGGAACTGGAATGTTAGGCAACCTTCTCAATATTTGTTACTGTGCATCTAAGTGTGTTTGACCATATGTTTAGTTTTGATGAACTGTTTGCCAGGAAGTTGCAGCATTATGCTGCTTCATCCATAAGAGTTCGTGAGTTTGCGTCTCAGCTGAACAGACAGCCTTCTGCATAACTACAACACTACCATCACAGAAAAGCAGCATTACCCAGTAGTATCAGTAATGTACAGTCCAGTTGTCTCAAAAAGATTTTAAATCTTTAAAATACTTGATGCCTCTGAGGAAGATTGTACTTGTTATTATATCAAAGATGGAAAAAGTAATCCCAAAATATTAAACATAAGCCAATATGCAGTAAATGATTTGCTTCCCTTTGTTGACACATGGCCTCTTACATCTGTCGCCTTTGGAACTACTCAAGGTTTGAGTCAGTTATGTGACTCATTTCTGCAGATTTGGGGGATTCACTCATTTGGGGCCTATTCTTTTCTGAAAGTCTTTCTAGAGTCTTCAGTGGCCTTATCAAAGTGGTGCAGTCTTAGGCTGCAGGATGGATGTCAGGCTGAGACTATACTGGCATTTGCCTCTGTTTAGGGTCATGAAATTAAATTTCTTCACCGCAGGGTGGGTGGGTGCTATGTTCGCAATAAGTGTAGTCTAAACTCTTCCTCCCCATGGTTAGTAAAATGACTGCTTTGGTGTAAAATTCTTTCGTGATAGTGGACTATATAAGGGCCTTAAATATATTTCAAACAACTGAAAATTTGAGGTTCTCAGTTCAGCACCCTGAAAATGGCCTCAAACGACCTGCCCTTCCTCCCTCTGTCCTCTTTTTCACTTCACTGTTTCAAGGAACCTTTGACCGGAAGCCACTAAACTGACAAAGGGAAGGAGGAATAAGGGGGGATTGGAGTTGGGGCAGGGAAGGGAACCCCTGGAGAGAGAAGGCGGAAGGGATAGAAGACAAGGGAGAGCGGGAGGGAGGCTGCCTGACACTGAGGGACACGAGGGACACGTTTGCTGAAAGAATTTGTGAGTGTTACCCGATCACCTTTTGAATCTAGGGCTGTTTCTCCAATGGCGCTGCCTCTTCATAGTTCCATAAGCAATAGTCAGTCAGGCGAGCGAGACCCAGAGGGCAGCCCCTTCCAGCTCCTGTACTGACTGGATTAGCTAACTGTGCTCTCGGCCATTGACCTTCTCTCTGTTTCTCCCCTTCCTGTCTGGCCTAAGCTCCCACACCCTACTGCAGACCACCAGCTGCTCCATTTGAGGTTGCCTCTGAGAGTAGTGGCAAAGAAATGTTCCTGGTTCCTGACTGCTCAGGCCTCGGCTGGTGTTCCATCTGGCTCAGGAGGACTCATGTGAGCACCTGTCAGCTTGCGAGACAGTGCAAGCGCTGTATTTTGTAGCCTTCCATGAACACTTTCATCTCCCTAGTATGCAGGCTTGTCAGCCTACATTTTTTTCCCCCTCAGCAGTTCCTTACCATCCCACAGCAGCCCTGAGACCCGGGGCAGTTCGGTGGTAGTTATTCATATTTTTATTCTGCTACCCTGTTAACTGGTATTCAAATCTGTGTACACAGCAGTACCTCCTCTCTTACTTTGGACTGAGTGAAGTCAGCTGAGATGTGGCCATGTGAATAAGTAGGAAATTTTGTTGTTCCACGTCTTCATTTAAGCACCAAATATGTTTGTTCAGATTTCTGATGTTACAGAATAGACACAGATCATGAGAGTACAATTGGAAACACAAACTAAACACTCAGCAACAGGCATTTAAAAAGTAAACATCGATCCCACAGCAGCATCCAAGAGGTCATTTGTAGAGTCAGGAAGGCCAACTTCACAGCCACTGCCTCCCCAGGACAAACACTCTGCTGACTTCTAACGCATGGATTAGTGTGATTACTAAGAAATTACTTTATGGGGTCAGAGCTCCAAGTATATTTGACAGGTGACTCAAAATTTAGTTTCTTTTAAAAAGAAAACAACTTAGAAACTCACCAGTTATATCATCAGCCAGATAAAATGATAAAACCTGTATTTTCCAGTGTATTCATCAGCTTTTCTGTTGCTGGGACAAATTGCCTAACACTTGCAACTTAAAGAAGTTCATTTGGCCATGATTTCAGAGGGCTCAGTCCATGGTTGGCTACCTCCAAGGAAGGAGTATCAAGACAGAAGGACCAGGAGCTCACAGCAGCTGAGACCATAGCTGCTGGGAAGCAAAGGAAGGCACCAGAAAGGAAGGAGTCAGGGACCAGATATAGTCCCCAAAGTCACATCCCCATGACCCACCCCCACTAAGGTCTGCAGCCAGTCAGGCTGGCAACTGTCCCAACTGGTTTCCTTGTTTGTTCTCAAGTCACTGATTAGTGTTGGGAATGGAGGGAAGGTTCTCAAGTGAAGAGTGAAACTTACTTGCAACATTCTCTGATTTCTAGAAGTAGCTGCACTTTTAAAAAAAGCTTTCCTACTAATTTTCTTCATAAAAGCCATTTTTCTTCATAAAGTGGAAGAATAGTTTATAGATCCCAGCATGAAATAAATTCCCAATTTGGTTAGTAGTGTTCCCTTGAAGAATTAAAAATGCTTTATGTGCATTGCTTTATAGTTGATACATGTTCAAATAAGATAAATAATTTGTTAAAGGTCAGTAGTAAAATAAAACTAAAATTTCATTACCTAGTTACAGATTTGCAGTAGAAAAATAATGCCTTTTATGTAAGCACTTTATCTTGCCTAGCAGAGATAATTTGGTTACTCTCTTTTGGAGAAAAATTAACTTTCCAGACAATATTTTCCCTTTAATAAGCTCTTTTATTTTGTACTAAAATCATTTATAATAATTCAGGCATCTGTAAGAAGAACCACCTGCTCCGTCTGTATTATTACTTGGCAGACTTCTTGACCTTTGCAGTTCCAAGGTGCTGTGGCGTTACAGATATTTTGAGATACGAAACCTCTTAACCTTCCATACTGAGGTTACCCTTACAAATTTGCCTTTAATGGTTACGTATAAACCTCTCATTCCTCCACGTTGTGCTCTTTGCTTCTCTGTCGCTATTAGCTTGCCCACCTACATCATGTTCTTAGGACTGTTTTGTTAACAGAGTGGAGAGAATAAAAGGTAAGATGCATGGATAGGTGAGTGTGCCTGCCTCCAAATCAGCCTGTTTACTCTAGGAAGGTTGTGTCAGAAGCCCAGGCGATGCCTATAATCCCAGCATCAAGGGAGGCTATAGCAGAAGTTCTGCATGGGCAATTTAGCAAGACCCTGTCTCTGGATAAATAATAACAAGGGAGGAGGATGTAGTCGGTGGTAGAGTACCCTGGGTTTGGTCTCTAGTGCTACCGGGAAAAGAAAAAGTAATGGGGAACAAAAGTCTGTGTCACACGGGGCAGGGAGCTGGCACTTACCAGGCTCCCACAGCTGGAGGCATGTTGATGTGAGCCCTGGAGGAAGACTTCACTGTCTCTGTGGTGCAGCTGGGCTAGGTCGAAACGTCAGTGGCCTTTGTGTTTGTCTAACCCAGTAAGTGGATCCCTCTCCAGCACTGTTTGGTCCCAAAGCGATTCATTCCCCTCTCTAGGTTTTACTGATTATTTTATTTCCCTTTTTTCTGACCATGTCTCTCAAATGTCTCTCTCGGGTTGTAAAGCGAATGGTTTTTGTTCAGGCTTCTAAAATCACACTGGATGCCAGTGATCAAGAGGAAATAATACCTTGAAACGTGTTATCATTATTGAAACGAGCAGATTCTTGGTGGGAGAATGCTAATACAGATGCCTGTTTTCTACAAGAGTATGAGAAAATAAATAGCTGAGAAGATGGGTCCTATGTGGATGATCTCACCCATTTTCACAAGTCATGTGAATTCCACACTAAATTTTTAAAAGACTTTTTGATTAATGCATTGGGGCATGAGTCATTCGTCTCATATATTATGGAAGTAACTTTAGGAACTTTAATTATGTCTGGTTAGAACAATAAAAGCACCTGCTGCCATGAGGCTGCTCTTTCATAGACAAATTAAAGTTGAAGGCAGGAAGGACAGGGTCTCTAGGTCTCCCTGAAACTGGGAGCCCAGGGTCCTGGGAGGCTCTGGCACCAGGTCCGAGACCGTGACCATCTTGAGGTTGGGCCAGAGGGAACCCTCAGGTCCTGTAACTTGGTATAGCTTTTTTGTTTAAAGTTTTCAAATGACCATGTGTGGTGGCCCATGCCTGTGATTCCAGCACTTGGGAGGCTGAGGGAACAGGACTGAGAGTTTGAGGCCAGCCTGGGCTACTACATGGTAAGTTCAAGGCCAACCTGGATTAGTCTTTAAGAGATTGGAATTTTGCCAGAAATATTACTGTTCTGGAAGATAGCAACACGTAAGGTGGTTTTTTTTTTGGGGGCACATAACTCTTAAGATATAAAAAATAAACATTTTTATATCAGAAGTCCAAAACAACTTCTTGGTTTTATATCTTACGACTTTTTAATTGAAATTATTTTAAAGTTTGAGATCATTAAAAAATGGTGTGTGTGTGGTGTCCAGTATGTGTGAAGATATTACTTATAGTCCACGTATATCTGCTCTTCTGGAAGGACGGGGGCCAGCTCAAGGGGACTGAATCTTAATCTGAACCAAAAACAAAACTCATGCCAATGGTGTAAAACATCTCTTTCCAGAAGCCGAAAGCCCCGGCGTCTCCCACTGCAGAGCAGGATGCCTGCCTCTCTTTCCCTAAGTCGGCCGTGGACCCTGCGAAGATTAGAAGACTAAGCAGTACCCGGGCACGCTTATTCAGGGCAGCCTCCCAGGGGGCCCTGCTGCCAGACAGAAGCCCTCCTCCCGCTGAGGGTAAGGCCACGTAATGTCCTTTAAACCCTGGGGACAGGCACGCTGTTTGACTTTTTGTACAAAAGCTATTTTTATATGAATCTTGCTGACCCAAGATGATTTTCGTATAAACTAAGACTTTGTTAATATTGAGCAAACCCGGCTACAGGAACATGGTTCATCTCTTTTTTCTAGGTGTTTGTAAAGAATGTCTGTGACTAGGAGTGCAGCTCAGCAGGTAGAGCACTTGCCCAGCAGGACAGACCCTGGGTTCAAGCCCCAGCACAGCCCATTAAAAAAAGTGTTTCCAAGTGGATGGTTCACATACACCAGAAAGAAGTTTTAAGTCAGAGTTCACAAAGTTGTTAATTTCATCAGAAATTAATAGGAATTATAAGACTCTTCTATTGTACACTGAGCTTGGGCTTTCATACCTTTCTGGTCTTTGTTGAGTAGATAAGCAAAACTTGAAGAGAAATTGTCTTCCTGCCACAGAAATGCTGGCAGGTTCACAGACCTGGAGCAGAGAGGTTATAGAGCTCCGGGCAGAATCATCCCCAGCCAGGCAGGCCCAGGGTTTTCCAGACGGCAGGAAGGGACCCATTAGTGGGATAACGGTCAATCTGAGGGATCACACTGCCAGTTTTTGAAAATGACGTGGAATAGAAATAATGGAAAATATCAGGATACATTGTGTGGTAATAAAAGTAAGTATTGCTTCACGTGACTTCACTTTGGTTGTGTGTGTACAGGGTTTTGTGATAAACCCGTTTCTCGTGTGTGGTCTGAGACGCTGGTAACTGCTTTCCCAGGAGCTGACAGTGCTGACTGTGCCCCGGACAGCAGGGCCAGCCTGCAGAGCCCTGGGCTGTCTGAAGGGCGATCCGGCAGGCACGAACCTCCCCCTGAGCAGCTCTTGTGTTTGCTGTCCTTGGGTTTTCTTTAAAAGGTAGACTTACGACTTCTTGTGAAAAATCAGATCTGACAACACTGTGTCCCCCATCCATGAGGGGATGAGTGGAGCCCGGCGGAATCCATGCTGTACCCCGGAACATGATCTGGGGTTCACCTCAGCCCACTCACTTCAGTCATTTGCCCATGTGGTTTCTGGTATCAGTGAAGGAGAGAGGAAGGAGGCGGTAGCACAGGTGTGTGTGTGTGTGACACCGTGATGCTATAACCGGGTGTGTCCTCAGGCAGTTTTACGTGGATGTCCCAATTTGTTTCTGTTCTAACGTGGTCATAACTGAGCCCCTACCGAGTGCCAGGCCCTCAGAGAACCTTCAGTCTCGGGAGGAGAACAAACAAACAAAAAGACAGTTCTAATGGATGCTCTGAGGAAGACAAACAAGAAAATGAGGTAGAAAGTGTGTCATGGTTTATATCGGGATGTCCCCCCCAAGCCACATGTGCTCCTAATGGGGGCTTTGGGGAGGTGATTGGATGATGAGCGCATGGTATTCATCACTGGACTCGTCCACTGAAGAGTTTATAGCTAAGTGTGATGTTGAGGGGTGAAGCCTGGTTGAAAGAGGGGTCGCCGGGCATGGCCTGGAAGAGTCTATCGCTCACTTCCCTTGATTTCTCTCTCTCTCTCTCTGCTTCCTGCTCTCCATGCCATGGCCAGTTTCTCCTCTGCCACACGCTTCCGCTGTGCCACCCTGCCTTGGAGGCAGCCAACTGTGGACTGAAACCTCTACAAACTGTGAGCCAAGATAAACCTTCCCTCCTCTAACTTGTGGGAGCCAGGTATTGTATCCCAGAGACAGGAAAGTGAGACAGAGCGGCCAATGGCAGGGGTCACTTGCATTAGCTCAGGGGTCCCTGGAAGATGTCTTTGAAGAGATGACAGCTGAGTTGAATGATGAGAAGGAGACAGCGTGGAGACATCTGCAGACAGAGCGCCACGCTGAAGGAAAAGCAAGTAGAAAGACAAGCATTGTGCCCAAGCTGGGCCAAGGGCTGTCCTGGAATATGAGACTCAACCAGACTTTCTTTTGCCTGCAGTGAAAAGCCAGGGCAGAGCGTAGGCAAGGCAGAGACAACACCGGTCCTGTGTCTGCTCACTAGTGAGCAGAAGCACCCTCACCTGTCTCCACGTGCACTGGAGGCGCATCTGTGTGGTCCATCGTTTGTTCACCCTGTCATTGGTCAGCTTGTGTCAGCGCTCCGGACATAATGCAACAAAAATGTCATTCTCTTAAGCACACAGCAGTGTTTTTAAGAAGATGACCTGTGCTCTCTACCTTGGAGTCACACCGTCCTTTGTGCTAGAGCTGCCTGGTTTTACTTCTGAGGCTCCCTTCTGTTTAGATGCTGTTGGGTCACCGAGACCTGAGACCAGCTAGGCCTGGACACCGAGGGTGCGCCTTTCCCTCTCCCTTGGGGTGAAGTCACTGGTAGCTGACGCCACCCCACAGCCAGGGTGTGGTGGCGAGTTTGAAATTGCTGGTTTCAAAAAAGAAAAGGGGAAGAGAAGTGTGTCACCTCCACGGGCCAGGTCATCACCTCGTACTCCAGGCTTTTAAGACTCAGGCAGGTTTTGTTGCTGATGCCGCCCATGTTGCTGGAGGCAGACTCGGTCCAGATGCCACCTTCGTACTGGTCCCTGTCGGGACTTTGTCACAGCCCTCCAGGGCCTGTTGACAACCACTGAGGTCTCCATTCTCCTGTCCCAGCACTGCCATGCTGCCTTTGTCACTGAGTGCCTCTTCCTGGCATTACACTTCCGACCTCCACCCTCACCCTGCCAGAGTCCACACACTAAGCCTGGGCCCCTGGAGCTCCCTGACCCTGGAGCCCAGTGAACCATGAACAGAAGTCATGTTCTGTGTGTCCCACCAAGCACAACAGCTCAGGGAGCAAATCAATCAGATGGCGTCATGCCTTGCTGAAAACCCTTCTGAGGCCTCTGTGCCTCGACTAGGGAAATCTGGGGACTATGCCTGACAAAATGTGAATGGCTTTTTCTTTTCTTTTTTTAAAGGGGGAGAGTTAAAAGCAAGTCAGGGAAGTGCTGCCTCCTGGTTGCAGTGCTCAGGGACATATTAAAGGGTTGGGAAAGCCATCCGGGAAGGAAATCTGTTTAATTTTAATTCAATCCACTTTTTCCAAAACTGGATTGTGGAATCTGTCTCATGGGAACACACTTTGGGAAACACTAGTCTGCTATAGAAATGAACAAACTTTTTCTGTAAAAGGCCCAAAAATAAAATCGTAGACCACGTGGTCTGTTTGGGCTTCAGCCTCTTTCACTCTAATCATAGCTTAGAAGCCACCATTGCCTGATTTATGACCACTGACATGAACTTCATGTAATATTTGCTTGTCATGCAATATTGTTCTTCCTTTGATTTTTCCCCCTGCTGGGCCGTTCCAAACTATAAAAGCCATTTTAGTTTGCAGGCTGTCTTAGTCGCTTTTTTTATTGCTGAGACAAAATACCCAGCACCCAGAGTTGAAGGAGGAAAGTTCATTTAGCTCAGTTTGTAAAGGTTTCAGCTCATAGTTGGCTGATTCCAAGGCAGAGAGGCATTGCAGAGGAGAAACTGCATGGCAAAGCAGGATAGGCAGAAACCAGCACGCAGCCAGTGACAAGCGACAAGCAACCTTCTTTCTGTCTCTTACATTGATTTGGTGCTGCCCACCCTTTGGTGGGGTGGTACTCACACCTTTAATCCTTGTATCACACCGTGAATCCATCCTTGATCTCAGTGGCACAAACCCTAGATCCAGCCACCTTGGAAAGTACCTATGACCACGTGAGGTTTTGGCGGGATACCTGGACACAAGCTGTAAACACAGGTTCTGCAAAAATAAGAAGTGGCCGGTCTTGGTGGGGCTGTAGTTTAGTGACTGAGCGGAGGGAAGGAAGTCCCAGCCCTGTGCTGAGGCCGCAGGCCCTTGTCCTGCAGTGGTAGAGATGCCCCCAGTGGCATAGAACCCTGCAGTTTCCTCACCCGCACTGCTCTCTCAAGCCTCAGGCCAGACCTGTTGCTGATAATTTGCTGGGCCCAATGCAAAATGAAAATGTGTGTGGTTCTGTTTCCAAATTCAGAATTTCAAGATGCTACAGCCGAACATGAAACCAGTCACAGGGCCAGCCTTCTTGTGCAGGTTGGACGCACGTGGAGCTGGCTTTGTCTCCAAACTTTGGCTCTTGTCTTCAAAATGTTTGCCTCCCGTTCACCTTCCCAGGTGTTTCTCAGGTGTTTGCTTGTCCACAGATCTTCCCCAGACCAACTTCCAGCCTCTCAAGGCTACGGCACTTTATGCTGTCTCACTTCCTGGTTGGTGCCGCTCTGTACTGCACTGCGTTAATCTCTTTCTGCATCTGCTCCCCTCTCTCTCTCCGCTACTGGCCTGAGCAACTTTGGAGGGAAAAGTAGTTTTCTTTACTTGTGCCCTAAGAGCTTTTAATAGTTTGGGATGTATGGCAGGTACGAAAGAGGTGTCTGTGACGTGGAACTGTGTCCTTTGCAAGTTTACCCACGACCCATGACAGGATTAGGTCAGTGTCCTGCACATATTTGCCAGGATGACAGTGAGCATGCCCAGTTTAATGGTGGCCTTTCTTCAGGGTCAGAGCCATCTACCATAGTGACAACTGACAGGCTCACTCCTTGCAGGTAGACTGTAAGGAAAGAGGGGTGCTGCGTCTCTTCCCGTATGTACCTTTGTGTTTCCCCTTCCAGAAGCTGTGATGGTTGAGACCTCTTTTTTACCCAGAATCACTCCTGCATAGGACAGTATCCCGTGCATAACAGTGGACGCTTAATAAATATGTCCGGAGTGAATGAATGAAAGCAATGGGAAACTACAGTGACAGGCTGAAAGTGCTTTGTAATAAAAAACGGAATGTGTGCTTTTGTAACAACAGTTGTTTAACCTACTTTAGAGATAATGATATACTGTGTAATTCCTATTGTTATTCTCTTATTATTTGGTTATACAATTTTGTTTTTTCTTGAAACAAAAAAAAGGGAGATTGATCAGATTGGTAAAATAAGTGGTTTTGCTGGGGTTTTTTTTTTGTTTTGGTTTGTTGGTTTTTAAATAAGTGCAGAAAAGGAAACCTTGAGTCCTTTTGGAAAAGCTTATGGAAACATTATTTTTCTATGCAAAACTCACTTCACCCCTGCCCCATGCCATACAGTGGGAGATTTGCTATCTCTTCCCCTGAGTTTTATCGCAGACTACAGTATAGTAGTAGCTTTGCTAGTATTTCTAATAATATTTGTGTGTACCTTACACAGTATACTATATAGCGTATTTCACATGATATATATTATATATCATATGCCTAATGACAGTTTGTTGATAGGAAGCGTTGTAAGTCTCAGAGTTTACATTCGTAAACAAAGCACATGCGTCATTTAGGAGGCAGGGTATCTTTTTAGGACTCTGCCTTGCTCCTCTTTGTAAATGCGCCCACACACCCCGCTGTCCAGGGCGTGGCAGGCTGTCCAGCACCTGCTCAGAGTCCCACCTCTCGGACGCCTCCCCCCCCCACTCCGCTCTTGCTGCCCCTCCAGTGTCCCACGCACACTCCTGCCTCTGGGCCTCTGTGCCAGCTGGGCCCCTGCTCAAAACAGTGTCCCCCCTCCTCTGATGCCATTGGGACTGCCTTCCTGCTGTGCCAGGCCCCTCTGTTTAAAAGTGCTGTCTTCTGCCATCCCGGTCCCAATTCCCTTTACCCTTCTCCATTTTTCTCCTGTTTCTTGTATTTGTCTTAAAATGAATCGCATGCCTTACTGCATGCTGTGTGTTGTCTGTTCACAGCTATTGGGATGTAAACCCTGTAAAAGAAGAGGGATTTCTGTTTTGTCACTGATGCACCCCAGGTGCCTAGGGCAATGCGTGATAGACTCATAATCCTGTCCGTTTTACCCTTAGAATTGATGGTACTCAGCCTAAAATTGTGACAATGTCTTGTTTGTGTTCAGAGGCTCTGGCAGTAAAACTCCACGGAACTCTTTGATTATAGTGTATTTTAAAATTATATAAATACTTAGGTTGAAAATATTGAAAGGTAGCGATTCTTCAGACAAGAAATGCTTTGACAGAACATATCCTTGATTATTACAGTGAAGAAGACAATGGAATCCAAAGAAACAGTTATAATGGGGGATTCGACAGTAAAGACCAATGGGATTTATTTAACAGAATCAAATGCCATTGGCTGTTTAAAAAGCCACCCGCTTCAACCAACTTATGATGGAAACTTCAGAGAAATCAGAGGAGAGCAGGAAGTATTGCGAGGAACATCCTTACCATCTCATCTGAGAAGTGGAGGGTCAGTATCCTTTTTATGTAATTTTCGGGTCAGGGGAACTGTAGCATTTGCCAGTTGTTCTTTGTCTTTCATAGATGGTAGATTGGCTTTTTCAAACTCTTTCACATAATAAACAAATTTTAAATTACTGAGTAGGAGAGATTTCTTCTTGCAAATGAATGGAACTTGCTTTTCCTTGCTTTCCTGTTAAATCCTCAGGGAACCTTATATTTTTAGTTGCCAAAAATGCTTCTCCCATAGGACCGTTAGGCTTAGGTTGGTTGGACCACTGGAGCCAGTCCATGGGTGATGACTGGTCATTCTGTTTCTGTGTTGTTTAGGGCTCTTGCTTGGTCTGGAATCTTCCCTTATCCACTGATGCTAACTCCACGTATTTATGGTTAACACAGTAGAGTCCTATGGATTTCTGTTATCTGTGCTATCTATTAACCACTCTTAAATGCATGGTTGGGACTTAATTTTGTGTCACATGCCTAGAGGGGGCTTGTGACAAACCAGCATTCTCCGAATGGGCCCTGCGCATTTTTACCCTACATGTTACTAAAAAGCCTGAACAATCAGAGAGCAGAGGGAGGGACACAGTGGGGCCAAGAAGCCGCCTCCCAGCCCCAGCCAGGGATGATGTTGAGCTATTCAGATCTTGGCCTGGACAGGCTCTCTTGGTCAGATATTTTCTTCCAGGACTATTTAGTTTGCTTATTTATTTTTACAAACCTTCAGATGTCACAGAAAAATTCCACAAGCCAGAGGTCATTATGCCTTCCTCATCCTGGGACAACGAGAGCATTTTCAGTGGCACGTTTCATCCCACCAGCAGGAAAGGGCACGTCAATTAGGGAGCAGAACACTTCTGCCTGCCCATCCAAAATTAGGAGGCGCTGGCGGCAGCACTAATTGTTTTCTCTGCGTTTTGGGAGGACAGTTTTCACATCTTATAATGGTTGTGGTTGAGTTGGGTTTGTAGGACGCCCTGGCAAGTTTCACTGTCAATAACATTCGTGCTTTATGACTCTTTACCTCCTTTCATCACTGGGTGGAATTTTGTTGAAGTCGTGACAACCGAAAAGTTTATACAGTAGAATTAAAACAAACCAGAAAATGGAAACTCCTAGCAATTCTCTCATTAATTACGTTTATGAATCAGTCTGGGACACTCGATAATTGTTTCTTGTAAATATTTAAATGAATAATTCCAAGAAATGATCTTGACTAGGCAGTGGAATATTCCCAGTTTTGATGTGAGAGCCCTACCCTCAATTAACATTTTTTTCATCCTGAGACCGTGAAGTGGAAAATGAGGACTCGTCAGGGAGCTGGGCTGGCAGAGAAAGGCGGGCAGGGGATGGAAATGGCAGGGTCTTGAGAAGAACCACGAGCACAGACTGGAGAGAGGACAGAGCACGTGAGGGCATGCTCACTCCCACCGCTGGATCCTCATTGGCTTCGTGCTGAGCGCTTCTTGGGCTTAAGAGAGAATGGAACCGTTTATTTAAAATATGTATAATTCAGGCATCGAATGGCCTGGAGTTTAAAGTCATGCTCAGTATGATGGGAAAAGGATTTTCTAAGCAAGATATCATTGCAAACAGTGTAACTGGGACAGGCATGGGGGTGAGGCTCAGCAGTAGAGCACTTGCTTGGCTACTATGCACAGGCCTTGGGTTTGATCTCTAGAGCATGTGGAAAAATCACCTTGGGGATGATTTTTTTATTATTATTATTTTAAAGAGAATAAAACAAAAGAGGACAGATCTAAGCAGATCAGAACGGAAAAATGTAAGCAACACAGCACTTCAAAACAAGACAATTGGATATTCACAGTAGCTATCATAATGTCTCTTTCTTTGAAATAGTTGAGCTTAGCTTTACACACAATAATGTCAAACATAACAAAATAGAATAAAAGCACTCAAGAGAATGGAAGTATTACAAGGCATTCTGAACCAAATAACCAAAGATGAACAACGGTTGCTATATTATCTCATTTTCCATAAAAATTTTGTTTATACTATCATACATATTAAAATCCAATAAGACACAACGTGATAGAACCAATGGTAATAGAAAAACAAGAGCATGGTAGGACTTCAGAGCCAAGATGATATTAAATCAACACTGGCTGCCATATTGTCTTGTCTTCAAAGTGACTATTCATACCATCACATATATTAAGATCAAACAAAACAGAATAAAACCATTCCAACCAGTGAATGCAAACATAAGACTTCAAAGCAGTATAATGGTGAACATGATTGCCATTAAGATCTTCTGTACTCTTACTATTTCTTACACTAGGGAGACTGTAAGGTATTTATTTATACATGTGAATTTGATTTTTTCACTTAGGAGTATAGATTCAAGTTGCATCCAATTATTTATAAATATCAATGTGATCATTCTTTGTAGCTGAGTAGTACTCCACTGTATAAAAGTATCACAATTTTTTTATTCATTCCTTGGTTGATGGGCACTTAGGTTGTTTCCAAGATCTGGCTATTACAAATTGTGCTGCTATAAACATGGGTGCACATATATCACTGTGGTAAGATGTTTTCAGATCTTCTGGGAATATGCCTAAGAGTGAAATAGCTGGGTTAAATGGGACCTCCAACCCTAGCTTTTTGAGGAATCTCCAGATTGACCTCCACAGTGGTTACACCAGTCTACACTCCCACCAACAGTGCAGAAGAGTTCCTTTTTCCCCACAGCCTCACCAGCATTTGTTGTTGGTAGTTTTGTTGATCTTGGCCATTCTTTCTGGAGTGAGATGGAATCTCAGTGTGGTTTTAATTTGCATTTCTCTAATGACCAATGATGATGAACATTTTTTCATGTATTTATTTGCCATTCGTATTTCTTCATCTGAGAACTGTGTGTTCATCTCGGATGCCCATTTTTGGATTGGGTCTTTGAATTTTGGGGGTCTGATTTTTTTTTAATTCTTTATAAGTTTTAAACAGAAGTCCTTTGTCTGAGGGACAGTTCACTAAGATTTTTTCCCAGTTTGTAGGTTTTCTTTTCACTCTGCTGGAGATTTCTTTGGACATGCAGAAACTCTTTAATAAGACGTGATCCCAGTTATTGATTGTGGGAAGTATTTCCCATGAAGTTTGGTTCTTGTTCATGAATTCTCTACCATCCCCTATGTCTTCAAGATTTTTACCTACTTTGTCTTGCAACAGATTTAGTGTTTCTGTTTTAATATTAAGATCTTTGATCCATTTGGATTTTAGTTTAGTACATGGTGATAGGCATAGTCTAGTTTTAGTTTTCAGCATATGGAGAGCCAGTTTCCCCAGAACCATTTATTAAAGAGACTATTGTTCTTGCAGTGAACATGCTTGGCCCCTCTATCAAAGATAAGGTGGTTGAGTGTGTTCGTAGATGTATCTTCTAGTCTATTCCATTGATCTTCAGGTCTGTTTTTATTCCAGTACCATGTTGATTTTATTACGGTAGCTTTGTAGTATAACTTCAAGTCAGGGATTGTGATGCCGCCTGCCTTGGCTTTGCTGCTTAGAATTGCCTTTGTTATTCTAGGTCTCTTCTGGTTCCAGATGAATTTTAGGAGTGATTTCTCTAGATCTATGAGATATGCTAGTGGTATTTTCATTGGGATTGCATTGAATCTGTATAACAATTTTGGGAGAATGGCCATTTTTACAATATTTATTCTTCCTATCCATGAACAAGGGATGTCTTTCCATTTTCTGAGGTCCTCTTCAGTTTCTTTTTTCAGGATATTATAATTTTCCCTGTACAACTCTTTTACATCTTTCGTTAGATTAATTCCTAAGTATTTCATTTTTTTGGATGCTAGTGTGAAGGTGTGGCTTCTCTTATTTCTCTCTTGGTGATTTTGTTGTTAGTGTCTAAGAATGCTATTGATTTGTGAGTATTGACTTTGTGTCCAGCTACATTGCTGAATTTATTTATTATATCTAGGAGACTTTCAATGGAGGTTTGGAGGTCTTCTATGTAGAGTATCATGTCATCTGCAAATAATGATAATTTAACTTCTTTTCCTATCTTTATTCCTTTTATTTCTCTCTTGTCTAATTGTTCTGGCTAGTATTTCAATATTAGTACTATATTGAATAGGACGGCGATAAGGGACATCTTTGTCTTGTGCCTGATTTCAAGGTAAAGGCTTTCAGTTTTGGGGCATTTAATATGACATTGGCTGTTGGTTTGTCATAGATGGCCTTTATCATATTGAGGTAAAGACCATCTATTCCAATTCTCTGTAAGGTTCTTTTCATGAATGGGTGTTGGATCTTATCAAAAGCTTTTACTGCATCTATAGAAGTGATGATGTGATTCTTGCTTTTGGCTGTATTGATATGGTGGATTACATTTATTGATTTATGTATGTTGAACCATTCCTGCATGCCTGGGATGAATCCCACTTGGTCATAGTGTATAATCTTCTTGATGATTTGCTGCATCCTGTTTGCCAATATTTTATTGAGCATTTTTGCATCTATGTTCACTAGGGATTGAATCTGATTGGCCTGTAGTTCTCTTTTTTAGTTGGATGTTTCTCAGGTTTTGGTACTAGAGTGATATTTGCTTCCAGGAATGACTTAGGGAGAATTGCTTCCCTTTCAATTTCATTGAACAGTTTGAGGAGTGTTGGCATTAAGCCTTCTTTGTATTTTTTGTAGAATTCTGCAGTGAATCCGTCTGGACCTGGGCTCTTCTTTGTTGGTAGGGACTTGATTACATTTTCAACTTCATTAATAGAAATTGGGTTATTCAGCAGTTTTACATCTTCTTGATCCAGCTTTGGTGGTTCATATGTTTCTAGGAATCTGTTCATTTCTTCTGTGTTATTGAACCTATGAGAGTAGAGGTTTTCAAAGTAGTTGTTGATGATCTTCTGTATTACCATAGGGTCGGTAGTGATTTCTCCTTTTTCATTCTGTATTGCATGAATTTGAGTCTTTTCTTTTTTTTTTTATTTACTTAAAGAGAAGCAAAAGCATGTAAAGGGTAGAGGTAATACAGAATTCCAAAAAAAAAACAAAAAACAAAAAAAGATAAACAATAAGAAATCACTAGTTAATAAATTACATATTGTCCTCTTAGAAATAGTTGCTCAAGTTACAAAATTAAAGCATACAAAGTAGATAGTCAAACATTGAGAGTGTAAACAGCTATGCATACAGGAGTCTCTGCATGTGTTTCTATACTTTCTGTATTAGAGGGAAAAACAAAACTTAGCAAGACAAAACGAAACAAATTCCTATAAAAACATGAAACAAAAAAGTCGTATAAAACCGCAGGACAAGATGATCTACAATGATTACTGTATTGTTTCTTATTATCTTCAATAGAATGTCTATACCATCAGGCATAATTGAATATAGCAGCATAATTGAGTATAGCAGTAAATAACAATATTAGTAAAAATAAAACATTATAGACAGTATAAAACTTCAAAGGCAGGTAATAATCAAACCATAGTGGATATTCTAGTGGATCTTGTCCTCTTAAGTGCAGTTGCCTATACTCTCAGACTTGATACTATCAATCATAACAGCTTTGAATAAAATCTATCAATACAAAACAGCGATCCAACAAACCAGATTTGATTACGATCAGTCATGGTAAAACAGTGTAGCTTTCACAGAGCTTTAGATTAAGTTAATAGGAAATTAAGGATGATTACCATACTATATCCTGTTATTTTCAGGATTACTTTCTGTGCCCTCAAATCCAGTACAGGTAGAATGACTGGAACAGAGTATAATACAGCTAAGCAGAGTAGTGTGAGTAATATGGGTTTTAAATCCTGGTGCACTATTAACAATATACCGTATCAAGGCCATCTATGTTAGAGTTTCTAGTTATCCTTCTCTGCCTCATTTCTGCTATGCTATTTTCCTGCCTTTTTTTCTCTAGTTTTCTCCTTCATTCTACTGCCTGCCCCACTCGTTGAGGCCTTTCTGCCACTGTTCCTAAAATCCTGGTATTTTTTTCCTCTCTCTCTAGAATGTCCTTCAGTATTATCTGTAGGGTTGGATTGGTGGTCACAAACTCGCCCACTTCCTCTTTGTCATGGAAGCATCTTGTTTCTCCATTAATTTCTAGTGACAGTTTTGCAGGGTACATCAATCTGGGCTGGAGGTTATTCTTTTTAAGGGCTTTGAATACTTCACTCTAAGCTCCTCTTGATCTGATGGTCTGTGTGGAGAAGTCAGCCGTGATTCTGATGGGCTTACCTTTATAGGTAATCTGTTTCTTTTCTCTGACGGCTTTTAATATTCTGTTTTTATATTGAATTTCTGGCATCTTGATTATTGTATGTCTGGTTGTAGCTCTGTTTTGGTTGTAGGTGGCTGGGGTTCTGTATGCCTCACACAACCAAATGTTATTTTCTTTTCCCATGCTTGGGAAGTTTTCCTTAACTATTTCCGTGAATACTCTTTGTAATTCACCTGTACATATTCCTGCTTCTTTGTTCACATTTCTTATTCTTAAGTTGTAGATTCTCTTGTCATCTTCTAGCCTTTGTATTGTTATTGCCTTGTTATTTTTAAGAAATCTTTCATCATCACACACTGCCAACTTGTCTTCAAATTTTGATAGTCTATCCTTAGTTTCTTTTAAGGAGTTTTGCCATTTTTCACTGGAGTTTTTAATTTCCCGGTAGTCTCTTTGAATCTGCTTCATGTATTCTATATTTTCTTTATATTCTTTATCGAATGTTTCTCTCTCTTTTTGTGTTCCTCCCTTCTTCCATCTGTATCATCCGAGAGATGCTTCCTGAGAGCATTTCTTTTATTACTCTACTCATATTCTGCTTTACCTGATTTAATATTTCAGTTTTGAGCTCATCTACAAGGTCCCGAAGATATCTCTTAATGTCCATTGAAGCCATGTCTGATGTTGTGTGTTTGCCTCCCTCAGTTTCCCTTGTTTTTCCCTCTCCTGGATCAGTGCTCTCAGGGTTCTGGGCTCGGGGCCTCCTCCTGCCTCTCTCTCCTGTCACGGCCTTGGCTTCCTCCACTCAGGTTACAGTGCAGGTCCCAGCTCCCTTCCCTGTTGGCCACGGTTCCTCCAAAGCACGCTGGCGAGGGACCTCTGCCCTCTCCTGCCTGCCCCTCCCCACTAGGCCAGCCAAACTTAAGATGCCTTCACCCGGTTAGTGCATGCTAGGTGCAGGGAATCGATTTGGGCTGGCTCATTGGGTCCTGGCCAAGGCTGTGGCCCAGTCTAAGCAAATCCCACAAATCTGCTCTGGGGAGGGAGCAACCAACTGAAATCACTGTTGCTCCCAATTCAGGCTCCTCCTGCCCGATTCCAACATGTTGCCCATTTGGTTGCACCCTTCCCTTGGCGGGGGGATTTCATTCCCAGCACTGACCGTGGATTGATGAAGGTCCCTTCACTGGCTCCGCTCTCCATTGGGCTCACCAACCCCTGACTTCAGCGCTGCCGTGCTTCCTGTGAGTGGTGGTGGGAACGAGTTTGGGCGGCTCTGCCTGCTGGTGCGGATTCAAGCTGGTGCACACTTGGCGGGTCACCGCGAAAATGCTGTGTCCTGTAATTTTTAGCTGTTTCAGTTGTAGTCCCGAAGTACTTGACAAGCTTTTTTATGTTTTAATTTCTCCCTGTGTCAAGAGGATCCATCTCCCCCTGTCTGAGTCTCTCCAGGGTGTTTTATTCTGGCATATGAGTTGTTTCTCCTGGGAGGCTTTGTATTTTGTTGCTCACTGATCGGCCATCTTGTCTTCTCCGAGTCTTTTCTTTCCTTTTTTTAATTAGGTTGGCTAGGGGCTTGTCAATTTTATTTATTCTTTCAAAGAACCAACTCTTTGATTCATTGATTCTTTGAATTGTTTTCTTAGTCTCTATTGCATTAATTTCTGCTCTGATCTTTATAATTTTCTCCCTTCTTTTGGCTTTGGGCTTGGCTTGTTCTTTTTCTAGATGTTTCATGTGTAATATCAGGTTGCTTATTTTTGTTCATTCTGTTTTCCTAATGTGGGAACTCAGTGCAATAAATTTTCCTCTGAGGACCACTTTCATTGCATCCCACAGGTTCCAGTAAGTTGTATTTGTTTTCTCCTTTGCTTGTAGATATTGTTTAATTTCTTCTTTAATTTCCTCTGTGACCCACTGATTGCTCAAGAGTATATTATTTAATTTCCATGTGTTTTTGGAGTTTTTGAAGTTACTTTTATCATTAATTTCCAGTTTCATGGCGCTATGATCCGATAACATGCATGGGATAATTTCAGTTCTTTTGCATTTACTTAAATATGTTCTGTGGGTTAGTATATGGTCTATTTTAGAGAATGTCCCATGTACTGCTGAGACGAATGTATATTCTGATGTTGTGATATGGAACACTCTGTATATGTCTATCAAATCCATTTGTTCACAGGTGTGATTCAGTTCTTTTATTTCTTTGCTGATTTTCTGTCTAGTTGATCTATCCCTTTGTGTCAGTGGTGTGTTAAGGTCTCCTATTATAATTGTGTTATTGCCTATTTGATTTTTAATTTCTATTAATACTTGCTTTGTGTAGTTGGGTGCTCTGGAATTTGGTGCATATATAAAGATTGTTATCTCTTCCTTTTGTAGTTTTCCCCTTACTAGTATGTAGTAACCTTCTTTATTTCTTCAGACCATTCTTGGTTTGAAGTTCACATAGTCTGCCAACAAAATAGTTACCCCTGCTTTTTTTTAGTTCCTGTTGCATGGAGTATTGTTTTCCATCCTTTGACTTTCAATGTATGAGTTTCCTTTTGGGTTAGATGGGTTTCTTGTAGACAGCATATGGTTGGATGTTGTTTCTTGATTCATTCTGCAAGTCTGTTTCTTTTAATTGGTGAGTTGAGGCCATTTACATTAATGGTTATAACTGTCATATATTGGTTTATTGTTGACATGTTATCTTTCTGATGTTGTATCTTAACTTTCCATTCTGTTTAATTGTCTGTCTTGCTTAATGGTTTTTTCCTATGTGTATCTAGAATGTCTTTCAGTATTCTTTGGTTTGGTGATCATGAAGTTCTTCAGCTGTTCTTTGTCATGGAAGTATCTTGTTTCTCCATCCATTTTGAAGGACAGTTTTGCAGGGTACATCATTTCTGGGTTGGAAGCTGGTTTCCTTTAGGATCTGAAACACTTCACTCCATGCTCTTCTTGACTTCATTGTTTGTGTTGAGAAGTCTGCTGTGATTCTGATAGGTTTTCCTTTATAGGTGACCTGTGTTTTCTCTCCAACAGCTTTTAATATTCTGTTCTTATGTTGGATTTCTGGGATGGAGATTATTATACGTCTGGGTGTAGTTTTGTTTTGGTTATGGCTGTTTGGAGTTCTATACGCTTCACTTATCTGTATGTCAGTTTCCATACTCATGTTTGGGAAGTTTTCAGCTATTCTATAAATAGCCTCTTGATATCATTTGTGTTTTCCCCTTTTTCTTTTATCCCTATTAATCTTATATTGTTTTTCTTTGCATCATTTTGCAGCTGTTGAATTGTTATTTCCTGATTTCTTATTATTTTTAGATCTTTCCTTTTCTGTTCACTAGCTGCAATCTTATTTTCGAAGTCTGAGATTCTATCTTCACTTTTGTTTAGGCGGTTTTTGCAACTTTCATTAGAGTTTTTGATTTTCTGTATGTCTCTTTGAATCTGCTTAATGCATTCTGTTTGTTTCTTTAACTATTCATTCAGGGATTCTATCATTTTGCTTTGTTCCTCTAATTTTTTAGCTGTGTCTTCATTGGATGCATTCAGTATTTCTTTCACTACTTTTGTCATTTCTTCTTTTACCTGGGAGAATATTTCTGATTTGAGTTCCCTCATAGCTTCCCGTACTTGCTTCTTTATTTCAGTTGATATCATTTCATGCATTTCAGATGTATGTGTAGTGTTTTCTTCTATGTACATGGCTCTCAGGTTTTCTTGGGATGGGCTGGAGGTTTGAGATTGCATTTTGGTCTTTCGTTTTTGTCGTTTTCCTGTATTTCCGTGTTCCCAGCGATTTTCCAAAGCTTTCCCTGGATGTGTTGGAAATCACTTCCTGAGCCCTCTGCTACTGGGACTCACTTGGCTTTGGCTCCCCTGTGTGGTGGGCCTGGCTCCCCTGGTTGAATGAGGGTCGCTGGGCGCAGTCCACTCAAGCCCGCAGAACCTCTCGAACCTAGTCCAGTTTTGTCCTAAGAGGGCTGGTCGACACCCAACCACCGGGATTGATGGTCCCAAACTTTTCCAGTCCTGCCCTGGCAAGCTTCAACTGGCTTCACAGCATGGCACTTGCTTGGCTCCAATGATTTAACATTCTGTCCATGTGCTTACCATGATAATCTCGATGGATCCAGTTAGGAATTCACTTAAGGCTTGGAAGGTTGCTCCTCAATGACATTTCATTATCTGTTGCTCAGCATTACTGCCTGGAATGAAAATAAAGCTGCCATTAAGTAGCATTATGTGCATTACACTGCCACCCACCCATCCATCCATCCATCCATCCATCCAAGGGCCCAGTGTCACAGGCTCCTCATGCATCTGGCCAACATTGTAAGGCTCGCGGCATGAATGCTGATCAGTCTGCCATGGCTCGGAAAGGTGATCCACAGGGGAGCCCAAGACCAGTCAGTTACAGAGTCCAGAACTCTTCTCTGGGAACCAGAATCCAGAACTAGGTCCGGTTCTCACTCTGCCGCTTGATTTAGCTATATGCCCCTGGCAAGTCCCCTAACACTTTCAGAGTTTTCTGATCTCAAAAGTGGAAATCACTGTGTTCCTTCACTCTCATCTCTTCTAGGCCTCACTGGAAACTGTGAGATGCTTAGTAAGGGTTGAAAGCCCTCCTTGAAGACTCTGAAGCCCTTAGTGTTGTTGGAGTAAAAAATAAGAACCAGAGGGCTCCTGGCTAGAGCTGGCAAAGCAAAAGCTCTTGGAAAAACCCAATGAAAGCAACAAAGAATGAAAAACAGAAAACAAGTGTCAGTGGGACAGAAAAAATAGCTCCACCCCCGAACAACATGGAACAAGCTTTGTAGCCTAGTATAGGCTTGACTTTTTTTTTTTTTTTTTTTTGGTCTGCCTTGTACACTTCCAGGTGGGGAACAACCCTATCACACTGTGTGGTGAACCCCACTCAGGCCATGTTTAGAGGGGAGCTGAGCCTGCCTTCCCTCCCTCATCCCCACAGGCAGCTGTATGTCCAGGGGGCTTCTTTCCAGAACTCTCCAACCTTCAAGTATCACACTTGGTTCAGAGACAGACTTGTGGTCCCAGCCAGGCTGCCTGCATTCATTCCTGAGACTTTAATCAAGGACCGTGAGGAAAAACAGTCTTTCTCCAGGTTCAAAAGCTGTGACTACAATGTGGCCTTAGAGCCCATAACGGCCCTTTGATTGTCCTGTAGGAGGAGGCTCTGAGAGACAGGCGGTGTGTAAATGAAGAGCAGAGACACCAGGGTAGTGATGAGGTTCAAGGATGATATTCCAAAATCCTGGATCCAGCTGTACCTGAATCCATCACATCAGCATTGTAGGCTGCTCTGCTTTATGATCCAGTAAGTTCTTTTTTCTACTTCTTTTCCTTCTGTCCTTCCCATCCTTCCTTCCATTTGTTACATCAGACTAGGTTTTTATTTCTTGGGTCATTGCAATCACAATGTCTAGTTAATGTTCCAGACTCAGTAGAATATAGATAAAACAGTGGATATTTTGAGAAAGGGGACACAGACCTCCTCAGGCCTTGGGTAAGAAACAGATCTCAAGCTGGCTGTGGATGTAATCCCAGCACTGGGAGGCTGAGGCAGGAGGATTAACACGAGTTTGAGGCCAGCCTGGGCTACATTGTGAGTTCAAGGCCGGCCTGCATTACACAGAGAGAGCCTGTCTCAAACAAACAAAAAGAAACATCCCATGAGAAGTGTGTGTCTCAGGGTACAAAGGTGGACCCAGTAGCCTTTAATTAAAGAGATGAGAGCAGAGGGTGTGGCCAGAGCCCAGGAAAGTGAGGACACACCATTTAAAAGAAACAGATTGTGAAATGGGTGTGGTAACTACTGCTGACTGTGGCTCTCTCGTTACCAGAGAGTCCGCCCGCTAGCTGTGTGTGTCTGTGTCTGTGTGTCTGTGTGGAGAAAGGGGTTCAGTTAATAGAATTTAAGGAACCTATCACGTGTTAAAATGTATAAAAGAGTCACAACAGCCTGCTCTGTTCACATCACGAGAACACACACTCCAGGCCAAGAAAAATCATGGACTTGGTAATTGAACATTCAAGAAAATGAATTAAAGTTTAGGCTTCAGAGTACCCCAGCTTTCTCCCACTGTGGATCCTATAAAGAAGAATTTGAGCAATAATGGGAGAAATAAAGTTAGGAGAAGATTGAACCTGTGACGCAAGCCTGGATATGCAAAGAACATAAAGACAATGGGGAAAAATGGATCTCCGGAGCTTGTGCCTCCTAAGAACAGAGGAAGGAGTAAAATAGTTGTTCGTTGTCTCATAGAAGTTTGTGATAATATGTTCATTCTCTAAAAAAAAAAAAGTTCCCTTTGGGTTATAAGAATTCAGACTCAAGATTATAAACCCCCATGAGGAGATGAAAAATCTGTGCTATGCAGACAAGAAATGGAAGAGAGAGAAACAGAGAGAAACGCCACTAGGAATAAAAAGAACTGGGATGAAACAGCTGAAAATGTGTTGAGACAAGGTCGACAGAGTGGAGAAGGCCCTAGAGAAAGGTGAGGAAGCATAAGGCTGTGGCAATGAGTTAGGCTGAGGGAGACTCAAAAGAGGGACTTGTCCGGCTGAAGACGGCCACCCCGTTCCTTCTTCAAGTTTCCTCTTAGCACTGTTGTACTCTGGCTGAGCACCAGGCTCTCTTCCGAATGATTTATGTGCATCGACTCGTTTAACATCCACAACAACCCATGGAGAATGAATGAGACGGGAACAAAGTAAAAAGAAAAATATTAAAGCTGTAACAGAAGACAAAGTTCTGGAAAAAAAGACTCTCAATTCAGAAGCTCAAGAGAAATTTAAAACTCTGCTTAGGCCTGCATAGCACATGTCCAGTTATCATCAAATGGGTCAGCATAGAAGAAAGCAGCTGATGGCCATTAATGGTGAAGAAATAAAATACGCAAAACGAAAAAAGGCAAGCTAGTCTGTGGCTTTATTAGAACATCGCTCAGTGCCAGAAGGCGGTCATGTGTGTGAAGTCCTCTGGATAGAAAGGAATAACCCAAGCCTCCTATCACCAGCCCAAGTTATCCTTGAGTAAAAAGCATATAGACACTTTCAAACATACACCAACTCGAGGACTAGACTGTTCTAGTCCTCTAGAAAACTCTAGAAAACATTCTAGAAAACTCTCAGGCCAAAAAAAAAAAAACAAAGTCAGAATTCAAAACTCGGGAATGAAGAAGCCATGGTGAACACATTTATGGTGAGTATTGACCTCGTTTTCATGTTGAAGTAAAACTAAACAACTCTGAAAATGACGGTTAGAATCCTTGACAGTGTAGTAACAACGTAAATCACCAAAGTGGTCCTTGGGAGGCGGCAGAAGATAACCTCTTCACTTCCATGGTAAGGGATGGATTTTCTAGTAGTTACAGTCTGAACGGAAATCTGTAATTTACAGAAATGGTGATCTCAGCATCCTAATGTGTTTTTTTTTTCCATTGTTTTTTCCTAACTTTAGAGGGCTCTTTTAGAAACTAATATCTCTTGTGAAGACCCAAAAATCTGAAATCCTGCAATCCCTTTAGTTTCAATTTCTGTTTCTCCGTTTAATTCAAACAAGATTTACACTAAATACTTTTTTTGTGACAATGACATGTACATTACGGTTCTATTGAAATCTGTCCACTCACCTGCCCTCTCTCTGTGTCACACTTGTGTTCTTTCATTCTTCTGTCATTCATCTGACTGCAAAAATATGTCTGGATTGATACTGCATGTTAATGATGTTTCTTTCTGGGTGATGTTTTAAAAATCAGCTTCATGTTTATATCTCCTTTCCTTAAAAAATAATAAATATGTCATTTTAAAAGATAAAGTTATAATTATTATTATTTTATTTTGTGTGTGTGTGTGTGTGTGTGTGTGTGTGTGTGTGTCGGGGATCGAACTCACGACCTCGTGTTTGCCAAGCAGGCCCTTACGCCGCTGAGCTAAACCCCCGGCCTGAAGTCATTATTCTTTTAAGAAATCAAGGATAGCATTGCTGTGAAACTTTCCAACCGGGGAAAGACTGGCACTGGCAGAGTCATTGTGAAGCAGAAATCCTACTTGACAGTTGCCATTTGCTAAGCATTTCTGGTAGACAGAGCTCTGCGTCAGGGATGGGAGCTGCAGAAACACACGCTGTCTTTGAGAAGCCTCCACATGTGTCAGCCCTTGACGCTCAAGTGTGGAACCTACAGCAGCTACAGCAGCCTCCAGGTAATATGTTAAATATGCAGAAGCTGACACCCAGAGCCCTGGATTCCAGTCTGCGTTTTTATGCGCTCTCCAGGTGATGGAAAAGCACACAGAAGGTCTGGAGACACTCTTCAGTGGTTCGCTCTAATGCAGGCGGGACGAAAGGAGAATCTTGAGAAACCGTTTGAGCAGTTCTGAGGTCACAGAGCTAATTCTGCGGATCGGGAAAGTTTACCCAGAATGAGGAGGATCTAGGGTACCTCTTGAAGACCAGCGTTCATGGGGAGCTGCACAAGCCAGAGGTGGGAATTGTGGTGCGAGTGTCCTGAGGCTGTGTGCCCCGGGGCTGAGCAGCAAGGCTGGGGAAGGCGAGGGATGGAGGATGGCTGGCCTGTCAGGCCACTCCAGGCACAGGCATTCATTGTTTAGATGAGAGGCTTCCAGGAGGGGCGAGGGGCAGACCGGCTCAGAGAACTTCAGGTGGAACCATTCTGGTGGGCGACGACAGCGTGGGGCCAAGCACGCGCCGGGGCACCCAGGATGGGGAGCAGAGACGGGGCTGGCGTGGGCTTAACCACGGTTAACTGCTCCCTGTGCCACAGTCCTGTGGCTGCCGTGGACAAGTTCCAAGTCTTTCACATGAGGCGCCTTGTGGTGCTCTGAATGCCCTAGGAGAGAGGAAGCTGCCAGACTTTGACTCCAGCTTCAGGGAATTTACAGTTAACTAAGTGGAGGTGGTGCGGTTAGCTACCTAGCAATGTCTGCTCAGTTTTTATATGGAGAATGTGATGACAAGCCACCGTCATGATTGGGGAGAAGCATCGGGCTGCCTGGGTGTGTGTGTGTGTGTGTGTGTGATCTTGTGCTGTTGCCCAGAGCTATGGGTGTCTTGGAAGCTTTTCTTAAATCTTGGATCTTACGATCCTCCATTTAAAAGCAAGTTCTTTCATCTCATTGTGTTTTTACGGTTAGTTATGAAGGAACAGTGCAGAACTCTCTTTTTAAGGTTAGTTATTAAGGAATAGCGCTCATCTGTCTGGAAACCATAGCTGGCGCTTCAGGCCGTGAAGAGACCCTGAAAGAGTCCCCACCCCCATGGTGGCCTTCCCAAACTGCAATCAAGACACCAAGCAACTGCAAAGCAAGGGTCAGCAAACTCAGGGTGCTGTTACTGGAGCCGCCAGGCTCATTGACTGCTGCCACCCGTGGCTGTGTTTGCATTCTAACAGCGGAGCTGAGAATTTGTGACAGACACTCTGTAGTTGAAAAGTTTAAAATATTTGCTATCTGACTTTAGTTCCCGATACCTCGAATATAGTGCTAAAGATGAACTAGCTATATTGCTTTAGGGCAAGGATTGCTGAATTTTCTTTTATCATAAGCGTTGTTTTAACTTTCCCTTTTCTATTTCTGTACATGTAATTTTTTCCAAAGTAGAGATAAATTTTTGGATTTTTCTCCCTTAATTTCAAATTAGTGTCTTCCTCTTTTTCCTCCTCCTCTTCCATTTCCCTTTTTTTTTTTTTTTTTCCCCTGCTGGCTTTAAAGTAAGAGTCAGTAAACTATAGTCCAAAAGCCAAATCTGGTTAATCTATCCTTTTGTTTTTTTAAATAGTTCCTAAGCTAAGAATGATTTAAACATTTTCAAATCATTGCATTTTAAGTTGCTGCAAACAAAGGGCGTATATAATAGCCTTGGCTTTTCCAGTTGTCTTACAAAGTGTACAGTATATACCATCTAGCCCTGAAAGAAAGTTTGCTGACCCCCAAATAAAAAATCATGTGATCGTAATGGGGAGAACTCACTGAATTATAGCAAAACGTGCACTTTAGACTACTTTTAAGAATCTATACTTTTACTTCCACGGGGTACGTGTGGCCCAGGGATGGAAACTGCCCGTGGTCAGCTGAGGAATGCGCAGCAGTGATTCCAGCCGCGGGTATAAAGTTTTGCTTGGGCCTCAGAGCTGGGTGCTGGCTATTCACGGTGCAGTGCAGGTCTCTGGTCAGTGACTGGAAAGAGAAGAGCCTGCTTAAGGCCTGAACACAAGGGCTGCGGAGGAACCCTTGCAAACGCTGATGGTGTATTCAGCTTCCGTCAGAACTCTAATCTTATTACAGACAGAAATCAGAGAAGGCCAGAGCTACGGAAACTGCTGAGGCCCGAGGCTGGGTCCCTGACTGTACCATGCATGGAACTGCCACAGACCACCCTGCACCGTGGAAGTGCAGGAGAAGCTAAATCCCACTTACTGCTTAAATTGGTTAGAATTAGGTTTTCCTATCAGTAGTTGTAGATACCCTAATGGAGTGTTATTCTTCCTCTCAGAAGGATGTTACAGAAGAGCTTTACTGCCTAATTTCCGGAATTGTTTTATTTCGGGTACATCAAAAAAAAAATCATCATAAAAAATGTAATGATGGTCTTTAATAACATGGAACAGGAAGCTGGGAAGAACGATTACGCTAGATGACTGAATCCAGATATAAAGACATCCGATAGGCAGGAATCCATTGGCGAGTACAGCAAGGTGGAACCTAATAAGAATGAGTAAAGGTCAGACACAGAGCATTTGCCTTAGCTGTGGCCGGGAGACCCGGTGAGATCTGGCCAGTACCACGATGTGACCACCCAAACTGCCAGCGTGGTTTCAGGCTACGTCATTTCAACTACCTCCTCTCCTCATGCCCTGCTAGGAGCTCAGTGCCAGCACCCAGACTTTAAAGGGGTCCGGGCAGGCTGACACTCAGAGTAACTGAGTGAGCAGACAGAGTTTGAAACTCCACCTGGTGGAGAATTGCTAAGGGACCAGAGGACTTTGCCGGTGGCCCCAGTGATAAGGGTGGAAATCAGTAGACGTTTACTGAGTGTTTGCCACGTGCCTGGGGCTGCACAGTGTATCACTCTGTCCTTTCAGCAGTCTTCCCTGGGGACCATCTTTCGCCCCCTTTCATACACAGATGAGGGCACCAAAGCTTAGGTTCAGAGCCGCACCACAGTCACACAGCTGTAAGTGGTAGAACCCTGGGATGAAAAGCACCTCAAATTTTTAGCAATCCTCCTGCCTCAGCCTCCTGAGTGCTGGGATTACAGGTGTGTGCCACCATGTCCCTGTAATACTCTTGTCATTGCGTGGATCCAACTCCCATCACTTCCTTTTCTAAGAACCGATGGCGATTCCTACTGCCCATCACCTTGGGTTCGTTATTCAACCCGGAGTTTCATGCAGCTGTTCTCAGCTGTTTCCAGCAGAAACTTTTACACTTATCTTGCAATACCCCTGTTTTAAGATGAGAAAACCAGAGCCCAGTGGCCTTCCCGAGGTCACAAGGCTGGTTAAAGTTGAACCTAGGATTTGAATGCAGGCAGCTTCTCCAGAGCCTACACACTCCTGTAGACAGCGGTACTTAATCTCAGTCCTGGACCCTTCTGAGACCCAGGAGGACAGCACTGCCCAGTGTTTGCACATGGTAATGAACTGTGAGTAGGAGACACACGTGGCATTCACAGAAGCAACCTCAGCGCTGGCCATGACCTCCGGGAGAGTGGACCAGAGACTTTGGAAAGCCATTGGCTAAAAACTCTCTCGTTTTATTTCAGTAATCGTTTAGGACAGATCTTATTCAAAGGAAGCATTTGCTTCTGTTCTCAGATGCCTTGTTCTTTGTAGAAGTGGTAAATATGGAAACATCCTTAATCTTACGCCCTCTCAGAGTTCTTGCATTTCACCTGTTCACAGGATTGAGTCTCTTTATTTCTGCCTCTGCTAACAGGACTCCTTCCCCGTTTCTTTGGTTGGCTAGGAACGTTTTTCAAGCAGACCTAATGTTATCATGTATTTTAACAGAGCAGTTGTTTCAGAGAATTAATTAGATGTTTTTTGGGGGAAAATTAACTTGATTTTCCCCCCATTTTATGATAAGAGGAAGTGTTAAGCATTTTTAAAGGACACATTTGTGGGAAAAGATATTTGGAGAAGCTAGTCTTCAGGGCAGTCGTAAAGGCCAAGGGCCAAGCTGAACCTTCACTGGGGACCCTGCTACACAGGAAGCAGGAGCAACAGACACGCGCACCAGTGTTTGCCGGTGGTGATAGCTGAATCTAGATGCATTTTTTTGGCAGCAGATATTAAAAGGTTACCAGCAGAGAGATTTCGCTGCAAAATTTACTCATATTCCATACTGCATTTTGCCTTGGAATGTCATACACATATTTAAAAGCAAGCAGTTTTCACGATCAGCTCTAGTTGAAAGAGAAGTTGTGTCTTTCAGAGACCGTCTGCGTTAAGTCTGACTTTTCACACCTGGGCGTAAGATCCCAACCCACCACCACTCTTTTATTTGGAGCACAACGTATTTGTTATCTGGAGACTTCCGGGTTTTAACTTTTAAAATATTTCTGAGAAAATATTTTGAGAGAATATTACATTTTCAAATGGAAACAGGACATACAGCGATGTAATGAAAAGATCCGTAATTTGGAAAAAAAAAAACAAAACAAAACTTTATGGAAGTGACCCTGCTAGGTGACCTTGGGCACATTTGGCTGAATCGGGACAGTTTCCTTATCCATAAAGAGGGAGCAAGGTCTCTCCCGGCTCCTAAAGCTGGGGTTGTGTGGGCATGGCCACCGAGTATTTCTTATTGTAACAGTGCCCTCTGGTGGCCCATATCCTTAAGCAGTTCTTTTGATTTGCAAAGTAAACTTTGGATTCCTGTTTCAGTAAACTTTGCAAAGTAAACTTTGGATTCAGCTTCCGAATAGCTGTGTGTCATGTTATGTTGCCAGTATGACTTGGTTTTCAAGGGTAAATCAGAGCTGGCAATCCACTACCGATTAGAACAGGAGACAGAGCACTAAACCCCACTTTACAAACAATTCTTTGTGGTTTCTTCAGAAACAGCATATAACCACCTCCTCACCTGCCTCAATGGAAATACCTTGAACGCATTGAGGGTTTTGTGATTTCTTCTTCCTCCTAGGGACCATGGGAAGAGATGTGCCAGGGCCTCCTCCTGCCCCAGCAGCTCAGACCTGAGCAGAATGGAAACCAAAGCAGGTGAGAAACTCCCACTCTTAGTGGACCTTGACTCACTTCCATCCACCGCAACTCTATCGGAAAGTGTGCTCATTGTGTGGCAGCTCAGAAACTGTGTCCACTTGGTCAGAAACCAGTGTTTAATTTTCTAAGGTTTTATTTTCTTTACAAGGGTCTTCCCATTATGTAGCTCTACTGCCTCAAACACCGATAGATGACAGTCCTCACGATTTTACAGAAACTATTTAGTGAAAGCATTTGGAAAGCTGTAAAAACTTTGATATCAGCATAGTTCTTGGGTTCCAAACTTGAGTTCAAAATCATTGCTTACTGAAATGAAACTACTGACCATGTTAGCCCTTTCAGGCTTTAAACTACTTCATTGAGAAAATCAAGTGATATAAATTATGGGCTAGCAGTAGCACAAAATGCTTTCCCACAGCCCAGGGAATAGACTACAGCAGAAGGAAAGGAAACAAATATACTTTTATAATATTGAATGAAATGAATCTGAACATAATTTTAGATGTAAAATTAAATTGTAAAAACAATGGCATAAATTATGGGTTACAGATCTATGTGGTAAGCACAAAAAGCGATCATGATTAATAATTGGCACCCAATTTGGAGAGCTGGTAACCCCCAGAGGGGAGAGGGGAAGAGAATGGATAGAGAGAGATATGCAGAGAGCCTTCAGTACGTCTGCAGCGTTATTTTTCTTTAAAATAAGGAGAAGGATAAAAGTTTGGCACAGCGTCAATATCTGACCAAACTAGTTGTGAGTATGCAGATGTTTGTTATATTCTTCATAGTTTGGTACACGTGAAATTTTAAGACACCGAACTAACGTTTGATTAAGAATTACCAGTCATGTTTATTGCAGCAGAATTCACAGTAGCTAAATCTTGGAAGAAACTTATATGTCCATCAACAGATGAATAAATAAAGAAAATGTGGAATTTTAATGGAGTGTAATACACCTGGAAACCATGATCTTAAGTAAAATAAATCAGGCACACAAACTTAGATATTGCATGGTTTCTCTTATGTGAGAAGCTCAAATGACAAAAAGCTAAATAAAAGCCTAGCTAATAGGAAATAGGGAGAGAAAGGACTTTCTTAAATGGGAAGGGGATCAAGGGATGGAACAGGTAGGGAAGGGAGGGAAAGAGAATAAAAAAAGGAATTAAGGTGTGTTAGGTACACGTGACAACTCCCCACAAGGACAGTAAACATTATGTAATGTCAATGTGTACTAATAAAGAGGCAAAAAAATAATTCCCTTCAAAACTAGTTTCTTATCAATTCTTACCTTTTTAGACTTTTGGAATTTCTCTAACACTTAGGAAAACCTTATATATTCTGATTTTCAAGACAGCATTGTTGCTAAGGATCTTAACATTTACATGCTAAAAACATCAGCCAATCCTAACATCGTGTCAGGCTTTTGTGCTCAGAGCTCAACGCTGTGGTTAACAACTATAACCACTGAGACAGCAAAATCTTCAAAAACATGCTGAACTTTTTGCTTAACTTACCCAACTTCCTGTTGAATCATACTTGTTATATTTAGCAAGCTGCGAGCCTAGATGAAAGTACTCTCTAACGTATTAGGTTGTTCCACAGACTGAGACAGACTTTATTATGGTGTGCATGCATGCGTGTGTGCGTGTGTGCATGTGTGCATGCGCATGTGTGTGTGCTGAAAAGCACTCATATAGTTGCATGCTTCGGTTTCGAGCATAACTGACAGATATGTGTAGAATGGAGCTGGAGGAGATATGTGGAGGTAAAGAGGTAAATAGCGCTTAGCCAGACACCATGCCACACAGGATTCCTGAGAGGGAGAGGGGGAAGGAAGCCTCTTTAGACCGCAGTGTCTGCCCAACTGCTGCTCTGAGACCAAAGATGTCTGCAAAACAGGCAGAAGCTTCTGGGAGGGTTAAACAAACTGTTCCCGTAACTCCCAACTCCCGTAATTCAGTTCTTCTGGAATTGACATGTCATCGATTCTGTTTGTCGTGAGAAACAAGTTGATAATCATGGCTTCTCGTATCTCTTCTCTATTCCCATATTGCATAGAAGGCGGAAATGGTGACTTGGACCCAGTGGGTTTAAGTCTGTGCCTCTAATAAACCTAAGTCGTCACAAGCGTGTGCTGGTTAAGTTCTAAATTGTTGGTGGAAATGTAAACTAGTACAACCACTACAGAAATCACTATTTGGCTTTTCACGTGCCTTGATTAATGTTGATTTTATCCAAATAGGTTGGACTGTCAGTAATTTTACCTTAAAATGTGAGCAGCTCTTTTTCTGTTGCTCAGATATGCATGTTTACTTCTAAAATTCGTACGTGTAATTTGTCAAAGTTCAGGCCGACATAAAAATGAGTCAGAAGACTGAGATGATAGTCTACATTCCTTTGCCTGTAGTTCAGAAGCCCCCAAAACTCTTGACAGTTAAAACACTCTTCAGACTCAGTTAGTGGCAGTACTGGATCTGAGCTAGTGGGAAGCCAGTTGCAGTACTGGTTAGCATGAGTATTAATGGATTTTGCCTCTGTGTGCTATACTAGAAAGTCCTATTTGGTATATGCAGCATGCAGTGTACACATCACATTTCCTTTCTAATACCCGGACATTTTTATTAGCACAATTTGCAATAGGTAGTGTTTACATTCATCTTGGGAACTGGTGCGTGGAGATAACACATCTTCATTCTGTTAGCTTTCCCTTCCCCTCCTTTCCTTTTCCTCCTCCTTCCCTTTCTTGGTCTCCTGCTCACTGACAAGAAAGTTTTTTTTATACTTTGGGTTTCTCACACAAGATAAATGGTGTGATAGTTAAGCTTATATATGTCTGATTTACCTCACTTAACAGTATGGTCTCAAGGTGCATCTATTTCCCTCTAAATGACTCAAATTTATCCTTCTTTATGGCAGTATAGTACTCCATTGTGTATAAATACCACATTTTCCTTGTCTATTTATGTCTATCTATTAATAGACATTAAAGCTGCTCCCAAGATTTAGTAATTATGAATTCTGCTGCTAGAAGCATGGGTAAGCATGGATCACTCCAGTATGATGTATTTAACTCTTTCAGCAAGGTCTCTAGAAGGGGAATGGCTGAGTCCAATGGGATTTCCGTTTTTAGTTTTCTGAGACCCCTCCACACGGATCTCTATAGTGGCTGTACTAGTTTACATTCCCACCAACGATTTAGAAGGGTTCATTTTCCCTCCACAGCCTCATTTGCATCTGTTGTTATTTGATTTCTCCATGGCTGCCATTCTTTCTGGAGTACGATGGAATCTCTGTTTAGTTTGAATTTGAGTTTCTCTAATGACCATAGATATTGAACATTTTTTCACTTATTAGCCATTGATTTTTGTTTTTGTGCCTGTGATCAAACTCACGACCTCATGCTTGCCAGGCAGACGCTGTGCCGCTGAGCTAAATCCCCGGCCCTGCCGTTTGTCTACTGTACATTGCAGAGGGTTGCATTTCAGAAAATAAAATAACTTGTCTGTTATTAGGGAGGCTGAGGCAGGAGGATTTTGAGTTCAAGGCCAGCCTGGCCACTGAGTGAGCCTGAGCTATGTAATGAGACTCTGCCCTCCTACAAAAGAAGAAAGATTCAGGAGTTTTCCAATAGTCACCAACATTCATAAAGCTTAATACTTTATGAATTATCACAGTCATGTTTTAATATTCTGATTTTTATATCATCTTACCTGAGTTTAATTTGCGGTAATTTGATTAGAAGATGGATAGTTCTAACTAGAATTAACCAGGTTGGGCACGAAAAGAAATTTAATTCTGTAGTTTATTAATTTTAGTGGTAAGTAGGAAATGCTTTTGACTGTGCTGTATTACAGTTCTCTTTTCATGACTTTTTCTCCTGCTGTGGATTTATTTTGCAGTCTCAAAAGCCGACTTACAAGAAAAGGACACAAAAATAGAAGCAGACAAAGTCTTTTGGAATACAAGGATCGTACCAATTTTGCATGAATTAGAAAAGGGTAAAAAAAACAGTTCTTGTTTTAAATCAAACATATCTATGGTTATTTATATATTCCCAATTGCCAAGATATTTTTAGCATACTCTGACTATCACTTGTGTGAACACGTTCCAAGATAAATGAAGTAATCTTTTATTTACCCGATAATGTTTATATTAAACATTACATGTAAACTAAAATTTTGGTGAGTAAAATTATACTTTAAATGCACCAAAAAGCTGACTTCTAAAAGTCTCCCGTAATATAAATTAATGATCACCTTCTCTACTTAAGGAAACTTTTAGTCAACCTCCCTAGGAGGCTGTTCACTTAGGATTAAAGATTTCAGGCCTCTGTAACAGGACGAGTCTCACGGGCCGGCACCCTGCACGACTGTGCCCATGTTTCTCGTGATCCAGCTGCGTAGCCGTCCGACTCTCCCAGGGTGAGCACACTGGTCAGGGACCCCGCTCACAGCACAGGAAGTGACCTGTGCCCAGGCCTGTCATTGAGAGTGAAGGTCCACGGTGCTTCATGGGTCCCTTCAAGGCTACGGGAAGCTGGATGTCTCCCACGTTCACCCCCTGGGTAGCAATTGTTGGATGCATGCTCCTGCCACGCAGAGTCACATGGCAGCCACGGGAAGCTATTCCAGGAGAAGCAGGGCAGATGAGGCCTTCAGAAGCGGATAGGGCATGCCCGAGACCCCCCACCCCACTTCCAGCTCTCCCCTCCTCGGCTCCCCGTGGATGATGCCAAGCTGTACCCCTGGCTAGCACGGGAGCCCAGGGCAGAGCATCTGGTCTCGGTGCTGCTGTCGGCCAGCTGTGTGCTATGGGGAGTCCTCCGTGCTCTGTGCTCAGTAGCATCTATCTGTCAGGCAAGGGGTAGATGAGTCCGGAGCACCTCCAAAGTCTCCTCCTGCAGCCCCCTAGCCTAAGACAATGGACTTGATGACGGTCCCCCTCTGGAGTTACTCATTTTCCCCCGCCCTGTTTTTGGGAGACGTGTACACAAACTAGTGAGAAAAACACTGAGACCAGGGAGGGAGTAAAAAAAGAAAATACTTCAGTGGAGGGAGAGGTCTGTCTTAGAGGAGGTTCTCAGGCAGAGGAATGAAGAGGGTGCCGAGTGCCCTGCCCACCCCAGAAGAGGGAAACGAGGGCACCGTAGGAACCAAGAGATCCGGGGTTCTAAGTGTGGCTGTGTCTCCTCCTTAGCAGGAACATTCTGTGGTGCAGTCAGCATCGTCCCTCCTGGAAACCTGAAGCACAGCCAAGTGGTGGTGAGGCTGGATTACTCAACCACCTTGGATATTACGATTTCAGGTTTATAGAACAGTTGCCAGAGCAGTGTTAAAAAAAAAAAATCCATGCACTTTTCACCCAGATTCCTCCAATATTAATGTTTTATCACACTTCTTGGTTTATTCTCGTCTCCTCTCTGCCCCTTCCCTTTCACTACTCCCTACGAGCACACACTCGCACACACACACAGACACACACAGGTTTCTAGCTTCTTGGAACCTCTCGAGAACAAATTACCAGTGCGATACCCCTTATTCTGAAGTACCTTGCTGTGTTTTTAGAAACAAGGGCATCTCTTACATCGATAGAAATACGCTTAGATGTTGCCAATTGTCCCAGTAATTTTCTTTGTGGAAAAGGAAAGTCCAGGACCATCGTCATTCATTCCTCTGCCAAGATGGAAATTTCTGGTACTTGGGCCAGGTGAGGACTGCTAGGGTTGTCTTCTGTAAAGCTGTTATTTTCCCTTTTTAAGTAAGTATCTTGTGGAGGAAAGTCACTGTGTAGAACAGTTATAATTAATTGGTATAGAGGGCTTATTTGATCAATTTTAAGATTTTAATTTTTTTTTTTTTAAGATTCGGTCTGTCATTCTTGCTTTTTAATTTCTTTTTAAGCTAAAACCACTACTCTTGAGTCCAACCCAGCAAGCCTGAAGGTTTGTAAGGGGAGAAGTGTTAGAACAATACCGCAGGGCAGTCACGGGCCAGGAGTGGCCCAGGCCTGGACTTTGGGCTTGTGAAGAAAAAACCAGTCACAGAAGAATAAAACAACACAACAGAAGTGTTTGACACAATAGAGTTCAGATTTTTCCCTTTATTTAAAGTTGGTCTAAGTCATTTCCCATCAATTCATTTATTTACGTGCATAACCAGAAGGCACTGAAGGTTACTTAGCTATTGAGGTTTAAAATGTTTTCTTAGATGTTATTGTTGAAAAGAGCTAAAAATGGCCTGAGTCATTTCCTTCTGAAGGCGCACACTTCCTCTATGCGGGCTTCTAAGAGCACATTATGGTATTTATTTAAGGTTGGTTTCCTATTTGTACGTCTTGTGATGGAATCTATCAGAGATAATATTTTTGCTGTGATACCTTGTATCTTGGATTCTCATATTTTCCCTCAGGTCTGCTTTGCGGGCTGCTTTTGCTCCTCGTATGCCTGTCTTTATGACCACCTCTTTCCAAAATGACTCTGCTCAGAATCCTAAGTATAAAGTAAAACATTCTATGTCTCTCTGTTTCCTAACTCAAATCTCCTTTTTCCTCTTTTTCTAATAACAGAGGACTTGGTGACATTTGTGCTTTTGTCCCATGAATGCCTTCTTTTATCAGATGACAGTCTTTTCACAGGAAAAGACTGATGCTGTTTTCATCCATAGATACATTAGAAAATGGATAGGTGCACAGTTACGCTACAGATTGTGTGAACAGTTTTCTCACCGCACCGTGTGCTGTTGAGATAAAGATATGTAAGACAGGCCTCCTGATCACTTAGTGTGACATCTGTTTGAGGGCACTGGGTACATCACACACACACACACACACACACACACACGCATATAAATGTCATACATAAGCAGTGGTCCAAGTTAACGTCTACCGAGTGTGAAATAGTGCAATTTTCTGCAGATACCAAAACACAGACTTGAAGAAGCGAAATCAGCAGGGAAAGGGTGAGAATATTCTAGGCCTGTGGAACTATGCCCAGTGGGTTGAAGGCAGAGATGCAAACAGCGTGCTTCCGTGAGACCAAACAGAATGCAGGGCTGGTTAGAGGGCGTTTGGAGTCAAGGAGACCAACGGACGTAGGAGCCAATTCGGTTCTTCAGTGCACTCATTCAAAGACTGTGCGTCTTAGATAAGCTAATTGGCTGATTAGCAAATAAGTCAGCATGATAGTAGATGAATCAAGAGATGGAAAAAAAAAATCAAGCAGGTGGAAGAGACTTAAGAAGGTGAAGCCAGGCATGGTGGTTCTTGCCCGAAATCCCAGTACTCGCAAGGCTGAGATAGGAGGATCACTGTGAGTTGAAGGCCAATCTAGGCTATTAGTGAGTTCCTGGGTAGCCTGAAATGCATAGCGAGACCCTGTGTGTGTGTTGGTGAGGTGGTGGGGAGGCAAAAACAGCAACAATAACAAAAAAGAGTAATGGTAAAATAGAGTTTGGGAATTTGAAGATGTTGTGGAAATGACTATAGGGTTATTACCGACACTGCGTATTTGACACACTCGAAAACTTAATTAGTAAATGTTGCTTTTCTGTCTTTGCTTTAACAGGAGAAAACATCGAAACAGTTTATGCCACTTGCACAGAGCTTCATCATGCATTAGAGGAAGGGAACATGCTTGGAAATAAGTTTAAGAGAAGGAGTGTGCTCCTGAAGACCCTCTATAAACTCGTGGATGTGGGTTCAGACTTGCTCAGCCTTAAACTCGCAAAAATTATCCTCGCAGTAAGTTTTTCCTTCCTCTGGTCTAGTAGATTGTAGCCCATACAAGCTTCGTTAAGTGTTGTATTTGTAAATATTACCAAAAACATTAGAAAGGCATTGTGTGTGTTTAGAATCTTGAAAAGATACAGGTTAAAAAAAAAAATGGCATCCAAAGATCTGACTGAGAAGTATTGTCTAAGGAGCTTACATTTGGATCGTGACTAGATTTTAGAGAAAAGAAGGAAAAATCAACAAAGGGAAGAGATAAGGGGCAATGACAAATATATTCAAAATAAACAGCATAACCCAGGGTCGTGGTTGGGCAGTGTAGACCAAGCTCTGTCCAGGTTTCTCCTGGGCGCCCAATTCTGTGTCTTATGATTTAGAAAACAGTTTTAATTTGGGTCACAGACACAATGACCAGGTGCTTTACAAACCAGTGTGCAAGAGGGAAATGGCTGCATGTGGCCACAGACAGGTCTCTCGGTGGTCACAGAAGGTCCCGCTTGCAGAGCGTCAGAAGAAAGGGCTGAACACCGACTGGATAATCTGTAGGAACTCTATCTAGAGCAAAATTATGCCATTGTGTGAGGAGAGCGCTTTGTTATTACAGCCATAAACAGTTGGAAACAAAGGATAAGCTACAGTTAGCATAGAATGTTTTAAGAGAGCCGCACAAACGAATGAAGCTTTGTTTCCTGGCTCCATAAGAGTAAGAGCATTAGGTTAACGCCCCATAATTCACATCGTGGGGCGTCACCACCCAGTGAGGGTGAGTGTTTGCATATTTACCAAGAGTGTCTACTGCGTCTTAGGTAATGAAGTCTTTCAGAATATTATGAACCACGTGTTCTACGTCGTTCCGAGGGGAAGCTACATTCTTACTTAGCTGTCACCCTGAGGTAGTCACTCTTCTTCGAGAAATTGTCACGCGTGACTCAGAGCATAATGTCCTTGGGTTAGTGATTTAGCGCTGCTGCTCTGCTGAGGTAGCTGCCCTGGATGGGACCCAGGCTGCCTGTACCCAAGGATCACCTTCACTCTTTCATGGATCCCACACTCCTGGTTCTACATCAAGCCAACAAGAAAGAAATGAGCAAGTCGTACACCCCATCATGCTTTGCAGAGGAAATCTGACCTTGGCTATTAACGATGTCACTCAGTTATAAACATGGTACATTTTAATGTGTTTAGGGCAAAGGAAAACAAAGTGGTCTTCCTTCTGGGCGTGTGATAACTGGGCGTGTGATAAGGTTCTAAACTGGGCATGTGATAAGAAAGCCCTCTTGGTGACACCAAGTGCCTCGCTGAGTGAAAACGAGACTGTAGGTTAAACTCCAGAGCACAGGGCAAGGCAGCTTGTGCCTTCTGCTTAGCAAGAGAACCGTGAGGCCAGAAGGGGCCACTAGCTCCAATTTTGTGCTGTCACCTGGCCCAACTGTACCACTGCAGGCAGGCTCCTGTGCAGGTGAGGTCTCGGGGAGGGTTTCCATGTGCAGCGTTTGAAAAGCCGTGTCAGAAAAACTGATGAAGAATCAGCAGAGACTGAAGATATAGAACTAAGAAGCTTTGCACTTCTTCTGGTATTTACCCCACCAGTTCAATAGTGTAATTCAGATATTTAAATTATTTCTAGTTAAAACACATTTACAGAGCATAATATAATCTTAGTTGTTCTGATTTCTTGCATTCTTTGGTTAAGTGGAGATTTGCCAGACATTCATTTTAGTTTTAATACTTTTATCAAAAAAAAATTCTTACAAAAGTATGTCAATACTTACTAAGATTGTTTTAAGGCGTTCAAGCATATGCACAATGTGAATGCAACTATATTCCAAGCCAGGGCAGGAGGAGATCCAGCACCCCATGCATCAGAACTGGGAATTGAACCCAGGCTTTCTCACTGAGTAGATCCCCAGCCCTCTGTAAAAATTTGTCTTACTTACTTATTTATAAATAACTTTGAGACCAGTTCTCTCAGTGTCACTAAAATAGCTGAGGCTGGGCTCAAACTTGCAGTGCTCCTGACTCAGCCTCCCAGAGTGCCGCCCTATCATGAAAACTTCCTTTGTGAAGAGTTATTCTTTAGCCCTGGGAATACAAGTGAATCAGAGAGCCCCGTCCTCCAGGGCTGGAGTAGAATAGGGGAGCCAGCACCCCAAGTGCACTGGCAGATCTGTGGGCAGAAGTGTGGCAGTGGTAATGGAGTGGGAGAGTGCTGATTTTTATGAGGTCGTCTACAATTCTTGTATATAATGTTGTATTTTATTATCTTTTTTTTTTTTTTTTTTTGAGACAGGGTCTAGCAGTGTGCGTGTGGTTCAGGCTGGCCTTGAACTCACTACATAGCCCAGCCTGTCTGTCCCCAAACTCGCAGTGATCCTCCAATGTTGGCCTCCCAAATGCTGGGATTACGGGTGTGCGCCACCATGGCCAGCTCTGTTCATGTCTTAAAGTTATAATTTTATAGTTATCAGTGGAGAAGCTATAGGAATTTGCTGTGAATGTAGACTGAGCTACATTATAGTGGCTCTGCTGTGGGAGGTCTACATTCCCTCAATCTCTCTCTCTCTCTCTCTCTCTCTCGCTCTCTCTCTTGTCATTATTTTGGTAAGACCTTTAACAGTTTTTCTTTGCTGTTTTTTTTTACTAACTGTAAATGAGACCTGGTGGGAGGACGTGAGTTACAGTCAATAAGTTTTGTGAAATGTAGGACACATGACACATACCATGTAACAGCCATAGGAAGACAGACCCCAGGGACCGGCAATCTGGTGGGAGATAGTTAACTGACTCAAATATGTTCCCCTATCTTAAGAACAAGATGCTCTGAATCCCCACCCTTCCATCCTAGGGATTACAGCTGGGCCTTCACTGCTTTTTTTTTTTGAGACAGAGTCTCCCTGAATCGCTGACTTCCCAGGCTTGCCTGGGTCCTTCCCCGGTCCCGGAGTGTTGGGATCTCGGGCGGGCCTGCGCCACAGCACCAAGCTTCCCCTCCCCCTTACCTCATCTCCTTTTTGGGACTTTTGATCAGGATTGACAGTTACTCAACATCCCCCCTCGAGGTGCCGGAGGTGGAACCCAGGGGTGTAAGTAAGAGGGGAGGCAAGCAGGGTACCCCCCTCCACCACCCCCGCCCTAACCTTTTCATGCCTCAGGCAGAAAAATTCTCTTCCCTTTTTAGTTTCTGAGGCTTCAGAGAAAAAAGGTGGCCCTGACTTTGGTGTTCTGGTGGACGCCTCTCCTGGGGAGCTTGTTAAGGGGCAGATACTGACTCAGCACAGCTGCCGGGGCCTGAGGGTCTGCGTTCCTCACACACGCAGGTCCAGGGGCGGACTCCAGGCTCCTGGGCCACACTGTCCCCCTCTGCCCTCCAGCCTGGGGCTGAGCCACCCGGAGCCTGGCACAGCGACACCCCGAAAGCATTTGTGGGTCAGACTCAGGACAAACCTTTAACAAACACATCTAACAAATTCTGTCACCTTTTCCCAAAACTAAAACTCACTAATCAACAGCATTAAAGATGGTTTTAGCTCTAAAACAATGACCCATATGTTACCTTTTCACAGAGAAATAGTTATTTGTCCTGATGACTCAATCTAGTAAACCTATTTTTACACTGTGACGAGGGCACTGGGTTTTGTCATCTAACTGGAAGTTACAGATATTTTCGTTCTCAACACAGTGTTCAGTTACAGTCTCTGTGATAGCTTCATATGAATAGTCCTACTGTTCCAGTTTATCAAACTAGGCTCTCATGTTAGACAGCCAGGATTTTTTTTAACTACTTTTGATAAAGTGGTAAATACACAGCTACTCGTGAGCATTTGATCCAACACTGTTTTTCTAAAAGAGAAAGTAGACTTGCTTATTACCCCATTTAATTTACTTAGCTGTTTTTGTATGATTTAAAAAGTAATTTTCAATTTCAAGCATTAGTGATCATTTCAAAGCCTCCAGAATTAGCTTTAAAATAAATACGCGTGTATGGTCTAATCAGACAGCATTAATGTGTAATACTTTCACACAGAGTGACAGGACATACTTTTTAAATTTTCTTTTTACCTCCACTCTAGATTCTTTCTGAAATGATTTTACTCTGAAGTTGTGGTACCGTCCTCACCCTTGTGTTTTGCATGGTTACTCTATTTGACGAAATGTGCTAACATTGTCTTACCACCCTTCTTCCTCACACTCCTTTAAAAATAACTAATAACTCACATATAAATATAAGATATTCCAAAGTAAGAAGTAAATGCTTATTATTAAAATGTTCTTACTCTGGAGACCATTTACATTGTTTAATCGAGATAGCTATCTTGTAAATATCTGGCCTGAACTTTTCCAAGCTGGTTTCTCTAGAAATAATTACGTTTACAAACACCCTGGCTGCATTTTTAATATAGATGTTTGTGTTTTTAAAACTGTGGTCTGTCTTTATTTCCCTCTGCATTAGAAATGAAAGTGTTTTTCTTTCTCTGCAGCTTAAAGTGAGTAGAAAGAATCTTCTTAACGTCTGCAAACTTATATTTAAAATTAGCAGGAGTGAGAAGAATGATTCTCTGATTCAAAATGAAAACATTCTGGGTAAGTATCATCCAGGGCCACCACTGAGCAAACGTTCCATTTGAGCACAGGTGAAAAGTCTGGGGGGGAAATGTGTACTTCCTAATAGCGGGGATGTTTTATTTCCTGGGAAAAGTAGAAGTTACGGGATGTGAATGAAACCCGATGAATGTTTCAGTTTTCAGAAATGTATTCTAGAAAGAGCAGGTCGCTGTGAACCCTTCTCAAATGCCCCCACCCCACCCCACCAACTGACCCTGGTCTCCGACACCTGTGAAGCAGGCCTAGAAGTCGGTTTCCACGAGCACCTTTATATGCTCCTCCGTAACTGTGACTGTCTCCATGTCTTGAATCCATTCAAAACGTTTAGTTTTCACAGTCCCTTTGACTCTGGAGAAATGCCAGAGCTCCTGGGCTGGTGAGTGAGGTGGCTGAGGACACAGCATAAGGTTTATAAGCAGCAGCATTCACTGTATTTTTTATAACACCATGCAAAGACGCTTACGAGGGAGGACTTCCAAAGCTGCTTCACAAAGTGACGAGAAATTGGGATAAGTGTGTCTGAACCAAGGAGCAGTTGAGAGGAGTGAATGCAATGTGTGTTGTGGGGTAATACATTTCTAAAATTTAAACTTTCGCTGTGTATCTTGATTACCCCATGTATGTGGTACTGATATTTTCACATATGTCTCTCAGTTTTCCCATCACATTTAGTGTATCATTTGAAGCCTGGCGTGACAGACAGAGCTTTGTTTCGGTGTTTTTAATATTATATTAATAATATCATATAACTTTACAGTGTACTGTTTAAAAAATAATTTCCTGGTCATGAATTTACTATTAGAAAAAAAAAACACATCTAATAGTTTATGGTGTGATTTAAAATGTTTGTCTTTTGCTATAGTAAAAATGACTAATAATTGAAAGACCTCTGTACTGGTACAGAAATCTGACATCAAAATATCAATTATGTAGGTGGAAAAGTTTTATTATGTTCAAATGGCCTAGCTATTCATGCCCAATTCTTGACATATTTCTAAATATTGATTGTTTTTCAATAACGAGCTCACTATTTAGTCCAGGCTGGTCTTGGTTTCACTGTGTAACTCAAACGTGCAGGCACTGTCCTGCCTCAGCCTCCCAAGTGCTGGGATTATAGTTGTACACCACCGCAACCAGTTCTGAATAACTCGGATGCTCACTTACCTAAATGGATGTGTTTTATTACTTTGTGTTACTGTATAGGGAAAACACTCTCAGTCCTCTTATGGTAGGTAACATGGGGTAAATGATCTAAGTGATCTCAATACTGCCCCCCTCTTTTTTTTAACCCAAGCACATGGGAATAAAACCAGTGCTATAAGAAACATCTGACATTCAATCAGCAAATGGAGAATTGTAGACCAAAAATAAAGACTCAGACAGGTGATCACGTTAACATTAATAAACTTGAATATGAGTTTCATATTGTCACCCTTTTAGAGTTGCCTGGTTTACTTAGATTTTTTTATTTTAAAGAAAAAAAAACGATGATACAGAATTTCAAAACAAAATAATAGATTAACAATGGTTAATATATTGTGTATTATTATCTTCAAAATAGTTGCTCAGATTACAAATATAGGCATGAAAAAATGATCAAACATTGAAAGCACAAACCATCCTTTTTGATGAACTAATAGAGTTGTTCTTTCCCTTTGAGCAGTTTCTTCCCTTTCACAAAAACGAGTAGTTGGATAAATGTTCTTAAATTATCTTGCAAAAAGTTGTGTATTATATTCAAATTGGCCCTTTTCTGGGGTGATGGACATTTTTTAAAACTTCCAATTTGACTTGTATTCCATTAATACAGTGACAGTAGAAATACATTCTTAAAGGTTTGTTGAAGCTTAACTCTTAAATTGCTTTATTATTACTCTACAATAACTTGTGCTTTCTGTAACTAAACATGAAGGCTGATAAATACGAGCACAGGCAGGGGATGGCATTTAGCTCAAAGAACACTTCCTAATGTGTATTAATCACTCCACCCTTTTGATGTCAGTGTGGCTGCAGAGATTTGTCACAGCTAAAAGTAGGCTTTGCTTATTCCGTAACCCTTAATAAGCATTTGAATGTAGCTTTGTTCAAGCGTATTTTATATATTGTTTTTGATGTTCATATGCAAGTGCTTTAACATATTTCTCTCCAGCTGTTATACTCAGACATTTATAATAATTCATCTTTTTTTGGCAGAATCATTATTAGAAATCCTGAGAAGTGAAGACCTTCAGACTAACATTGAAGCTTTTTTATACTGTGTGGGAACTATCAAATTCATATCTGGAAATCCAAGATTTCTTAATGAAGTGGTCAGCAAAGGTACTCTGGAAATACTGACACATTTGATAAGGCAGATGAATGAGAACACCAAGAAATGTGGTACATGTTTGCCTAATGCAGGCCACCTGTTAGTCCAGGTAAGCATTTTACTTGAAATATTAGGTGTACAAAATTAATTTTCATGTAATGGAATGGTTACAATTTCAGAGACTAGTAGAGGAGAGCCAGGCATAATGGCTCTCCTGTTCTTTTTTAGATGAGATTTTACTCTTAATAGCATGTGTCTATCAAATAATGGCATCTTGGATTGTAATCATTCATGTGATTTGAAATATGCTTGTCAGCTAATGAGAATTCATGGAGCACTCAGCCTAAGCTCTAAGCCTTTGGGAAAGCCTGTTCAAGATTAGATTTAGGCACTGACCTCAAAATTCTTAAAATATTTATGGTAATTATTAATTTAGGATTTTGGCCTTTCTCCATTTTGAGGACAAATGTGAAAATCTCTTTTGGTCATGAAAATTCTATCGATGTGCTGTGTTTTACTCAAGAAGGCTTAAGAAACATTTTCATGTTGCCAGCGATTTAGATTTTTTTCTCAATGAAACTAGTTATTTTTGATTATACAATGATTATAATTGCTGCTTAAATACAGGAAAGTGTAAGGAAGAATATAAAAATCATCGGCAGTATTGTTACCCTGAGATGTAATAACATATCTTTGACATTTTGGTAAATACGTATAACATATATTTAAAATTTATGTAACTCTTTCTTGTGGAACCTGTTATTTTTAAAAGCTATTTATGACCCTCCTTCCTCCTTTCCGTTTTCTCCTGGTCTAAAATTAGCTAACATTGATGTTCCCCATGCTTTTAGTACGCACATAGGTATTTCTCTTTTCTCACTTAGCACTATGTAGTAAAAATGTCTTGTGTCAACTCTGTCAATTTGTTTTATTCTTTCTAATGACTGCACAACATCGTCCCCTTTTGAGACATTTATGTCATTTAGAATGTCTTGTGTAACAAGCCTGTGGATTTATTGAAAACACTCTTTCTAGCCGTTTTATACAGGTGACCCCATTTGATAAAATCAGTCGGTGTACAGGACCACTGAGTGTTACTGTGGCCAGAAACACGTCTGGTCAGGGCTTGGGGCCTCTGCTCTGGTAGGCGCTGAAGTCCAGAGCCTTCCTCTCCTCTGCCCACTCTTTTCCTGGGTCTCAGCATCCTCTGATGCAAACGGGGTCCGATCCCCTCTGTCTGCCTCTTCCACCTCCCTCCTCACCACCATCTAAGACAGGCGCTTCATTGTGCCCCCGGCCTGCCTTTGAACCACTTGCCTTGGATCTGGCAAGGGTAGAGCCTCTTCCTGGGCCTCCTCAGCACCCCACACCCTTGTCCAGCAGGAAAAAGTGGGGCCTGCTGTTGTTACCGCCTGAGAACGCGCTCCTTCTGTTGTCGTTAAACACAATTTGTGTCAGCTGTGTCACAGTGGGCACCTTCACAGATTTGGGGAGGAAGGAAGCATTGTTCTAGGTTTGTTATTCATAGAGTCTCCTAGACTGGACATTCCCTTACATTTAATTCAAAGAAAAACTGCTTTGTGTCGTATGTGTGGTGACATATACACCCGCGACTCCTCTGTGAGAGTGGGTGAAAAGCCCTGCTCTGTGAGTGTGTGACACTGCCTGGCTTGTCCCCTCCATCCAGGTATGTGTCCAGCCAGCCAGGCCTGGCTGGGGAGGGGGACAGAAGTGTTGGTCTATGCCGCTTTTCAGAACCTGATAACTCCAGCTCATGAGGCATTTTTCAAAGTAACTCTCTTCAGCTGAAAAGTAAAGTTCTTGAGACTGTAATCACAATAAAAATAATGTCTGTGTGCCAGAGAGAATGAAGACATGACCAGGGGAAAACAATGTAAAAGTAGGCGACACCGGCTGGCCTCCGTGGACAGAGGACCTCAGTAGCTTCAGCGCCCTGTGAGGGATTCCTGTCGCCAAACTCAGCCCAAGTTAGCGTCCAGCTCTGGGCCAGAGGCCTCCTGGTTCTCCACAGCTGCCCTGAGGAGCCCACCCAATGAGTGGACAGCGTGGGCTGCGTCTGGAGCCGGTGTTCTGTAGGATTCAGGAAAGCAGAACAAAGAGAAACGGATGCTAAATGCTCATGTTGGAAATAAATGAGGTGTTTTCGGGAGACACTGAAGAGGTCAAGGTGCCCAGAGCAGAAGGCGTCTCTGGCGGAGCCCCGGGGACAGATTCAGAGGCTACAGTCATGGGTCTTAAAGGCCAGGCTGTGGGAAACGGCCTTGGGTGGCAAGCGCAGGCCACCTGTGTATGAGAGATGAATGTGTAGGTGACAACATTAAACTGCTAAGTGCCACAGAGCTGGAAGTGACAGGAGGAGGGTGTGTCCGTGGTCCCTGATGAGTGCAGGGACACACATGGATGTCCCAGTGATTGAAATGGAGATGAAGAGACTGTGTGAGAGACATGGGCTGATGTTGCTTGGCTGAAAACATACTGCCCTGTTGAAGGTGAGTTTTCTGGGCCGTTTCTCATGTGTCTCTGCTTGTGCATTTGTGCATCACCGTGTGGCTGCGACCAAGAACCATCTCACAAGTATCTGCAGAGTGCTCCATCAGGCCAGGTGTGTTCTGGTGGTGGTCAGCGAGACAGCAGTCTGTAAGGCCCAGCTTTCTGATGACCCCCACGCAGGTCAGAGCCTTCCAGTGCCCATTCTTCTCCAAAGCCCTGGGTCCACGTGGTCCCAAGTGGTCAGTGTTGCCCTCACTTTTCCACAATAGCATTGTGTGAAGAGGTGACCAGAGGAACCGAGGGGCTGCTGCCTCTGTACCTGGTCAGAACGTTAGGCAGAGAAGTGAGTGTATCTATAAAAATCCTAAGAGTAAGCAGGCGAACTTACTCGTGTTCACCAAACTCAAGAATACTAGAATTTCGGGAGAGCTACCTGGGCCTTCGAGAAAGAGAAATCCAGGCTAGCTGGTAACAAGACCCCTGAAGGCCAGCAGTGCATGCCATCACCCCAGGAGGTGGCACAGACGGAAACAGGGCTCTCTCAGTGTTGGTCTGGAGTGGATTATCAGGAGGCATGGCTCCTCTGACCTTTGCACGCCAACCAGCAGTCAGGAAGGCGTAAGCCAGGAGTTGAGGAGATTCCAGGAGTCACAAGTCTGACTTCCCTTGCACCCCTCCTGGGAACTGGAGAAGAGCCTTCTGTCTGTGCCACAATCCCAAACGGGTCTAGATTCTCAGGTGTCATCTCTGGGATAGTAAAGCGGCTTTACCGGAACTAAAGAAAATCTCCGCGTGCTTACGTTTTCAGACAGGTAGTTTATGGTCATGTAGTGTAACAGCTGAAACCGAATTGACTTGAATTTGCATTCCTATTTTTCTATTCATTCGTATTTCCATTTTTTTTCCCCCCCTTGATGGTCACTGCTTTGATTCTGTGGAGTTTTTGTGGTCTCAGGGCCAGGAATAGGATCCAGCACCTTGCACAAGCTAAGCAAGCACTGCACCACTGAGCTACTCACTTGATTTTGAATTACGGCCTTAGAGAAAGGTACTCCAACCCTGTTTTAGATAGAACTGTTGTGCAGCGCCCCAGGGAGCACGGTTAGCTTCGCCTCCCCTTTTTCCTGCCTCCTTCTGCATCTCTGCCCTTGAAGCCCACAAGAAACCCCCAGAGGCCCCTCAAATCCAAATCCTCCCCCTCTTCACTCAGTACCTACACTGCCCCATTCTTCCTTTTCCTAAATTGAAGTCTTCAGGAAGCTTAATCTTCCGGCCTCATCAGTCCCAGTTTGATTCCTTCACTTTGCTTTTGGAGTTTGGGGAAAATAACAGTGATGGAGATTTGATAGGTAGAAGAAAAAGTTGAAGCGTTTCTTTTGAAGATTTTGCTTGAATGGGAAGGAGATGAGATTATTTATTTTGGTTGAGGTATGATTAACATCTAGTGAAATATCTTGTGTGTTCGAAGAGTTTGACAAAAGTAGATGACCTTGTGACTCATGTCCGTAAGATACAGAAGATTTTTCTCGCCTCAGAAAATTTCTCCCTCTTCCCAGCAATCATGTTCTACAACCAACCCTACCTGGGAGCCGTTTTTCTAGTCTGTCACCATGGATAAGCTCTTCTGTGTTCTAAGATTAATATAAATGGAATACACAATGTGAGCTTTTGTCATGTCTGGCCTTTCTTAAACATTCACTCTGAATTAGATATAAACGCACATAATGTAAAAATAGTACACAGAGGTCGCCTGTACCCCTCACCCAATTTCTCTCCATTTCTCTCTCTCCTGTGACTATGGGACATTATCAAAACCAGAAAATCGATATGCCTGTAATGAACCAGATCCTCTGCCTGGCTTATTTTGTTTAGCATGTTGTTCTCAGATTAGGCCAAATTTCTCTTTGGATCATAATCTATAGTACTGATGACGATAAAGCTTGATGATTTTTTACTGTCGTAAGATTTTTAATGATGTATTTGGTAGTGGGAAGGGGACAGCTATTATCCACTCATGAACTTTACTTCCTATGAAAGCAAAACGCCCAGCTGTGTCACTGACCACTCTGGATTCAGAGTCATGGTCCCGCCTCCTCCCTTTTCCTCCCTTTTTTGGGAAAGAGTGGCCGACAGGCAACTCGTGTTGGCTTCTGATTCTCCAGAACAGTAAATCTGAAGAGCTGGGGAAGTAACAGCCCCTACACATGTAACAGCTTGCATTTTGAACTAAAAGTAAGAGCTGAAGGAAGACCAGGGTGGCAGAGGAGGCCATCACTCTGTGGGAAGATTGCTGTCTACAGCTGAGACAGGCTTGCTTCCTCACACTCAGCCCTCACATTACACTCACTTCCCAGGCCCATGCTCGCTCCCTGGAAGAGCAGAGGAGAGCACCATGCTCTGGCAGCCACTCACTTCCGTGAGGAGAAGAGCAGAGTGCCAGGAAGGAGCTGGGCTGTGATGCTCAGTGCCCTAGCCAGGCTTGCCAGTCAGGAAGCGAGGGGGGGACTATACCCAGGTGTCTTATGCTAATGATGTCACCCTTCCCTATGGTCCCAAAGATAGCCATTTGCTTTCCACAGTGGTCACACCTACTAAGCCTTGTCTCTTTACCATAAATATTATCCACTGTGGCAGTGAAGAAGTATCACTCACTTTCCTCTGTAATTGTGGAAAACCGATGTCATTACTTGGTAGGTTGTGTGTGTATGTTTGTTTGTTTGTTTTTAGCGCCAGCAACTGAACCCCAACTTGCTAGTGCCTAATGCATGTTTTTCAGATTTTTTTCCTCTTATTTGGCACTATTGACATTCTCTATAATTTATATGACATGTTAAATTTCTCATCTGTGTATATTAGTTACTATTAGATGAATCAGCTGTCTATTCAGTTTGCCTTGCAAACTGACATAGAGACAGTAAATAGAGAAATAACAATAAAAAAGCAAAGTCCTGGGGCATGGGGTGCTTGAAGAGGACTGAACAATTTCCTGCTCAAGTAGGACAGCTGTGGTAGGAATATGCCAAAGAGCTCTTTCTGACCACACGCCAAGTGTTATCAAGGAGTGTGCATTAATAATACTTTCACGTGCATATGTACTAGAAAATTCCATTAAATTGCCTAGAAGTCTTTGGTATTATTAGCTCAGTGTGTGGAGGGACATGTTTCACCTCAGCTCATCTTTCACCGGTTCCTTTCACCTCAGCCAGAGCTGTGCTGACCATGTGAGACAAACTTGCTGGGTTACCACACAGGCTGTTATTTAGCCACATATATGGTCTCCGTGGGGCACAAATGCAAAAAATGAACGTGCTTTTGTTAATAGAGGGAGATGGTTCAGCCAAGGTTGGAAAATGACATGGCTTTGGTTTTAAATCATTTGACACGATTTGTGGTCTCTGGCGGCTGTTTTATTCTTTTACATCATCAGCAGGAAGGGAAGCATTTTGCACTTGGCAGTGAAGTTGAGATAAAGCTTGGGAGGTTTTGGTTATGGATGTGTCAGACAATTGAGAAGTAAAATACATACATTTACAGATAAATGCCAAGTGGAATAGGGGAAGCAAAAGACCAGGAGCCAGAAGCCCAAGCTGCCAGCCAACTTGGAAGCTACAAGACATTCTGAGCCTCGATTTCCTCATCTGGGGCACATGAATATTTTTCCTGTCTACCTCAGGAGGTTTGTTGTAAGAAGCAAAAGAAGCAAAGTTCTAGAAGAAGTCAAGATGGCCAATCAGTGAGCAACAAAATACAGAGCCTCCCAGGAGAAACAACTCATATGCCAGAATAAAACACCCTAGAGAGACCCAGAGGGAGATGGATCCTCTTGACACAGGAAGAAATTAAAACATAAAAAAGCTCATCAAATACGTCGGGACTACAACTGAAGCAGTTAAAAATTATGGGACACGGCATTTTCGTTTGTGGTGACCCACCAAGTTTGCATCAGTTTGAATCCACGCCAGCAGGCAGAGCTGCCCAAAGTCATTCCCGCCACCACTCACAGGAAGCATAGCAGCACTGAAGTTGGGGGTTGGTGAGCCCAACAGAGAGCAGAGCCGGTGAAGGGACCTTCATTAATCCACAGTCAGTGCTGGGATTGAGACCCCCACCACCACGGGAAGGGTGCAACCAAATGGGCAACATGTTGGAATCGGGTAGGAGGAGCCTGAACTGGGAGCGACAGTGACTTCAGTTGGTTCCTCCCTCCCCAGAGCAGATTTGTGGGATTTGCTTGGACTGGGCCGTGCCCCTGGCCAGAACCCAATGAGCCATCCCAAATCGATTCCCTGCACCTAGCATGCACTAACAGAGTGAAGGCCCCTGAAGTTTGGCTAGCCTGGTGGGGAGGGGCAGGCATACACAGCCCCTGCTTGCCACCTCAGTGACAAGAGCAGGCAGAAGAGGGTGGAGGTCCCTTACCAGCGTGCTTCAGAGGAAACGTGGCCAACAGAGAAGGGGGCTTGGACCTGCACTGTAACCTGTGTGGAGGAAGCCAGGATCATGACAGGAGAGAGAGGCAGAAGGAGGCCCCCAGCCCAGAACCCTGAGAGCCCTGATCCAGGAGAGGGAAAAACGAGACTGAGGGTGGCAAACACGCAACATCAGACATGGCTTCAATGGACCTTAAGAGATATCTTTGGGACCTTGTAGATGAGCTCAAAACTGAAATATTAAATCAGGTAAAGCAAGATATGAGTAGAGTAATAAAAGAAATGCTCTTGGGAAGCATCTCTCAGGAAGATACAGACGGAAGAAAAGAGGAACACCAAAAAAGGAGAGAAACATTCGATAAAGAATATAAAGAAAATATAGAATACATGAAGCAGATTCAAAGAGACTACCAGGAAATTAAAAACTCCATTGAAAGCTGGCAAAACTCCTTAAAAGAAACTAAGGATAGACTATCAAAACTTGAAGACAAGTTTGCATTGTGTGACCATGAAAGGAAAGATCTCTTAAAAATAACAAGGAAACAGGCAGTAACAATACAAAGGCTAGAAGATGACAAGAGAATCTACAATTTAAGAATAAGAAATGTGAGTGAAGAAGCAGGAATAAAAACAGGCAAATTACAAAGGCTATTCATGGAAATAATTAAGGAAAACTTCCCAAGCATGGGAAAAGAAAATGACATTCGGTTATGTGAGGCATACAGAACTCCAGCCACCTACAACCAAAACAGAGCTACACCCAGACATATAATAATCAAGATACCAGAAATTCAATATAAAAACAATATTAAAAGCTGTCAGAGAAAAGAAACAGATTACTTATAAAGGTAAGCCCATCAGGATCACGGCTGACTTCTTGACACAGACCATCAGATTAAGAAAAGCTTGGAGCAAAATATTCCAAGCCCTGAAGGAAAATAACCTCCAGCCTAGATTGATGTACCCTGCAAAGCTGTCACTAGAAATTAATGGAGAAACGAGATGCTTCCATGACAAAGAGGAAGTGGGCGAGTTTGTGACCACCAATCCAACCCTACAGAGAATACTGAAGGACATTCTAGAGAGAGAAAAAAAAATACGAAGATTTTAGGAACAGTGGCAGAAAGGCCTCAACGAGTGGGGCAGGCAGTAAAATGAAGGAGAAAACTAGACAAACAGGCAGAAAAATAGCATAGCAGAAATGAGGCAGAGAAGGATAACCAGAATCTCTAACATAGATGGCCTTGATACAGTATATTGTTAATAGTGCACCAGGATTTAAAACCCACATTACTCACACTACTCTGCTTAGGTGTATTATAGTCTGTTCCAGTCATTCTACCTGTACTAGATTTGAGGGCACAGACAGTAATCCAGAAAATAACAGGATATAGTATGGTAATCATCCTTAATTTCCTATTAAGTTAGTCTAAAGCTCTGTAAAACCTACACTGTTTCACCATGACTGATCGTAATCGAATCTGGTTTGTTAGATCACTGTTTCATATTGATAGATTTTATTCAAAGCTGTTATAATTGATAGTATCAAGTCTGAGTGTACAGGCAACTGCACTTAAGATGACAAGATTCACTAGAATATCCACTCTGGTTTGATTATTACCTGCCTTTGAAGTTTTATGCTGTCTACAATGTTTTATTTTCACTAATATTATTATGTACTGCTATATTCAATTATACTGCTATATTCATTTATGCCTGATAATATAAACAATTCTATTGAAGATAATAAGAAACAACACAGCAATCATTGTAGATCACCTTGTACTGTGGTTTTATATGACTTTTTGGTTTCATGTTTTTATAGGAATTTGTTTTGTTTTGTCTTGCTATGTTTTGTTTTTCCCTCTAATACAGAAAGGATAGAAATACATGTAGAGACTCATGCATGCATAGCTGTTTACACTCTCACTGTTTGACGATCTACTTTGTAGGCTTTAATTTTGTAACTTGAACAACTATTTCTAAGAGGTCAATATGTAATTTATCAACTAGTGATTTCTTATTGTTTATCTTTTTTCTGAAATTCTGTATTATCTGTATCCTTTACATGCTTTTGTTTCTCTTTAAATAAAAAAAAATTTAAAAAAGTGAAAGGAGGAACAGAAAGTGCTCTAAAGGATGTAACTGCATGTATGTTTAAGCATGTAGGATTGATAACCATGTTGTTAAGTTGTTAATGCATCATTGAACTTCTTTGCAGCCTCACTGTTTGAATGTCCACTCTATATGCTTTAATTTTGTAACTTGAACAACTATGTCTAAGAAAACAATATGTAATTTATCAACTAGTGATTTCTTACTGTTTATTTTTTTTCTGAAATTCTGTATTCTACCTCTTTTTCTGTTTTGCTTTTTCCTCTTTAAATAAAACTTTTTAAAAAACTAAAAAAAAAAAAAAGAGGTGAAGTTCATGAGATGGCTTTATATCCCATCACACGGCTGTTAGTACATCAACAGAGTTGCATTTGATACATAAAACCAAATAAAATTAAATCTTAACACTGGTTTGGGTTGAGGAGGGATAGCCATCTCCAGCCAGTTAATGGTGCAGTTTTCAACTGCTTGGTGTCCCACTGGTTTGTTTGAAACTCTTTTGGAATTGGAGAATCGATTCTTGGGACAACAGCGTCACAATGGTTGGTGATGCTTCTAGGCTGGCTGGAAAGTCTGTTTAACTTCTGCCACACCCGAGGAGGGTTCCATGGTGAACTGCAAGCCACTATGATCTGGCATAGCTCTGATGGCTGGGTGGGAGGGTCTCGGGCAGAATCCGGCGGGTCCCCTGGGGTTGGAGGGAGAAAGGGGTACAAAGGGAAGAGAGAGGGTCATCCACTCTGGCAGTGTGTGTCCACGCAGTGACCGTCTCTGTCCAGCACCCGCCCACAGCAGCAGATGTCAGGACCACAGCTGCCAGGTTACACGGGTTTTAAGATAAAATGTTCTTGTATTTACTAGAGTTTTTCAATTAATTCATAGTTGAAGACGCAATTGGAAATTCATGATTAAGTACCAATACTCAATTCGGGGAGGGGGATGCTAACTCTTTTGGGTTCTAATTTTACTGTATTAAAATGGTATTTGAACCTTTACAAAATTACATGGTCTCTTCTTAGAATAATTTTGCCCTTTCAAATGGGTCTCCCATTGGGCAGGGTGGTGTACACCTCCCATCCCAGCATCAGGAGGCTGAGACAGGAGAATCAAGAATTTGAGGCCAGCCTGAGCAACGTAACGATGCCATCTCTCAAAGACGAGCAAGCAAAGAAAGAAATCAAGTGGAACTCCCCCTTTTGACTGCACAATGAGAACTTCAAAGCTCCACCAATTCAAGATGAGGTCGGCAGTTCTACCAAACTCGCAGGAACTTGGAGAACAAAGAAACGACAGCCTAAGAGCTCAGTCTTGCTGGAGCAAATCAGCAATCAGCATCGCGATGAAATGATTTTTCCTTGACTCTACCACTAAAAATATGTGTCCTTTTTATTTTTATTTTGTCCCAAGCATCTGCTGATAAGCAGGGACAGTTACATTCTTATCAGTCCCCCTTACTGATTGTCTGTCTTGCCACTGATTGCCTCTGCCTCTGTATGTCTGTCCCTCATAGCTGCAAGAATCAAAGCTCACATTTTTTTCAGTTTGCTATTTCGTGGCAAAAATGACGCCCCTGAGATTGGAAATTGCTCCAGTTAAGTCCTTTAGTAGCTAAACAAGTATCTGTGTGTTCCTTCAACTTGTGCTTTTCTTAAGTAAAGGATTTGAAGTTCCTTAAAAGATTATGTGCAAAAAAAAAAAAAAAAGCAGTGCATATAAGCAGAATTGGGAACCCTATAGATCAGAGTGGCAAGTTAAGAAACTAAATATTTATTCCCTGAGCTTGGACTTTGCCAACTCCTGCCTTGAGAGCAGGCCCAATGGGTGGCTCTCCTGGGGGCACAGACTCTGTAAGAACTGCGGCCGGACTCACTGGTGATCTCCTCAGATGTGTCTGTTCAACAAGGAGCTCATGTTTGGAATTCAGTTTTCACTTATGTATAGTGGGCTCAACATTTGAAGCAAGGTTCAGCGCTAAGTGGGTGACCTGGGACTTGCCTTTACTGCGCCTACCACCAAGCTAGGTAGCTGGATTCTCCTCCCCCTCCCATTTGGCTACATTTTTTGTTCCCCAGAAAAAGCCACTGGTCTGAGCAAACAGCACGCCACCCCCACCTGGCAGTGCCCGCAGGAATTGGTGGCAGCCCTCAAAGTGAGGGCCTCTTCTAGACACTTCCTCCTCAGGGCCTGGTGCTCTGGCCCACTCAGGCCTCTGCTGATCCCCTGAACTTTCTCCCAGAGGCTGGGTAAGGGGGAAACCTCCTTCCTCCCCCTCCCCTCCCCTCCCCC